>KK121091.1:295170-331578 GCA_000611955.2 Stegodyphus mimosarum
ACTCTTTCCATTTTTGCAAAAATCATTTACTTTCAGGGAAAAGAAACCTCGAAATCGACGGCGTTTTATTCAAAATATGCAGAAATAAAGTTCCATTCTTGTCTAATTGAAAATAAGATGGATAGGATTAAGCATTTTTTTAATATCAAGTACTCTTTTGCCTCTCATAGGAATGCAATTCGTCCAGGACGGCATTTGTGATGCAGTACACTGCTTCCCATAGGTTTCTATGGGAACAGTTTTCATCTGCTCTCAAGCCCTGCTTAAAATGGGCAAACAACATAAATTAAAGAGAATATTAAATGTTCTTCACTGTTTCCGTTGCTAATGTTTATGAATTTATTAGTTCTAAAAATGTTTACTTATATTATACATAATGCATATTCTCGTATTGTTTCAGCTCTGGCAATCTAAGTTTTTCCAAAGTTCAAACTTCCGTTCTGGATAGGTGGAAACATTTTGTCGACTTTTTTGCGCATCGTTACTGGGTTTTATGAGCAAATTAAATTTTAGAAAATTGTATAATATGGTTTGAGTCTTTCTATTCTGTAAACCTGCATTGATATTCAGCATTGTCACTCTGTTGGACTCAGAATATTTCTACTTTGTTCTTTGGAATGCCACTGCTTGTTTATAGCTTGTCTCTTTTCCCATCTTTTTAGCAGTTTCTTGATTGTTGTTTCCTGATTATAGCTCTTGACTGTTGATTGTTGTTTCTTGATTCTCATTTCCTTCTCGTTCTATTGTCCGGAAGAAACTTTCTTCTTAGCTTCATATTTTTCAATTTGATGAGTATTTGCAGGTTTACGTAAGGCTCATCTTGATGTTCTCACATTGCCTCAACACCAGGTTCTAATTCTCTATCCTATGTGTAGAAATATTCATATTCGTTTTCATAATCTGCTGAGTTACCTGGATGAAGAGAGGCTATAACTTTTACTGATTTTAGGATCTTTTAATTACCTCAGACTTCACTTCCTGAGTAGCCTGATGGCTTTCACAATGCTGAATTTATCCTTTTAGTATTTTCTGTTTCGTCAGGAGAAAACTGGCAAACTTTAAGGCAACTTTTGATGAGAGTGTCATAGTGAAAATCATCTCATGTCTATCCCTTGTCATTGAGATGTTGCGCTAGGAGGCAGTTATTAGATCTTTTCTCATACGCAGACTATTGTTCACAGTCCCTGTTTTCCGAATGGCCGTGACATTTTTCAAACAATCATAGAATCAGATAAGACGAAATCATTTCTCATTCCAAGTTTAACAGATTTCCAATACCTACGCTTTGAAAATTAACCAAGTTACCTGAATGTTTTCGTTTAATACGCGCAGAATAAACACTTTCATTGTATGCCATTTATCCTTAAAATTTATAAGAATGTTTAAATGATAAACTAGTAACAGTTCCATTTTCAATACTGCACCAACATTAGCTGTAAAGAGGTATGTTGTTACGTTTTTAAAAAATGGTCTTATTTTTTTTCCTATTATAATACGTAGTCTATCTTCAACATCATTTTCAAAACAGATCATATCTGTCAAAAATAAACAATTTTGCAAACTACCCCTTTCTTTCAGACAAAGATCTAGGAAAATTTACGATTTCCCGATTATTAATATCATCCAATTCAAAGCATTTGATGCCATTATGGATACCTCTTACTTTGTAAATTTATGAAAATATTCCCTTAACACTTTTTAACTTTTTTCCAAAACTCATGACATATTTGCCTCTAATTGGTTTTCCATATAGTATTGAAAAACCTTCTGAGGCTTTTGTGCTTGAGATTTCGTGGTTAAACTGAATAATATATTATTTTCTAAGCTTCCCTGTAAGTATGATAGTTTGACAACTGCAAAATAATATCCATAAATTAGTCAATAATTTTAAATGGAATGAGTCTGTAGAAAGGATTATAATATATGGTGTCCAAAATGTATTTTATTAATTAATTTTTTTTTTAAAATTTTCATAAAATATTTTGGTGAATATATCATAAATTAAATGCTGTTTATTAATATCATGTAGCTATATTTAAAAAAATTAAGCATTAATTACTTTACCTCTTTTAAATTACCCCGTTTTCTTGCTTTGTCAGATATCGAAAAACAAAATAATAAGCATTTAGCCAAGCAGTACAGGCAAAGCACCACAATACATGAAATTTCGTGCATTGCAATGTATTTTCCATTCTCTTTTTCTCCCAGCATTGGAATCTAATACTTTCAAATGAATTTATCTCTAGGTTTACCAAAAAGCCTCCATTATTCCCAAAGTATCTTGGGAATGTGATTAAGTTATGTAAATTTATTTAAAAAGCAAGCCACAGAAGTCTCATTCTAGGACAAAGAGGCAAAGGACGATAAGCCGAATCCAATCTCCTGAGGAAATTAGGAAAAATTATCGACGAGAGCTTTCTACCTTTTAGGGGGAACAAAGATATCCTGCTCTCTGGTGACAGTGCTATTGCTTGTTTGCGTAATAAGTGGCATTGAACTGTTTAAGTCGTGAAGGGATTAAATTTGAGAAGTAATTTTAATTTTAATGCTTTGCTGAATGACAATACTTTGAGATTTTAAATGCAAGGCCATATAGAAGGTATATTAAGGAATAGGTATTGCGTAAAAACAGCGTTTGATATATTGTGCTGAACTTAAAATCATGGCAATATAATATAAAGCTTCTTCGCCATCTAACATAACAAATGTTTCCACATTTGTTTTTAAATATCACAGAATGTTTCTTTCCAAAATTTCAAATGCAAATGATAAATAATTGCAATGGAACTTTTCTTCCGAACTTTACTTGGCGCTAAGTTGTTGATGGTCTATTCCACGCGTATGTATTTGATCGTGTATCTCACTACTTCATTCCTAAAAAATGGTGGTTTCGGCTGTAGGACTATCAAATTTCTAATTATTGTTGCGTAATCGCTAGACTATTGTCATTGTTTGATGCATTTTTCAAAAGGTAAAGGAGTATTTCGTGATGTGATGACATCTATAGCGGTGATTATCGCCCAACTTCCAAAAACGGAATTTTACTATATTCAGTAGAACTCAAGAAGTTCTACTTGCTAGCTCCAGATTACATTTGTAGAGTCAATAAATTTGTTGAAGCAGGAAAGGTGAAAAATATACAGTGTCCTCGCTGGGACTCGAACTCCGGACCTTTTGATGCTAGCCGGACATACAGTTATCTCACGCGGGTACGTGATAAGAAGAGAAAAAATACCTTACATCCCCCTCTCTTTAGAGGCGACCAGGAAGGAGGGAATCAAAACTTCAAATCCAGGTGGTGACGAATTTTGTCACATGTAGAGTTATTAGGTTTGATAACCCAGGCTAGAAGAAAATGTGCAATACCCTAGTTCCAGACCTTCCGATGCTTACCGGGTATTCTTTCCATTTACACTACGAAGGCACTTGGCATAGAGGGAGAAAACACTTTATAAATTGTCGACCAATAAGAGATCTTATATTTCGATCTCAAATTGGGGATATTTTCTAGACATTAAACTTTTAGATTCCAATCTGGCACTCGATGCTAATTTTTTTTATAAATTGTCGAGCAATAAGAGAACTTATATTTCGATCACAGATTGAGGATAGTTTCAGTCATTAAACTTTTATATTCCAATGTGGCACTCGATGCTAAATTTTCCGTTTCGGCGATGAGGATCTATGGGCCAACAGTATAAAGTTCACTAAATATATCTTTATATGTCACGTAATATTACGGTTCATAATTACGTGCCAGGTCTGCTCGTTGTTATTTTTTACAAATTCGACTGCGTATCTGATACCTCTAGGAAAGGAATATTTAGGCTCTTTCTTTCTCTAAATTATCGTATTAACTCTTTTTTAATTTATATTTTACGAACATTCTCTTTAATCAGTCATACTGTACATGTAGAAGCTGTAGTTTTATCTTCGACAGGTAGTTTAGTTACATCAATAAATTCCTCCTGAGCCATCTTCGAGTAAGTGTATGTTTTCATGAAATTTTCAGTTAAAAACCCTGACCTGAATTTGCGATGAAAACTCGCAATAAGTTCTAAACATAGCAAACAAAAAGGCCTTTTTTTAAATTCAACTTACTGTTATTTGCAATTCAAAAGATACATGTGTTAAGCAGGTTTATTTAAGAAACTTTCATAATTCACGTATGTAAAATAAATCTGTGGGGTGTCATGCTGGATGGAGTCATAAAAGAATCCTTTATAGTATAACAATAATTTATTAACAGGTTTAAATTACACACAGACATAAGATTCAACTTTAAAAATATTACAGAGCAAGATTTTGATACAATCTAACCGATTCATCATTGGCTTTTACTGAAGTAATTCTCTGACTACTTACCAGAGGGCACCCTCGATGCTATAGTTCCAGATAGTTTATAGTAATAGCAGAATTTATATTTAAGGATTGGTTACAAACTCCCCCTCTAGCTCCGCTAACGTCCCGGCAAGAAGAGAGAACTGGAAGATTTGGGAGCTCTTGTAATACTGTATCTAGTGTCAGGTATTTTGGTTTCCTGGCCAAGGGGACGTCTCTTTGAAGCTGCCCGGAACTTCAAGTTCTTGATTAGTTTAGGAATGCAAAGCAACCTTGTAATGGGATTTCGAATCATTATAAATGGGTCTTTTCACCTTTCATACGAATCTGCTGCCATTTGGCAAAATGTAAGATATTTATCTTTCAAACTGAATCTATCTGTTGTGGATCAGACTAAACTGTTTGGAAACTATACACAGAGGTTTTAAGAATATCCGTTTCTTAATTTTGAATTGGGTCAATTAAATAATAAAAATCCATTTAATTCATGATCTGTAATGATCTATGAGTAAAAATGTTCAGTATTTTCACTGAGTGACGTTGCGTATTGCGTATTTCTTATTTTCTGTTTCATACTTAAACGAATGTTTGATTAACAAACTCAACGATTTGAAAGCGAGCAGTGGCAACACTGTACGAAACAAAACATTTTTTTCACCAGTGCGCGAGAGTATACACTGGTGTGCAAAATTTAAGGACGAAGTCGAAAAATTAGCATATCAGCTGAACGAAGAGGCAGAGCGGACAGAAAGACCAATCAGGAGATTAAGTAAGGAGATGTACGGTAGCACATGCACAGATATGCAAGTACACGTAATGGGGGAGTGTCTGAGTAGTATAAAGCATGTTGTCGGTATAAGATCAGTATTTCTGGCAAAGAGATTGCACGCCGTATAGCAGTTAAAATCACACCGAGTTGCTGCCTCAGCGAGAAATGGCTAATAATCAATCTGTTAGATGACATCTGGATGCTTTTACCCGAGGCCGAATCATTGGGAAGTTGGAGGAAGACCGCAGTGTGACAAGTGTGGCTGCAGAGTTCGGAATTGCTCACAGCATCGTTTCACGACTTTGGAGACAATTTCAAACTACAGGAACAGCTATCCGGGGATTTAGTGGTAGTCGTCCACGAGGAACTACACCCGTAGATAACCGGTATATTGCTTTACAGGCCAGGCGGCAGACAGCGGGAGAAATCGCTAGACACACGACACAGGCGACTGGACGACCGATATCGCGTTTTACCGTGGCCAGAAGACTGCACGGGGGTGGTCTGTTTGCACGACGCCCTGTACGGTGTGTACCTCTAACGCCTGCCCATTGGAGAAGGCGTTCTCTGTGGTGCTGGGAACACCGAAATTGGAGAGACAATGAATTGGGACGAGTACTCTTTACAGATTAGAGCAGATTTAGTCTGAGTTGCGATTCTAGACACATACACATCTGGACAGAGCGGGGAACACGCAATAACCCCTTCAACATCATCAAAAGGGACTGTTTTGGAGGTCGCGGAGTTCTCGTTCGAGCAGACATAATGCTTGGTAGCCGGACCGACCTTCATATCTCCCAAGGAGGTTCGTCACCTGGGACTGCTATTGTAACGAGGTTCTTCTTCCTTACATGCGTCTTTTCACAAGGGCTATGGGTCCTCAGTTCCTCTTCATGGACGACAACGCTCCACCTCATCGCATAGTTACTGTCGAAGAGCTGTTGGAGAGTGAAGATATTGAACACATGGATTGGTCGGCAAGGTCTCTGGATCTAAATCCCGTCAAGCATGTACGGAACTTACTAGGGAGACCCGTGGCAGCACGTAACTTATCGCCAGTAACGATTCCGAAACTGCGATTGGTGCTACAAGAGGAACGAGCAGCAGTGTCTCAACAGCTCATTAACAACCACATATCCAGCATGCACAAATGATGTGAAACCTGCCTAGCAGTCAGGGGAGATCATATCCCCTATTAAAGACCGGATGTTTCTTGCTGGACACCCATCACAGGGATGTTTCGGCCTTCAGTCGCATTGCGCTCCATGCTACTTTTTCAATAAAGCTTCTTTTTATCCCTCTGATTTCTCTTTTAGTAAGTGTTGCTTACATTACTCATGTCCTTACGTATTGGGGATCTTACGGTATTAAATGTGTTGATTTGGAAAGCTTTTGTACAAAGTTATATTGAAAAAACGGTCTCGTCCTTAATTTTTGCACACCAGTGTATATCGGAAGTTCTAAAGATACGTTGTTTGTTAATATTTTGTGATTTTGCTGTTGCATTGAATTTTATGTGTCGTACCTGCGAAGAACGCGATATTTAATAAATGAAGTTAACAGGCGAAATTTTAGTTATATAAAGATAAAAAAAATTGTGAGCCATTTTACTAAGAAAACTGAACATTAATAAAAAACAGGGAATAGAATGAAAAAATAGAAAAATACATACCAGCATTTAACACTGCATCAGTATTTTAAACATATATTCCTTTTAAATATTTGTGATTTTACTGCTGAATTGTATATGCCCCAAGTGCGAATAAAACGATGCTTAATTATGAGGCTAAAATCTGGATTAGCTGGATGGAATCGAAAAGGAGCGTTTCAGATTGCGAGGTAAGCGTAAGAAACTTAACAATTCATTTTGAGAGGCTTTTAACATCACCTTTCACCTTCAGTGATATTTTTAACACTATCTATTGTTTATCAAATCCGTCTGCTAGAGTAAAATTAGAAATATGGAAAGTGAAAATATAAGGTATATCTCCCACATTCTTAGCGTGCCATTGTGGTGTAATGGTCAGCACACTGAGCCGGTATTTCAGAGGTCCGTGGTTCGATTCCCGGCGAAGGAATTGCATATTTTCATGTCTCCTGCTACTAAATAACCTAATGTCTCTACACTGACGCCCGAACTAAAAGGGTTGTGGATGATGACTCTCCACACCCAGGATTTGGCGACTATGTCCCCTAAAACCCTAGTCGCCCTTTAGAAAGGGGAGTATATAAGGTATATCTCCCACATTCTTAGCGTGCCTTCGTGGTGTAATGGTCAGCACACTGATCCGGTATTTCAGAGGTCCGTGGTTCGATTCCCGGCGAAGGAATTGCATATTTTTCATGTCTCCTGCTACTAAATAACCTAATGTCTCTACAAAAATATTAAATGTGAAATAATTGAAAGGGCTAAACCTGTGAAATGCTGGATGTCTTGGGAAAAATGCCACTTCATAGTGATTGCATGTTAGAAATATCTATTTGAACTGTGTATGCATGCTAAATTTATTAAACGAATAAATAATTTGTGGAATAAATAGTCGAACAATAAATCACACGAACAAAAAAAATGTACAAATGATTCTAGGTATCCAGACTCCAAATATCCGGAACTCCAGATAACTTTTTCCTTCTATGCCAAGTCGAATTAAGGTTGTTTTTAATTCTTGTCGCCTATTTTAGTTATTCCGTCGTTGTAAATTATTTGAATAAAGCATATTTATTCTTGCAATCCATATTTTTAAAAATTCACAGATTAATTTAAATGATTAAGTATATTATGTATTATGTTTTAAAAGTATATACGACATGATGATCAATAGAGAATAAATCTATGTTACATTTTAATATTATCATAATCTTGAACTCATTGTTTCGGAAATGTAAAGTTTTCTGGGATTTCTAGGATTTCTAGAATTTTTCCTAGTTCCTGGGGTTTGATCGGATAAAATTTCTGTAATATTGTTTTCTAATTCTTTAAATCTGAAAAATTTTCATTGACAAATTCTGTGCTATTATTGAAGTCTCAAAGCATGCAGTATTATGCGCATTTATTAGATATGAATGATACTGTATTTAGATAGTCAAAAAAGAAGACAGTGCAATATCATACAAATTATTCGTCAAAAATCCAATAAAATATAGCCATTTTATATTTCTAACTATTATAATACCTCTGACTTTAATTGAGTTTATTATACTACACTAAGTTTATCAAATTTAACAACGAAATTCTTTCTGGTTTTAATTACTACGTATGACTGCTGCTTCCATATTCTCGCCTTTGAATTAAATTAGGCACACAATAATTTTATAAAAGACATAATAAATTCACTTTAATGATAAGCAAAACCTTAAAACAGATGTAAGAAGGCTATGCAGTTTTTTATCCACTTCATAAGAAGTCTTAACGAACCTCGAGCTGAAGCATTTTGAGTTAATTTTGATTTAAAATTTCTGACATAAACAAACTGCATAAACTTAATTTAAGAAGGCATAATCTTAATTTAAGACTTGTAACAAGGAATTTTTGATGCTCAGTACAATATAGAAATACAATTCAAGCAATTCTATGAATTAAATTAGAGTTCAGATTATTTATGTTACTTCTTCGTCGTGTACTTGGAAATGCACAAGTAGATTTTTTTGTATCCGATATTTCAATAAATGACAAAACACTCTCCACCTAATTCCGTTCTCACTTTTATTCCACTGATAGTACAACCGGGTCTAATTATCCATTCGTTATTGAATTTAATGATAAGTGAGAGCCCTATTCCCAAAACTTTCATTTCCTAAATGTGTCCCAAATAACAAAATGAACAAATTCATCTTGGATAAAAGTCTACTTTTTTCGTCTGATAAATGTATAGCAAATAAAATCTTTAAATTTAAATACATCTTTATAAAAGGCGGCAATTTTATTATTAAGAATCAATTATTTTATTAAAACAGTGATTGGAAAAATATTTTGTAAAAACTTAATGAAATACGTTTCTGTCTACATTTGATGTAAAATACTCATTTCTTACTCTTTTCTGTACCTTTTGACATTTCTAACTTCATTTCCATTCTGAATGTGATATACTGGAAACAGAAACTGTTATACAATTAAAAACGGGAAACATTCCATCTGTCTTTTTCGATGTTTCATAATAAAAATGCTGATGCGTTTCGTGAGATAAAACAATGATCTATTTTCTTAAAAAGCGAATTATCCTATGCGTTTTGGGGAATTAACCGCTTACGACTGCGCCCGAAATATCTCGTGAATAGAAGAGGTTTCAATTTTCCTATAAACGAGTTAACTCGGTGTTAGAAATTTGCTATGCGAAGATCACGGTATTAAGTTAAAATGAAGTGTGGCTGTGATAATAAACTAAGTACACTAAAATGTGATGAAAATCTTTACGCTTATAAGGTTAGCTAACATTGCATTTGAGCGCAATAACCCAAAAAATAAACGTATGCATGCGACCTAGCATAGGAACATTAATTAAATAACTTACCCAAAATTAGCAAAGCCAGATGCAGAGTGATGACAAACTATATAACATATGCCATCAATTTTATTTCTTGTTTACAAGCATGATTATTTTCTTGAATAAATATCAAAACACAAATGAATTAGCCAGATTCAGGAAACCATTTCGCTGATGAATACACATTATCGTAAACAGATCTGCAAAAAAACTTAGACGCGACATAATTTAGATAACCTTTCTACTGTAGGCACAAAATACACACAAATTATTCCGTGAACATCCATTTAAAAAAGAGGTCCTGAGAACGCAAATCCGTAAAATATTTTTAAGAGTGTCAGTTGTACCGAATACTATAATCATTTACTTGAAATGATAGTAAAACTCGTTAACGCAAATATTTTTTCGACGAGCCACGTGGTCGAAGAAATATAACTTTAGCGAAGCTAACAATCAGGTTTATCTCTCTCGCAAGTAGAAAAAATTATAGGAGCTGTTTTCCATAATCAGGATTTCAAAAGAATCTTACAGTTGTCCAGCTCGTCTGTGGACATATCACTGACTTTCGCATGGCGTAAAAAATGTAGCAGGAAGGAACAAACATGACAGCATCAGCATGGAGGTAGGAGAAGGAACAGGTTGAAAAACCCCGTCCTTCACCTTTGAGCTCCAAGAGCAGAAGAACAGTTTAGGAAATCCCTTCAAAGGTTGCCTTGATACGATGACGATTATGAACGATGTGGAAAAACAGAGTGTATGTTTGCTAGCACACTCGGAAGCTGAAAATTTTACGGATATTTATTGCCACCGTCCGTGATTTCGCTCAGATGCGAGTGGTTATATTCCTTTTTGCTAGATTGCGTATTTTTTTGGCTCCTTCATTCACGCATGAGTTAACTCGAGTAACGTAATGAACCATAATAAATATCTTGTTTTTTGCCGAAGAATTTTTTTCTTTTTTTTGCCCCTTTCAAATCTACATCTAGTGGCCTATATCTCTAGATAATAAGAATGGTATAAAAAATCAGGGATTTTCGGCATAATTTTAATAATAATTCGGTTATAAAACGGTTAACATATTCCGCATACTGGGAAAAAGGTGAGTCATGTCTGATATATTAAGGGGAATAAAGTTATCTATGTCTGATACATGAAGCAACTTGCATGTGCGGAGTGATTTGCGTCTGGTGAAGAGCATATCGATTGTCTCTAAAATTATTTCCGTTTTTTTTTTTTTTTTTTCAATTGAGCCAGCCATACAAATGTAAGTTCATTATTACCACTTTTTAACGTCAGATATATTTATTTAATTAGTATTTTGGAGAATTTAGTTATGAAATATTACTGCTATATGATAATTCAGTAATACCATTTCATACAAAGAAAAATGTGTTAAAATATTATTTAAAAAGTGTTTTATTTCAGTTGAAATTATATTTAGCAATGAATATATTTTATTGCCATTTTATTTAAGAATCAAGACAGAGATTACAGAACTTACATCAGAGTTTATCACACAAAATTACATATACAGCCAGACACGAAGAATTTTAATTTGTAACAGAATTATTTAGTCGTAACCGAACTATTTTATAGTGGCAAAGAGGCACAATGTAAGGCAGTCGATGTCCAGCCGTGATGACGTTAGGTTACACTATGTTAGATGTCTCTGTGATTTGCATGTTTAATGTTCTGTTTGGTAGATGTTTTGCTTTTATGCATATTCATGTATATTAAGGAGCATTACATTTGCAGCCGTTCCTGTGTGCTGTGTTAATAAATACTTTTAGAGTAAGCCGGTAGTCCGGTTAGTTTGTGTGTATTGAGGAACGGCTACAATTTCTGTTTGGCTTTAGCAAGCCCTTATTCTCGAATTTAACTCTTGGTTGCTGGAGATCAGATCAATCTCTTTTTAGGTGTAGACTGCTTGTAAAAATAATTTTGTAAACCAATTCTTAAAGTAAAATTGTGCCGTGCTGCTAGCACATCGATTGAACACTTTCAAGGGAACAGATAAGATTCTTTTAAATTATTCTTAAAAAGATAAGTTGCTTTTAAATTATTGTTAAAGAGATAAGTTTTTTTATATTATTGTTTAATCGGAGATTAAAATTCTTTTTAAGCTGATTATTTATTATAAGTTGCTTCTTAAAGCAAATGTAAATTCCTTACTGAAATCTGATTAATCGCTACTACGTAAAAGCATTAAACGAAATCAAACGGCTTTCTTTCACCAAACAGTTATTTCCGAACTGTGGTTAATTTGATATTTTAAAATATTATTGTGTATATTAAATTAACTTGTCGATACTTTTAAGCCCACTGAATGCATGTTTTAATTATAAAGTTTTGAATGTATTCACGGACGTTATTCATTAGAATTTATTATTTCCGTTTATTACTTACAGCGGCAGATGTTTCCCCCAACCGCGAAATGTTAGATTAGATGATTTATGCTGTGTTTAAGACGTCTTTTGAATATATTTTATTTCGTTTCCTTTGAATGCTGTTAATATTCAATAAATGTTTTATCCTATGTAATATAAAATATTGTACTTACTGGTATTTCTTTCGACGAACATTTTGAGCAAATGGTTATAGTGTACTTGGAGAAAATACTATTGTTTTCCTTTAATGAATGTCTTGATACATATTTCTTGAAATGAAAGAAAATAATTATAAATAAAATAAGAATGACTATTTAACTAAGGTAAACGTATTGCTGTTGTGTATTGATTAATATTTTGTTCACATTAAAATTTAGAATAATTCAGTTTGAATAAAAGCGTATGATAAGACATTTATGTAAGTTTTGCTGAGAAGTAAACACAACTTTGAACAAATTATTATACGTCATTTTCTGGATACAAGTTGAATTTATAAGGATATTTTATGATATTTATACAACTCAGATATGATAACTTTGCGAGTAACGTTGTTCACATTTATAAATGCTGTTTAATAGTTCTATACACATTTTACTTAAAGGTATATTTATTAATTCGAAAATACTAAAACTGAAAAAATACCGTATTGTGAATAACATCGAAATCACAACAAATTCAACTTCATTTTTCGCCTGTCCCTTTACCGCACATATAATTATGGCATACCTTGCCAAAGCGTGGAAAGAGGATTTCAAAATGAACTTGAAAGCAATGATCCATAGAAAATCTGAAGACAAGAACAAGAACTTTTGCAAAAATTGGAACTTTTAAAATTAAGCCTGGCAGCTGCTAGCTCAAATCCTAACTATCACGCCTTTGCTTCAAATGCAAGAAATATTCAACACCAAATCCCTAAATTTACTACTTGTCCTGACGGATCACTTTATAAGAAGAGTCAGTAATGATGTTAAGGAGCATTTTGTTTATACATGGAGAAAAATAAAAAGTTCTTTTGAATTAGTGCTGGCATTGGATGATTACGAAGCTGTACGTGTTAAAAATGCGAAATATAAATCTCAACTACCTGGCAGGCGGAACTATTCTTTCAAAGCAGCTAATCCAGCCAAACCCAAAGTAGAAACTCAAACAAGTGACGTACAGAAAACGCGTAAAACCTTTCCAAATCGTGGTCAGCAGCAAACACAGGATAACCGACCTCCTTTAACTTGCTATCGGTGCAGAAAAACTGGTTTTATCAAGTCTAAAATGTAACTCCGCAAAAACCTCAGATTCAACTAATTTCGACACGATCCCAATCCGATCCTGTTTACCTTTCACACAGATTGCTGTATTTCGCATAAGTATTGGAGGTGTTTCCGGTACAACTTTTGAACGCAGTGGTGCTAGTCACTCCATCGCAAGTTAATCCCTCTATCATATTTTGCAGAAACGAGACGCATAATTTGAAAAGACAACCTTAGAAGTGTCTTTCGCTGATAGTTTGGTATCTGAAAAAGAGGTATTTCGCACCGAACAAATTAATTCTTCTTGAAGGCATAGAGTTCAAAACTCCGCTCCATGTGTGGCTTGATGCCAAAAATAACTCCACTCTATTAGGAACTGACTTTCTTCAAAATGCTAAAATTGTTTTAAATCTTGCTAAAAGTAAGTGGAACTTTCTGATGAATTTAGAAGAAAATGCAGCTGCGTTAAACCCCATCAATTCCAAGCACTGAAAGAAACCTAAGGAGTTGTAAACAATTGCCGACTATGGGAAAATGAAGGATAGCAATTAGCTACATCCCAACGGCTTGCCATTGATGCATTGCTTAGCAAATATGCTTAGCACTGTCTTCAAAGTAAGGGGAGAAGTCATTCCATTCATTGAACATCATATTAACACAAGAAACAGCTCCCCATTTTAGTCCCTGCATATCGGATGAGCCCAAGTCAGAAAGCAACGTTGAAAAAGAACTTTATTCTTTTCTAAAAGAAAGTATCATAAAAGAATGGAAAGCTTCCATGCCTCTCCTGTCGTTTTGAGTCCCAAGCTGGATGCAAAACTGCAGTTATGCATTGATTATCGTAGCCTAAATGTTCAGATCTTTCCTGACATTTATACTTTGCCACGCATAGACAATTTGTTGAATGAAGCAAAACCCGCATCTTATGTGTCAACTATTGACTTGAGGTCAAGTTGTCATCAGGTGAGATTAGCGAATGAAGATAAAAAAAGACAGCTTTTTTCCCCTTTTGGTACATATAAATTTACCCTTATAACCTTCGGATTAAGAAATGCTCCTGCTACCTATTCTAGATTGATAAATAAATTCCGTTCAGGACAGAATAATGTGTTTGCGTTGTCATAGTTAGATGATATTATCATGCTGTCCCCTACCTTCAAGAAGCATCTTCTTGACTTAGAGCACGTTTTCCAACGCATATCGTTATTCAAGCTCAATGCCAACTAGAGAAGTGTCACGTTTGTTGTGAAAATTGGAACATTTAGGCTCTTGAATTACCAAGGATGGTATAGTTGTTGATCTACAACACTGCTGCCTTTGCAGATATGTCATCGGCAAAAACTGCCAAATAAATACAATCGTTCGTGCAAACATGTTCCTGGTATAGTCGATATATTCTAAATTTTTCTAAAATAACCAAACTGTTAACGGATTTAACGAAGAAGAAATCACTGTGTATGTGGGAAGTACAACAAGAAAATGTTTTCCAAGAGCTGAAATCAAAATTAATTAGCCCACCGATTCTTAAGCAAACTAATGGAAAGAAGCCTTTTGTGTAGCCGTTGGAGCAGTGTTGCTACAAGGGGAGAAAAATGAAAAACGCCCTATAGAATATACCCGCCGCTTGCTGTCCTCATCAGAGAGCACCTACTCCTCCATGGAAAAAGAAGCCCTAGCAGTAGTATGGGCGCTCAACAAATTTAGAGGATGTGTCAAAAGCCAGTCTATCACAATCACCTCTGACCACCAACCGCTGAAGAGGCTGATGTCTTTAAAGTCATCAACTGGTAGG
Organism: Stegodyphus mimosarum; assembly: GCA_000611955.2. Classification (NCBI taxonomy): domain Eukaryota; kingdom Metazoa; phylum Arthropoda; class Arachnida; order Araneae; family Eresidae; genus Stegodyphus; species Stegodyphus mimosarum. The sequence continues at coordinate 310,185 of KK121091.1, forward strand.
CTCGCAAGATGGGCCTGACAAATCCAGTCCTATAATCTGACTATCAATTACATTCCTGGACAAGATCTTTGGAAGATCACTGAAACTTTCCCGAGTTCAAAGAAAGAAGTAGCCTTTGCAAATTGAACTGGAAGAGGATACATTGCGAACAGAGGAGTGTTGTACCAATATTCCTCTGGTTGGGAAGAAGAAGCTCGACTTCTAAATTATTAAGCTCTTCTAGTTATATCTCAACATAGAAAAGTAGAAATCTTGAAAGAATATCATGATTCGCAAACGGTCGCTCGCTATGGATCTGAAGGGACATTTGATCGAATAACAAAAAAGATACTACTGGAGGGGAATGAGAAAGGATATAGCAGACTATGTCAAAATCTGCCTCGAATGCTGTCGTCATAAAGCCTCTAATCGAAAGCCATCTGGCTTACTTCAAACTCCTCTCTATGCTCAACGATTTGAGACATTGCCAGTTGAGCTTTTCGGTCCACTTCCTGAAACACCATCTGGTGAAAAGTTGTTTTTCATTGTGCAGGACTGCGCCACGAAGTGGACAGAACTATTTGCTTTAAAGGACGTAACGGCCAGAGATTGTTCCATTAAATTAATCGAAAATGTTTTCTTACAATATGGATTGCCTCTGAAGCTAATCAGTGATAGTGGAACTCATTCGTTAGCGCTGTCATGCAGCAAGTGTGTTTTCTTCCTAACATTGACCAAGTGTTCACGCCAATGTGCCAGCCTCAAGGAAATCTCGTAAAGAGAAAGAACAGGGATTTAAAACCAAGATTAACCATAATTGTTGGCGATAAATATTGTTCTTGGGCAGAGATGCTTCCAACAATTCGTTTCGCAGTGAATACTCATAAATGAGAAACCACCGGTCATTCTCCTTGATTTCTCTAATTTATACTAGAGCTACGAACCTTAGATAATGTAAAACACGATACAAAAGCCTTAATAGATAATGATAATTTTATTCCCGAAATTATTCCACATTTGAAATGTTTTGCAAGAAATGTACAACAGGTATGAGAAAGAATCGATGAATGAAGATAAGCAGAAACGATACGCTGATAAGAAACGACGAGAAATTCCGAAATTTCTTCCTGAAAATAAAGTTTGTGTTATCCCCCACCCAAACAGCAAAGGTTCACTAAGGAAACTGCTAAACTCATGCCTAGGCGAGGTGGTCTATATCTGATAGTGATTACAAGATCTCCAAACATTTATCATATTGCCGATCCTAACGCATCAGACAAAATTCTCGGCAAATGTCATCATCTTGAAACTATATCAAGATCGAAAAAAGTTTCAGACTTCAGCTCGTTTAACTTCAGTGATTACCTTAAAGAAAAGAGGAAGCCTAAAAGCGTGTACTAAAAACCGAATTTGTATCTGTTGCAGAAGATGCTCCTGACTCGAAAGCTGCTTGCTGCTCGTCAAACCGGAGCCCATCCATCTTGTTTTCTACCCACTTTACAAAGTAGATAAATGTTTGTTCCTCACTTCTTGCCGAGACGAAGTCAGCGAAGGGTGGGTAACCGAACTATTTAATTGAAAGCCATCTAGTGGCGAAAATGAACAATCTATGACAGTCGACCCCAGCCATGATAACGTTAGATTACCCTATCTTAAATATCTCTGTAATTCGCATGTTTAATGTTCCGTTTGGTATATGTTTTATTTTTATGTATATTTTCTTTGTACCCGTTCCTGTGTGCTCTGTTAATAAATACTTTTAGAGCTGGCCGGGGTTTGTGTTTATTGAGACACGGTTACAAATTAAAATATAAAATAAATCTATGTTAAATAATGCAACACACGCCTGCTGTCGCAGGTTGAATACGTACACTGCGCAAAGCAAAAATGGATTTGAAACATTTTGAATTATAACCTATAAAATATTTAACATCATCCCTCAAGTAGATGTATTCCAGGCACACCCGAAAAAAATTAGTATTTGTTCAAAATTTTCTAAGCTATACATGAGTTTACATATTGGCGCGTTTTGAAATTTGGCATATTTGTTATAAGCGATAATAACGTCAAACGTGTTTCACGCATTTTATTCAAATTATTTTGAAAGTATGAACGATGGTTTTTTTTTCGCTGCTACAGTGGAAAAAAAGGAAAGGGAAATAGGTTGCTATAAATTAAGAAGTTCGCCAAGTAAATTAATTAATCTTGGCGCAAACTGAGAAAAATGCGGCAGGATAAAATTTTGAAATTCTCCGTAACTTTCGCAACAAATTTTACGAAATTTAATATTTAGGCATAATTTGAGTCGTAAAATTGAAATATGGAAAAAATTGGCATGTCATTTCACAAAAGTTCTATTTTGTGTCGAAATACGTGTGTTAGAACAATGCTATATATAAATCTAATATTTATCCTAAGCAGCGCTTTCGAGACATGAAAAATGCAATTTGAATTTCGTTAATCGGGCCAGTAAAACGGGACATGTAGAACTGTCCTTTTTTTTCTGCAGTGTACAATAATAAATTATGCGTAGTTACACAAGTTTAATAACAAATATGAATTTAATTGGTCGAAAAATCATTTGTCTGAAGCTGGCACAATGAAACAAAGCTACTCCAGTTCAAACTATGCTAAAATTAAAGATCAGGAAATTAGGCAATAGTCACACACACACGCACACATTATATATAGATACATGTACATGCAATGAAACAAACTAAGCATGAAAGTAGGATACTAGAAAGAATGATATTGTAGAAATGTTTATTGCACAGATACGAAGAAGGCTGATCCATTATAAATAGCAAACTGGGCAGCCGAGAAAGATTAAATATTCATCTTTATTTTTTGCAACAGCTTTGCGGCCGCAAGTAAATTGAGCACTTTAATTTGAGGCCTATTTGAAAATGTTTACATTTTTGACAGCTTTGAGGTAAGAAGAGAATCAGCAAGCAGCTGTCCAGCCAGGCCGAAATACAGAAAGCAAGTAAATTGTGTTCAGGATTTAATTTTAATTAGTTATTTTCAGTTCACAATGCATTTGATGGGACAATTATTCCTTCTGTAAATTTATTATTGGTTGTTTGAGTTTTATTTTCATTTACATCAACAGTGTTATGTAAGAATGATATGATAGGTATTAGTATCGAAATAACGCAGTGATTTAGTATATAAACTGGAAATAGGGAAATACTCAAATTAAAATTAAGCATTAAGCGCATACTGCTAATTTAAATCAGATCTTTTTAACTTTCCTAACATGTGTTAGGAACATGTGTTCTTAACATGTTCCTAACATGTGTTCTTAACATGTTCCTAACATGTGTGTGTGTTATGCAAAAGTTATAATCTTCTTTGAATAGTTATTTTTTTCTTGCGGAGTAATGAAGTTGAAAGGAAAGAATTCGTATAAACACAGAAATGAATTCTAATGTTATATTTCCTCTTATGCAGGAACTTCTTATGCTTTTCAAACGAATTTTGAATATTGTGAAAGAAAGTAATCTCTTCTTAGGACCGTTTTTCCTTATAATAAAAATATTTTCACGTGAAAAATGTATTTAAAATAAGAAGTAACACATTTGTGCCTCAGTCAATAGATTCATCGTTCCAGATATAATTGTTAAAGCAAAAATGGTGATTTAAATAACACAGTTAATAATATGAATTATAAACCAGAGTTATAACGCGAAAATCGATGATTAGGTGCATAAAAATGTAACTATCAGAAATTAATATGCTTCTATTTTTAAGCGTTTAAAATTTGTCTATTAGTTCCGAGTACTGCCTGCCCATTTAGTAATTAAGGATTAACGAGATATTTTCTTTTCATTTATATTTTTATTTTAAGCAAAATAAATAAGTAAACTGGTTTGAATTAAGAAATAATATTCATTATAAATGTGTTATTAACATATATTTAAATTTTCTTAAATGTTATATAAATAGTTTCTTTTACTTCAGTGATTACCTTTAGAGCGCACAGTCAAACCATCTCAATGAAAGAGAGATTGTAAAAAATTGAGTAATTGAGGAGTATGTTAAAACAGTACTTTATTTTAACACCTGAAATCAAAAAAAAAATCACTGCAAGAACTTCCTGCACTTGCAGAATAGAAGTTCTCCACGTTTGGTAAAATAATTGTTGCAGTCCTCGTGCGCAAGTGGCACAGTGACAAAAAGCTGTATAACTAAGTTCTCCACTATAAAAAAACAAACGTGGTGCTATTTTATTACTGACATAATTTATTACTTTATTTACTACGTGGTGCTATTTTATTACTGACAAGTGAATGGGTTAGCGAGAGGCTTTATTCTGATCTTAAAGTTAATTGTTGCCAATCACTGTGATTCGATATGATTTCTATAATAAAACACGATTGTAATAGTTAAATATAACAGAATTAATCACTATAATTTTTCGTTCTTTTGTTTTCCTCTTTTTCTTTTCTTTAATTTTTATGATTACATGATTAAGTTTCTACGATTACCAGCGAAATCATCCAGAAATTTTGTTTTAAATCAGGGATTTTATGCTCTCATCCTGTCGTTTTGGACTGATATTAAAACCGGTATGCCTGCCATAACTCTTTGCTTTAAAACTTACCACCAGCTGCAAGTGGTTAAGACCGTTTGATACTAGTAGTTCGACATGAATTCGAATCTGGAGGGACAGGCTAGCAGCATAGTTGTGCTTCGTGGTATTCTTCATGTACAACATAAACCATGGACAGTTTCCTCAGAAAGTCATCCATAATGGTACCTTTGCATTTAGGAAGACAGCTTTCGCATGCTTTATCATATTACAGTTACCTAAACTTATTTTACTATTAAACTGTACTTCGAATAACATGATAAATTCGTAATTTTATGTTTTCATTTTTTTATTTTTTTTAACTCGACAACATTTTTTTTCGTATACTTTTAAATTCTGTTTTCTAACATTATCATTCCTTTGATAATTGTGTTTTATTTCATCAATTCATGAAACTTGGAAGTCACATTCTCATATCTGAAAAATTAAGATTTATTTTCTCGCAATAATCTTCCTCTTTGTGACCTTAACATAAACAATTTAAAGTCTATATTCTCGAATTTTGATTATTTTTAAAATATCGATTGAATATTCAGGACAAGAGGTTAAATACTCAAATCTGGTGTATTTGCTATAACACAAGGTCAGAAAAGGATTGAGTATCTGAATTTTATATCAAAGTATTATAACTCAACAAATTTTCATATTAAGTACGTAAGTAATCTCATATTAATTCTCATATCTCATTATCATAAAATTTATATTTCTTATAATAAGTATCTTCCGAAATAAAATTAAAAAACGAGTTAATCAAACAACTATTTCTTTATGACTTGAACACGTATATTTTCTGAAAATAATCTTATCATTTTTCTACGTAACGTAGACGATATTATTTCATTTTCATTTATAAATATTAATTAATAATTATGTAGGGATTTATATTTAATTTTAATAACTAGTTGAATTTAAGTTTATGTTCTTTCCTATAAGCCTTCCTTAAGCAGATAGTCGATACCAGAATATTAAATTTGGTAGTGCGCGAGAAGTAATGCAAATTCTGCCTTAAGGAGAAAGGTTTAAATACCGAGTTCTGGAAGGGAAAGTAGAGAGTATGGGCAAGCGCTGTGTCTCTGTAGCGTTAGCTTCTGCTACTGCATTTATTCCTGGCTAACGTGTCTCAACAGCTATTACTTTGCTGCCACTAGATTTCTACGCGGGCTTAGGTAACAGGATTATCTGAGCAATTCTACTACTTATTACTGCATTCGAAATTTTAGTTCAGTTCTTGTTATTGCAGTTAAAGATCAAGTGAGGCGCAGCGTCAAGTCGAAGCATTGTAAATTTTAAAGAGTGAATAATGGGTAACATTTACCCTTCTCCTCTGTGGCTACTAAACGTACTTCAGTTGTCACATTAGAAGATAAACAAGTATCTTACAATTCGTCATAATAATTAATTCATTTCGGTAAAAAGTGACTTACATTTTTACATTATCGCCCTGTGAAATTTCAGAATCACGTGTACTTTTTAAAAAACAGTTTAGAAAAAAAAAACTTTCCTCTTTGATTTGTATCTGGCTGCCGCTCGATGGCATTCTAAATCAGCTCTAATGGGTTGAGATGTGGCGAGTTATGTGACCAGGACATTAATCGGAATTTATCCTTATGCTCCTCGAACCACTCCGACACAATTTGAGCCTTGTGACTTGTGGCGTTGTCCTGTTGGAAGCTTCTATTTCATGTTGGGAAGACAGACGCAATGAAAGGATACAACTGATGGGCAATTATGTTCAGATAGACCGCAGCTTTTATGTTTTGCTCTATCACAACTGTTGTGTAGATTAAGTATTCTTTTACGGTGCTTAATAATTTTATTAATTTACAGTGAACAGTGAAATTTTTATGTTCATGTTTGGGATTTAATTTTTAAATTATACTGTTGTTTAAACTTTTTTATTCGATTTGGGTAAAGTTCTTTTAAGTTAGCAGAAAGCTTGTACAGCAATAGGCAGTTTTTGTTTTCTCACGGACGGAGAATTTTGGAGTTAGGGGTTGGCGGCCAGCTGCATTTTTCGTCCCGTTATCTTGCGGGGCGAACATGTGCTTTTCTCGTTCAAAGGCGAACCGCTATCAAAGGTGAATCTCTCTAGCGGTGGCGATTCTTGATAGAGTTATGGGGTAAAAGTATTCAGGGTACAGCATTTGTTAACCGATTTGCGTTGTAAACATCCTTAGCTTCGCGGGTGAAAATAGAAGCTTGTCACTGTGAAAAGATAGCACTGATTTTCTTAGAATTTTGGTTGGGATTTATTGCTCTGGTTCTAGTGGTTAGAAATGGTTACTGCTTTGTGTAGCATTGGTGAATCTTCATTTTATGTATTTTTTTAACCAATAGGAATTATAGAGGCGGACCACTTTTGAGCGTCCCGAGGTTTTAAAAACGGTCGCACACAGAGGCGCAGGAAGTATTTTTAAAGACTTTTGTCCCATTTTCGAGACTTTTTGAGGGGAAAGGGGGAGGCCCGGCGGCCACCCAGCCTGCCGGGGCCGTCGCCGTTAGCTGTACTGTTGCGGGTGTAGGATATTATAGGGGCAAGAACTTGTCCGAGAGCTTTTCGGGCCCCTATCTTTGCATCTTCGGTGAAATTGACTGAAATCTTGCTGCTATGTTCCAATTCTCAGACGTTGGGGTCTGTTTAATAGCTGATGTGTTCTCTTTTAAGGAAAAATCGTGCTCGAAAGAAATGGAAGGCTGCTTCCATTGGTACTCTTCTTTCCGTTATCGTCATCGGTGAACATCGAAAGAATGGTTTTTACCTTTCGGAAAAAAAATGTGTTTCAAATCTCGAACTGAAGCTACCGATTACTAAGGAGAACATAGAAGATGTGTCGACCACCCAGTTGGCGTTTTTTTTCCTGGCGTCATCCATCCTGATCTTTAAACTGGAAAGAAAAGGGAAGGCTGCTCATTGACTGAGCACAGTTCATGTTTATGAAGCGCATTCTACCGTTGGAAGGAGGTATTTCACAGTCGAAAGTTTTCCACATTTTGTGCTATAGAACAGACATATGGTTTTCTACGATATAAAGAAGTGGTCAGATAGTTCCTCGGTCCTACAGTTGGTCGGTATACGGCTTTTCCGTGAATGACAATCTTTTTTTTTCATTCTCGTTATGTGTATCACTAATGATTTAACAAATTTGAGGGAGTAATTTTTATTTTTTAAATGCGTTATTGTCATGTGTCATCAAGGGAGAATACATGTGTGATTCTATCAAGAAATTTAATTATATCTATATTGAGTTACTATTTAAAATAATCGTAATTGTAAAGTGTTTTTTAAGATTTTGGTAAGATTTGTAACTATTTAATGATTGCAAAATTGTTTGAAACTACTTGTTTATTGCTCAGTGGTAAATACGTAATTTTTGTAAAGTGCATGACCAGTAACTTTAGCTACAATATTGATAGTTGTACGGATTGTCATATGAGAATTTTACGAGTATTTTTTGGATAATGTATTTGCAGAGGTAGTCTGATCAGTTATCCGTATCTGAAATTTTGGGAATATTAAATAAATGTATGTTATTGATTTGTTATTGTATTTTTTTGTGTTTTTTATCTTGTGGTCTACTCTAGATCACCCATGTGATCCTTTCGGAAAACATGGTTAAACTTCCATTCGAACCTGGGTAGTTCATTGTGCGCGTAGGAGAATTTGATGATGTTTATAACTATACGATCAGATTTATTAATTAATTTAACTGAACTGGTGTTTTGATTTCTTAGTGTGAGATTTATCTTTTCCTGGTGTTTTGATTTTTCTGTGCTATGCTTATATGAAAAGTGTTTGTGGCTATCTCTAAAGTTGAATTGAAATTTATGTGTTTTCAGGAAGGAGAGCCGATTAGTTAGTTTTAGTGAGAGATATCTTGTTGATGATTTTGTGTCGGTAATGCATTTTACATGATTATTAATCTTTTGATTTTTAACAAAACACCAGGAAGTGTATTTTCATTTTTTAATTGAACTTAAGAGTTGAGAGTTGATATGATAAACCTTATTTTACTGCGGTGAGGATTTATGAAAATTTAATCTAACTTAAAGTAATTAGTTTCAAACACCAGTCCCTATGATTTGATTTTATGAATTTCGATATATTTTTATGAGAATTTTAGTACTGTACGTTTAGTTTTCGCAGCACCAAGTTAGAGTTAGATCAGGCAGAGAGTTAAATAAATAATAAAAAAAATGTAAACCTGTAAAAATTTGTTTCGCAAAGCTCGCCATGAGAACTTTCCTCAAAGCATAATACCGCCACCACTGCTATGACCTCTTGTACAGAGGGAAGTAACTATTCCCCTGAAACAGCATACTCTTGCACAATCATTGACATGATGAATAAGAAATCACCATTCATCCAACCAGACAAATTGTCTTTCACTTATAATTGTCCAATTTCGATGTTTCCGGGCCCACTGTAGGCGTACTTGACAATGCCGCTTGGTCGAAAGAAGCACACTTGGTCAAAAAGGACACTACTGGATATGGGACCGTGGTGAACTGTGTGCTCCGAAATATTTACACTTGGACGTGAAATGTATTGGGCTGCCAACCGAGCCATTGCTTGGAGCCGATTTTGCTGTACCAAGCGGGACAGTCTCCGACGTGCTTTTCCTTTGACTTTCACTAGGACGTCCAACACCTCGGCGTATACTGCTGGTTTCATCGTCATTTATCCACTTTTCGTAAATTCTAAGAGTGGCAGTTCATGAACAACCTACCTTCTTCCACAGCAGTTAAATACAATTCCCACTTAATCAGGTGCCTCCACGTCATTCACTCTACTTCATTGGTAAGTGGTGAGGTGGTCATAATGCTTTGGCTTGCCAGTGCATTTTCTAATATAAAAGAGATCTGCAAGCTTTAGTATTTGCTGCGTGGGCAAAACTGAATTAAAACTTCATACTTACGCCTTTACTCCACATGCAGACATTTTTCCTGCCAATGGAGCTTCACTGTATAATATTTTATTTATATGACAAGACTTAACAGTTTCAAAACTTAGATTCCTTGATGTGTTATCGCTTTTATGCAGAGAAAGTATATACTATTCCTTTCGCACATTTTCATAATAGCTAGCATAAACCCAATTATTTTAGAAATGTAACGATAGATTTCTAAAATGCATTGGTGTTTGTTGAAGATCACCTGTTTGAAGAGATACAGTTGCACGTATGTACGACATATACTCATTCTTTAAATTTGGTCACATTTGAAGCAATATTTTTTCTCTGCTGTAGGGGAAGAAAAAAAAATAATTATCTGGAAAGCTACTTATTTTGATCACATTGCAAGGGTCACTGCGTTCAAGATGATAAGTTTATAATTCCGCTATTTCAAGAAATCGATGATAATTTGCATTTTTTTATGGTTTGAGGTACTTAAAAGTTAAAGGTATTAAAGCCGGCTCCCAAGTAATTTAGCGCTGACTCTTGACATTAGGTTTTTCATTCTTCGGAAAATCCGCAAGTTCTTTAGGTCTGTGATGATAATAAATCTTGCAGGAGATGATTTTGAAGGCAAATTCTTCAAAAGCAGCTATTAGAGCAAATTTTAAAATAAGCAGTTATGAAACATCTGGTGTCTTTAACGACATGTTTTGAATGCAACTTTTCCGAACGAACTTCTGCAAGAAATATAAATTTATAAGATTGATGAAGTATCCGAGAAGGGAGCTTGTTTCCTTAATTCGAACTTTACTTCAGTTCGCTTCTTCCTTCTGTTTTGTTTATTGTTCTGGCTGATTGCATATTCATGCCTTATTTATTTCAGAATCAAAAACGCGGAAATGGTATTTTTTACTCCAGAATCTCTCTTTATTCTTTGGCAAGCAAACAAATTTTATAGAACTAAAGAATATATTTGCCTCATCTCTTTTTTTGAACAGTTTGGTAAATAAACGAGCAAAAAAGGAAAACAACTCCATTCTAAATTAAATTCCCCAAAAGCAAAGAATAAAATCATTCTTTTATGGAATGAAACTTAAGTTCTTTTACTTTTTTCAACGTAAATTCTGTTTTTGTACAGTAAGTATAGGGAAGTAAATTAAAATTCTCAGTACATTTCCCTGAGAAAAGATTTAGATATGTGCGCATTTAAATCCGGATGTGTTTTGTATTTTTCTAAAAGCAGAGAAGTAAATAATGAAAATGCGCTCTTAAGTATAACAGCAACAACGTTGTCTCAAAATATTAAACCTAAAAATGTAAAAAATAAAATTACCATCGATTATAAAAGAGAAGTCAAACTCAGTCTTTTCTTTCGGCTTGCATACCATAATAATAGCAATGCTTTAATGCGTTTTTTTTTGTCATGAATATTGATGCTTTTAAAAAAATAATTTGACAGTTTGTCGAAAAGCGATTTTCTATAAATTTTTGTTTTAACTCAAGTAGCACATGACGTAGCAAAGACGTTGCAAACTGGTCCGAGAGGTTGCAAAGTGGTCGTGGTATTTGTTACGAAGTCTCTACAACGCAGCGAAGACGCAAAATATTGCATCTTGGCCATTTGTCGACGTCGCTAAGACATCGTGATTTGACCGCTTTTAGACGTTGATCGCTTTAGCATTTTTTTCATAGTCCATCAATGTTCTTTTTAGAATGAAAAGAGACTAAATCTGCCCTTTCAGTAATCTGAAGTCGGCATAAGATTTTTTTTGCAGTGTTTCATTACTTTGTTTCTTTTAAATATATTAATCTAAGGTAGATTCATCTAATGAAATATAAATACATTTGAATTATTAAATTTAATTAATACTAAAGTACGTGCTAAATGATTGTTTAAAATTTTGTTAAAATAATTAATACTTAAAATATTTTTTATAAACATTACAGCAAAATAATCTATAAAGTTATTAACTTATGCATTTTATACATTTTAAAAAATCAGTGCAAATTTACTTCTTTGCAAATCACGTTAGCAATTTTTTTACTACTGAAATATGATTTTATTTATTTATTTTTTTTTAGAAGATACGAATTTATCCGAATTAAGATGCTGACATAATACGAAATATTTTACTGCATACAGTGCAAAATGTTTCAACTTTTACTTTGCTAAATTTATCATTTGAAAAACAGAGTTCTTAATGTCAGTTAATACAGCTAAAAATTAAATAATTCAAATGTAACTTGCTGCATGGAAATTACATTTACAATTATTGAAATCATTATAACCCACAGTCCTAAAGTTCATTAAATGTAGGTACTTTCACTCTAAAACTATTTCATTGAGAAGTGCATTCCTGGAAATGAATACAATATTCTTTTTATTCCAAAATGAACTTTATTTCCTGCCATATTAGTGACCATTTCGTATAAAACAGAATATATCTCAGCTCATACTGGTGTGCAAAAATTAAGGACGAGACGGTTTTTTCAATATAACTTTCTACAAAAGCTTTCCAAATCAACACATTAATAACCGAAAGATCCCCAATACGTAAGGACATGAGTAATGTAAGCAACACTTACTAAAAGAGAAATTAGAGGGATAAAAAGAAGCTTTATTGAAAAAGTAGCATGGAGCGCAATGCGACTGAAGGCCGAAACATCCCTGTGATGGGTGTCCAGCAAGAAACATCCGGTCTTTAATAGGGGATATGATCTCCCATGACTGCTAGGCAGGTTTCACATCATTTGTGCATGCTGGATATGTGGTTGTTAATGAGCTGTTGAGACACTGCTGCTCGTTCCTCTTGTAGCACCAATCGCAGATTCGGAATCGTTACTGGCGATAAGTTACGTGCTGCCACGGGTCTCCCTAGTAAGTTCAGTACATGCTTGAAGGGATTTAGATACAGAGACCTTGCCGACCAATCCATGTGTTCAATATCTTCACTCTCCAACAGCTCTTCGACAGTAACTATGCGATGAGGTGGAGCGTTGTCGTCCATGAAGAGGAAATGAGGACCCATAGCCCTTGTGAAAAGACGCATGTAAGGAAGAAGAACCTCGTTACAACAGCAGTCCCAGGTGACGAACCTCCTTGGGAGATATGGAGGTCGGTCCGGCTACCAAGCATTATGTCTTCTCGAACGGTAACTCCGCGACCTCCAAAACATTCCCTTTTGATGATGTTGAAGGGGTTACTGCGTGTTCCCCGCTCTGTCCAGATGTGTATGTGTCTAGAATCGCAACTCAGACTAAATCTGCTCTCATCTGTGAAGAGTACTCGTCCCCATTCATTGTCTCTCCAATTCCGGTGTTCCCGGCACCACAGAGAACGCCTTCTCTGATGGGCAGGCGTTAGAGGTACACACCGTACAGAGCGTCTTGGAAACAGACCACCACCGTGCAGTCTTCTGGCCACGGTAAAACGCGATATCGGTCGTCCAGTCACCTGGGTCGTGTGGCTAGCGATTTCTCCCGCTGTCTGCCGCCTGTTTCTTCTGCCCTGTAAGGCAATATACCGGTTATCTGCGGGTGTGGTTCCTCGTGGACGACCACTACTAAACCCTCGGATAGCTGTTCCTGTAGTTTGAAATTGTCTCCAAAGTCGTGAAACGATGCTGTGAGCAATCTGAACTCTGCAGCCGCACTGCGGCCTTCCTCCAACTTGCCAATAATTCGACCTCGGGTAAAAGCATCCAGATGTCATCTAACAGATTGATTATTCGCCATTTTTCGCTGAGGCAGCAACTCGGTGTGATTTTAACTGCTATACGGCGTGCAATCTCTTTGCCAGAAATACTGATCTTACACCGACAACATGCTTTATACTACTCAGACACTCCCCCATTACCTGTACCTGCATATATGCGCATGTGCTACCGTACATCTCCTTACTTAATCTCCTAATTGGTCTTTCTGTCCGCTCTGCCTCTTCGTTCAACTGATATGCTAATTTTTCGACTTCGTCCTTAATTTTTGCACACCAATGTATAGTTATAAATAACACATCCTTCATATTCGTTTAACCAACTGAAGAGACACTTGAGTGCGTGAGACAGACTGGCAGACAAAATAGAGACCTGTTTATAGAAACTGTCATCACTAGTCATAGTTGCAGATAAATTAAACAACAGAGATAGATATGCGTTAATCTTAAATAATATTTATTCTCCTAATGCCACTTGCATAAGAAAATCATGATGAGTTAAGCTTGCTTAACTGTACCAGTTGTTGAAGATTAAAAATCTTCACTGGCACTTGAAGGGAGCCAGATATTACGGCAACCCTATTAGCTTATTCAGAATGCCTTTAGACAGCAGCGACGATGGCTGTCGATGAAATCAGGTAAATAATATCGGCGCATATTATGTGAATATTCCAGAATATTTAATTTGAATAGTTGTATATAGTATTTGTAATATAAGTGTGAATAATAAAGGTTTGAAAAGACGATGAAGATTATTCCTCGACACCGAAATTATATTTACTTTACCAGTGCATTATTCATAAAACCAGCGCGATATTTTTTAAGATCCAGTGTATTGCCCTTGTATGTTGGCAGAGGGAAGTACAGTTTGCAACCCAGAAAATTATCTTTTCAAATAGATTTTTACTTGAAATTATGTTATTTTGATAAATTGTATTGTTTTCTTTACTCTATAAGCCAGCGTTTTCCAAACTGGGAGGCGTGGACTAGTCCAAGGGGAGGCACGAATATTAGCCAGGATTGGTGCACCTGCAGCTAATACAATACGTAACATATAGGTACATGTTAACTACGATGCTGCTTGGCCGACCAGTAACTCTCTAAAAATAGAGACAATATCGACTTAAGTTTAACTCAGCAGTGTTAGATTGTGTTTCTTATTTTATTTTGATGTACCTAATTACTCACTGATCACAGTAGTAAGTAATTTAATTAAGTTTAATTATTTTGAACAATAAATTAATTATCCTAATATTTTTAGAGAAATGTATAAGTTCTTGACTGGTTATAAGAGAAAATCATCTAATAATGAAGAATCTGATGTTGGCACAAGTAGTAGGAATCCGGAAGGAAGAACTCCCAAGACAAGAAAATGCGATTCGTCTTATTTATCGTTCGGATTTACAAGTGTTATTACTGATAATGTGGAAAACCCAATGTGTTTGTTTTGTTCGAAAGTTTTGGCTGCTATATTATGAGACCCGGAAAATTAAAACGCCACATTGAGACTATGCATTCTCAATACGTTGGTAAATCCAAAGAAATTTTTCAAAGAAAATTGGATGAGTTCACTAAACAAAAGCAAATGTTCAAAAAAACAGTTCATATTCCATCATATGCGTTACTAGCATCGTACTTAGTATCTTTCAGAATCGCGAAGTGTAAAAATCCACACACAATAGGAGAAACATTAGTTTTGCCAGCAGCTATTGATACGGTCAAAACAATGTTTGGAGAATCATATGCAAAACAGTTGCGACAAATACCGCTTGCTGATAACACTGTTGGCAGAAGAATCGATGATGTATCTGACAATCTTTGCGATCAATTAGTTCCGCAGATGCACACTTCAAAATTCACCTTACAAGTAGATGAAGCAACCGATGTAGCTTAAGACGCACATTTAATTGCATATGTTCCATATGTTGAAGAGAATAATATAATTGAAGATATATTATTTTGCAAACCCATTCCTGGCAAAGTCACATCCAGTGAAATTTTTAATATAATCGACAATTTTTTTGATGAGAACGACATATTGTGGAATAATTTTATTGGGCATTGTATAGACGGTGCACAGTCAATGTCAGGACAAAAAACTGGCTTTCAAGCTCTAAAACACTCGATGCAAGCAAAACACTCGATGTTCTCTGGACTTACTGCATGCTCCACAGAGCAGCTCTCGTATCAAAAAATATGAGTGAGGAACTTAACCACGTTTTTACAAAAGTAACGAAAGTTGTAAACTACATAAAAAACAGTCCATTAAAAGTTAGGTTATTTGCAAAGCTGTGTGAAGATATGGAAGCTGCTTACACCTCACTTTTGTATTATTGTGAAGTGCGCTGGCTATCTTGTACAAAAGTGACTCGGAGGGTACTTGAATTTAAAGAAGATATTGAATTTTTCTCTACGAAAATCATAATGAGGATGCAAATATGTTTAGAGATGATAATTTTATTATTAAACTTACCTATTTGGCAGAAATTTTTGGAAATTGAGTGTTTTGAATAAATCGATGCAAGGGCCACAAATGCATTTATTGATCCAAAAAGATAAAGTGAAAGCATTGATTAAAAAATGGAGATATGGAAGACAAATTAAAAAAAAAATTAGGTTCGACATGTTTCCACTTTTAAATTTATGCGCCCAAGTTAATATAGAAGCAAACAAAATCTATTTGTTGAAAACTTGGATGGTTTGTTAATTCATTTTTCGAATTAATTTGATGATCTTGATTTTCCAAAATATGCGTGGATACAGAATCCATTTATCGACGAAGAAGATGACGAATTTGAATTAACAAATATTGATAAAGAAAACTTGATTGAACTATCTTGTGATACTTCTTTAAAACAAAAATTTGAGAATGTATCTCTGATTCAAGTTTGGCTAGATATTAAGAGTAAATATAATATTTTGTCAAATAAAGCTTTAAAAGTATTGCTGCCGTTCGCAACATCTTTTTTATGCGAAACAGGATTTTCTGCATTAGCTGCAATAAAATAGAAATATCGTGCTTGTTTGGTGGTAGAAAAGGAGCTTCGTGTAGCTATCTCATCAATGACAGCGAGATTTGATAAACTTTGCTCTAAGAGGCAAGCACATCCAAATAATTAAGCGACAATAATACAATATTGTTATTCGTTTTTTCTTGTGCATAAGATGTAGAGACATTAGGCTTATTTAGAAGCAGGAGTCGGGAAAAATGAGCAACGCCTTCGCCGGGAATCGAACCACGGACCTCTGAAATACCGGCTCAGTGTGCTGACCACTACACCACGAAGGCACGCTAAGAATGTGGGAGATATACCTTATATGCTCCTCTTTTTAAAGGGCGACTAGTGTTTTAGGGGACCTAGTCGCCAAATCCTGGGTGTGGAGAGTCATCATCCACAACCCTTTTAGTTCGGGCGCCACTGTAGAGACATTAGACTTATTTAGAAGCAGCAGTCGTGAAAAATGAGCAACGCCTTCGCCGGGAATCGAACCACGGACCTCTGAAATACCGGCTCAGTGTGCTGACCACTACACCACGAAGGCACGCTAAGAATGTGTGAGATATACCTTATAAAGAGTGTATCTTAATAAATTTTTTAATATTCAAAATTTTTGTGTTTGTAGTATTTTATAAAATGGAAGGGAGGCGCCAAATATTTTTAAGGGGCCGTGATAAAATAAAGTTTGGAAACCACTGCTATAAGCTATGATCTGATTGCGATATGTGTGCGCTGATTTTCAATGAGTGATTAATGCTCGAAGCGGAATGCCGTTTAACAAACTTCAAACGGCTGCCAAGTAGTATTTTTTCCTGAAGTTATAATATTAGATGTTATAATAATTTTAATGTAGATTAAAAAGAAAACTAAGTTTAAAATGGTTATTTAATCTAAGCAATGGTATTAGTAAATTATATGTATTTAAAGTTTTACAAGTAATTTATCAAAATGTAAACTAAAATAAAATGTTTTCGCCATAACTATTAATTATTAAATTTATATTACTAAGCAAGTAAAATTAAAATCTCAAAATATTAAACTGATACTGTAATGAACGTTTCAGGTGACTTAAATTAAAATAGGAAACATTCTAATTTTAATTTTCTGAAACTTAAATATTTCACTATGAAATGCTCTATTAAACAATCTGTAGTTAAAATTTTCATTGACAAATTTTTTTTTTTAAAATATTGCTCTAACTTTGAAATGGAGTTTGTGCATTTACACAACTGCTACGATTAATATAAATAAATTTTCATAATGGATAAACTTAACTTTTTTAGTTGTGAATAATTGAGCATTTAGCGTTACATTGTTAAGGCTGTACAGTTACATAGTCTTCGTTTAATATTAAACTTTTGAAACTCAACGTTTTCGGTTAGAGTTTATGCATTTAATGAATTGCGGCGATTAAACAAATACTAATATTTTTTATGGTGCATAATTAAACGTTTTATGTTATATTGTTAAAGTTTTATTACTGCATGTATTTTGGTTGATTTCGTTATTTTTGGAATTAAAAGAAAAACGTTTACTATGTTCATAATATGTGCTAAAGAAGCTTTTATAGTAATCATTTAATATCTTTGAAATGATAGGGCTGTTTTGCAAAGCTATCTCTGAGATTTAACAGAAAAGAATGTGATATTGCTGTTATAATCTGAAGCGCTGTTTTTTCCCACATATTTAGCTTTACATTTTTTATGTGTGATTGAGTTTTATTTACTTAAAACCTACTATTATTGTTATATTTTATAATAATCAATGTTTTCATAATTATTCTCACTTACATACTAAAGAATTAAGAAAAGAAATGATGAAACCTTAAATAATCGTAACTTAGCATTTAAGATATTTTAAAAAATATAGTTTAAAGTACTGAAAATAATTAAGGTTACTTAACAAATAATATATAATTAGAAGGAACTTTGAATTAAAATTCTGAAGTAAATATTGTTATATGCTATATACGTTTCTCATTTTGTCGCTTTATGATAGATTTGGCTAATAATAGCTTATTTAATGACAGTTTCTTAGGAAACGTCCAGGTGACTTAGTATTGCATATCAATCAGCGGAGAAAAGAAGATGCTTCCTTTGACCATTAATGTTTATAGCTTTTAACCAGACAAATGAATAAAATCCGAAATCATTGGTATTTCGTCCTAAATTTAAATCTCAGTGTTATCGTTTAAGGCTGTGTATATTTTTTTCATGGTTTATTTCTGTGTAATATTCGCTCAGAGTGTTCTCCAGTAAAACATCTCTCACTAAGCTGAGATTTCTGGATAATAACCTGCATTTTATATTTTTAATTCAATTATAACTTTCAGTTTCTTTATTTGATTCAAAACTGGCTTTATAATCTAAAGTTAATGCAACTTTAATTCACTTTCGAAATTATTCGGAGAGCTTTCTGTACTCTTCACACCCAAGTATATTTTTATCTGTATTAGCTTAAATAACTTTGCACTTCCTTTCATTTTCACGGAAAAACATGTTTAAATACGTTATAAAGTATCTGAATGAAAACTAAAAATGGCAAAATATAAAAAATCTAAAATTTTTAGAACCATACATTTTTATAATCACTGCTATATTTTACACATATGGATTACTAAGTAACATAATCTTGAAAAGCATGCTTTTTCGATAATCATGCACGCAAGTATTTCATCGAAAATTCGATCAAATTCAGAAGCTTTCCTCGTGAGTTTTTAAGTGAAATTTTCTCTAAAAATACTTACGGGAAGTATGGGAAATATTTCAAAACATACATAGTCCATTTCATCTAAAGTTACTTTTGCATATTTGTCCCTTGGGTAACAAAATATTTCAGAAAATTATTGTTTAAATGAATTAATCTAATGTACACTGTTATATTGTTAGTCTATAAAAACCTCATAATAACTGCCCTGTAGTCATATATTGGATATTTAAATATGTAGATGAATTTAAAAAAATATTATATATAATGATTTTATTTGCAGATGATTAATTATAATATGATAACTGATAGAAAAAACGTCATCAAGTTTCAGCATTAGCTGAGAAGCATTGTGAAATTAACTCTATGGACTATAACTGACTCTATGGACTATCTATAACTCTTTGGACAGACTGTTAACACATTTTTTTTTGTTAGGATTATGCACTTTGTTTCAAACTGCAGCACATAAAAACAATAAATTCATTTGATGTTTCTTGGGACAACTTGTTTCCCAGTTATTGATAATTTTGTGTGAATTTTGATATTTAATACCTTTGATAGAATACTGTATTTATATGTTTTCTTTGTAGTTAAACAATGTAATTGTTTTGTAATATTACATTTATTGTTATCGCATAATAAACTGCTAAAAACTAATATATCTTGTTACTGGTGTTTTACTTTAACACAGTATGTTTGTTAAAAAGGGAATAGTGTTAAATCTAATATCACAGTTATTCTTAAGGATGCAAATTAATCATTCTTAATAGTATATTATTTTTATATTGAATGCTTGCAATGTAGGATCAGACTCGTAAGTTTTAATTTCTCTTGAATATTTGTCTCTCTAAAATTAAGCATATTTATTCTACAGAGAAAAAAATTGTATTATCTTCTGTTTTTCAGGAAATGATAAAATATTTAAACTTTAGAAAAACACAAGGAATACAAAATTGTAATACTAAAAACAGAAGAAAAATATATTACTTATTAAGCTTATTTTTCTGCATAAGTCAATATCTAACACAAGGACATAATAACGACGTTTTCACAACTATTGCAAAAAGGTGGAATTCTGCGAACATTTGGGCGTCGTTAAGACGTCGTGATACGATGCTTTCACAAAAAAAAATATAACCTGAGAGAGACGCAATAACGACGTCTATGCGAGAAAAAAATTCATCTGCAAAGACGTAATAAAGACATCTTTGCAACTGTTGCAAAACAGTGGAGTCTCGAGGACATCTGGACAAAAATCTGGATAGTTAAAGATGACATATTGCAACGTTTTTGCAACATGACTCACGACGAGTTTGCAACATCATTAGGACGTTGCCGTGCTACTTGGTAAGTTTATTTCATTTTAAATAAAAGCTAAAAGCTTTCATTTTGTCCTGAGATACGCGTTAAAATATATAATTAACGTAATATTAATGTTTAAAGGTATTTCCACCATCCTTTCCGCATGTGCGTTCCCTTCGTGATGTTAATTAGAAGCATAAACGACGCGTAGAAGCATACACGACGTCCTAATCCCCAATCGACATTTTAAAAGGGGAAGTAGATAAATTATTTTCTTCCTCCTCTCTGTGTGAATTTCTACAATAATTGGAAGCATACTCGACAAGTATTCGGAAGGTCCGAGACTCCAGTCTGGGCAAGGGTTACTACCTATTTTATTAAATAAAAGAAATAATGACTGTACAAATGGAAGTGATTTTCGCATGCGTGAATCTAAATTTGTTAATTATATTGGCATTTTTTATGAAGAAATAATGTGTTCTACAGACGTTATTTCAGTTATTTGAGGGACGCATTTATACCTTAAATCGCATTATTTTTTAAATGCTTGGATTCTAATTTTACACAGCTAGAAATCTCAATAAAAAGCATCAATAAAAATCTTTCTTTATTTGTATGGTTTTTTAGGTTATATAACCAGCAATGTTATTGCGAAAAATGCCTTCCACGTTTTCCTGTCTCATACGTCTAATGGAAAAACAATATTCTTCTATTCGTAAAACAGTAGATGTTTAGTTGGGATTTTCTGCTCATCTCCAAGAATTTGTTTCTTCAAGTACATCAATATTGTCAATGTGCAATATCTGAGATTATTTCATTTCGAAACAACGATTATTCCTTACTAACTTCTTAGCGATCCCATCCTTTTTCACAATTTATCATACAAAATACATGACTAAATTCCTTACATTGCCAGAGCATATTGTTGCTAATGTACGACAATATTTAGGACATCATTAATTAAAATAAGCTCCTAACTTTCTGTCTTCTTATCCCTGCTATAGGGAAGGTTCGTGAGAGCTTATTTCTAGTTATGAACAAGCGCAGAGTGATTTCATTAACAGTATTAAATTTCCTCTATTGTTTCATTTTTATAGCAACAAGGACTCAGGATAAGCTGCAAAACGCTCTCAAGTGTGCGAATGCAGTTTCACTTCCAGCTTAATTTTTAATTTTTTTAAAATTTTCTTAATTACGGACAACT
>KK121091.1:331640-387572 GCA_000611955.2 Stegodyphus mimosarum
ATATATATATATATACCTGAAATAAATAATTTCATTTGTGGCACTAAAATTTGTTTTCGTATAAATATGGCATTAAAAAAGGCTTATCAGCAAAGCCGCGTAACAGTAAGGGCAGACTCGTAACATGCGCTGGTAAGCGAAAACACGTTCTGAATAAACTACAGGATTCACCCGCTTAAATACTAGCTTCACTTAAATTTAAATTTGCGTCCTGGCCAGGAAATGCGAGGGGAAAAGTGAGAGGTTCAGGAAAGGGAGTAAAACTTAAAGTCATTTGATATGCAAACTAAGGGATACCCCCCAAAAAATGCAAAATAAGGGAGTTTCATCTCAATACTAGCAGTTCTCATCTGTACTCCCTGCAAAGGCGAATTTATTGTAACTATTATTTTTTGTGTATCAGCAATGTTTAAAGTACAATTGTTCTTATGTCTTTCTTGCATTTGATATCATACCGTTATGAAAATTTTATTGTTCTGTAAATTAGAAAAGATTATGTTTATATTGAATGTGTAAACAGTTTTCTCTTACAAATAAAATTGATGAATAGTTTATCTTTTGCGGGTGTGTCTGAGCTGTTTGGGTATATTACATACCTATACTTTAAAAATATTGAGCATTTAAAATTACGTCTATAAGATCCGTTGATCCGTTTGTGTGTTTTGCACTATCGATGTTTATTTTTTAATACATAAGCGGATGGTGGTCTTATTTATTGTTAAGAAGAAACAATTTCTATATCGCGGTGGTACTTCTAAAAGTGTTCATCTTGTTAATCTAATGGCACTTATCTACGAGCTCATCACCATATTTATCAACCTCTATATACAGGTTTTGGTGTGTTTCTATAGTAGTTCATCCTGCAGTATTTACCTGCGTGTTTATACCTTGTACTGTGATGTGATTGTATTTTGATTATTGCGAAAGATCCCTGTTTATAATGAATGCGAACATCTTTGATCATGCAGCTGGAGCAGAAAGCTCCATACTTACATAAAATTCCCTTTTCGAAATCTGGAATTCCACTTTGGCATCTGCACATATTCCAGAACAGTGGCTACAAACCAAATTGGTGAATAATTACAGCTACTCTTGATGGAATCTAAGGGCAGCCGCGAACAAATGGCGGAGGAAAGAAAGTAGTTTATGGGTTTTACCCTACAGTTTGTAGAATATTGTATGTCAGAAAATTGAAGAATTCCACCGGTATTCGAACTTCGGACCTCCCGAATAGTGTCGAACGTAATTCATGCGAGCGGCATGCACAAAAGAGAGAAAAATTACGTTCATAATACAATTATACAAAAGTGCATTTGACTCCAATTAGAGAGGCAGCTCTAAGCGCTACAAGAACAGAAAGAATCGGATAAAAGCCATATTACGTCCTCGTATTTCGTTGCACCAGAACTCTTTTTACTGCTCTCCCTTTCACCACTCTTTTCAGGAAAAGAAGCTTTTCTAATAGAGGATCTGCAAAAAACATGAAAGCTGGAAGATCCTTGAAAGAGCTGGCTGAGCCCATTGTAATCTCACAACCGAAAGAAACAACCTCACGTCCGGAGATCTAAATGACAGCAAAAATTCACCGAAAATCACTGCAAAAGGCAACAGGCATTCATGAAAAAATATATGCATAATAGTTGAAGGCCACATTTTACTAGTCATCATTTTCGGAATCCGCACAGATATCAAGACTAAAGATCTGATAGAAGCTTTTTCAGAGCTCGAACCGTGTACCATCCTAAGGCGTCTGAGAATGGGGGAAAGTTGGAAGACTTCCTTCGAGGCTTCCAATAATTTTACGTGCGTCATTTTCAAGATATAACAATGATATTAATTGTATCGTTGAAATAAATCAAAGCTATATTTTAACAAAATGCTAAAGCAGATCAAAGCAAAATAGAATTCTAAAGCAGATTTTACAACGGGTTTTATACATCCGAAATTTATCTATTCGGTACGAGAGTATCTTAAAACAACTCGCTCCCACTCTTGCAGGATTTCGGTGACTTCATTTTTACGGCAACTCTATAATTGCTTGTATGTAGTGCGGTAAACAGCACACTGCTCAAAACTGTCGAGATGAGTAACGCCGACAAGTCTAGCCACATCAATGCACCGCATATGAGACGCATCAGCATGTAAGATGTAAATATTTTTATTTTGAAAATCAGTACAAATTTAAGCTACTCAAAACGGCAGCTACCAATGTCTTTGGGTACATCTTGGAATTTAATACAGGTTATTTTGGTACACCTGGTCCTTTTTATTGTTGGGGACACTAGCACCGAGGTGTCTCACTGGACTCCATTTTTAAATGTGACGATGGAAAATACCGATCAGAAAAGAGATTACAAGAGAAACTTTGTACAATATGACTAATACAGCAACGCTGGCTCAAAATCTCTTAAAACATGTGATGAGTTAAGACATATCATACAAGTCTTGTTGATGAAAAAGGCCCCAGAGCCAGATAAAGTAGTAATATAATTGTACAGATAATACACCAGGCTTTTCCCTATTTACTGCTTGTCTTCTTAAGGCCATGTTAGGACACTGAGGATTTTACTGAATCCATAAAATCACAGAAGTGACCTTATTACAGAAAAATTCCAAGGATCCTCAACTTTTTATCAATGAATACGGCCCCTCTCTGCCCTAGGTACGATCCTGAAAACAATTATTCTCTCCAAATTCAATCACTATCAGCATTTGACTAGAGATATGAATATATATATAGTGATTCTCTGGAACAATTCATTGGACTGAGAATGACCTAAAAGAATGCTATCTAACTTCTTAACCGTTGAAAAGAAGGAAGATTTGTATCAGGCGATTATTTCTGTACTCACATATGGGTTAGCAGGATATGATCAAAAACTGTTCTATTAATTGCTTGCTCAAGCCGAGTCAGTGACATGATACGAAGTTACTTTGTGGGATTTTATTTGATCTGCAGAAGTTAATTCGTACAATGGACATAAACGGAATTATTGCTATGCTTCGAATAACTGCAAAGTCGTGAAAAGGGTTTTAAGAACTTTTTTATTTAAAGATAAATCAAAACATAAACGACTTTCTTAAACACTTTACTTTTAGAGAGCAATTGTAACTTTATATCAGCCACTGCTCTTGGTGATGTAATAAAATAGAGCAGTCAAATTTAAGTTAGAGGTGAAACAATAGTAAAAATTACACAATTAAATTTTACTCTAAACTCGCTTAGTAATTTTAACCGAAGCGTCAAAATCAAAGTGTCGGCAACTATATAATGCCGAATAATGACAACTATCGTAGCTGGCAGGAACAAAACGTGCATAAACAGGTCAGAAACGAGCTCAGTCTTAACGCTCCAAAAACTTCAGTTTAAAAACTAGCTATCTCATTTGCACTCTAGTGAGAAACCCTGAAAGAGAAGTTAATGTAAAGCTATAAATCATAACAATGGGTTAATTTAAATAATGTTACATAAAAATTTAATATTGATATTATGGAAAATATTTAACAACCTTGGTAAGATTTTAAATTCTAAACCTGCAGTATGAGTCAACTGTTACAAACATGGCTTTAAAGGTCTGAAACTAAATTTAATGTTTCACAGAAGTTAAGTTTCCATACACAGAGCTTCATGTTATCACTACTTTTATTTTTACTCTTTCAGCCAAAGAAAAATATTTCAGCAAATACATCTTTTAATATTTCTGCATTTAAATTTGCCCTTTACAAAATATCTTGTCAGCATTTTGCACTTCCTCTAAAATTAACTTCTCACCTCTGCCCTTCAGCATTGTAATGTAGGCACCTGCGAAAATGCACAAATTTCGCACAACTAGTTCTTAACAGAAATCCTACATGTTAATAACACAGGCACACTGGACCTCAACGAACACCTTATATCACGACATAGTATGCCTATCGTTACAGAGCTAAATTTGAATGTAACTTTATAGAATAGAGCACTTTTTGACCACATAAACTAATCTAGACCCAATTAATGAACCTGGTGACTTCTCGCGCAGGCATGAAGTAATACCAGCACAGAGGAAGGGTGAAAATAACCCTTTATTAATCTCAACTATGAACAGAAAGGCATGTACTTCGTGCTTTACAATAACACCGACAACTTGCGGTGAAAACTAAGAATTTGTAATACAAATATATTCAAGTCTGAAAACGAACAGTACTGGATTAGCACTTTAAGATACAGCTAAGCTAGGTTGACACAACAAACCTAACAGGCGGGATAATTATTCAAATGGTCAAAAAGGCGTATCAGCGTAACAGCATGGTCAGAACCGAAACGCGCGGTGGCTAGCGAAAAACGGGCCCTGAGTAAACTCCAAGATTCACCAGTTTAAATACTCACTTCACTTAACTGTAAATTTACATCCTGTCGAGGAAATGCGAGGGAAACTTGAGCAGTTCAGGAAAGATAACAAAAATTTGAATAATGAGCTAAATAACCAAGGGAACCCTACAACTTTAGTGTCGGCTATAAAGCCTAACTTTTAACTATTTAAATTCACTTCGCTTGTTTCCTTTACTTTACATCATTATCACTTGAGAGCTTGCACTTATTATTTAGAGCATCAAAACCCTTAACCTCTACAAAAGAATTTAAAGAGCACTTTCCTTTTACCAAACAGTTGTAAGCATTTATTTAACTTTACTAATTAATTATTTTATGTTAATTAACCTTACTGTCTTCCTTGCTTTCCGTTTTCCTGCCCGAATGTTAATTTCTAGTTCGCGCGTATTCCAGCGAGGTAGAAAATATAGCATTAAAGGAAGGATTGTAGAATCTGAGCTTGTTCCGCCTGCTGAAGTTCGCGTTACTAGTTGATTACCTTGATAGCAGTTTATCTGCGACGTTATTCTCGTCATTAGCCATGGCAGGCCAATATCATGTTTGAGCTAACTTGTGCGCATTCTCTCTCTGCAGCCGTTGGGCTGACGTACTGTTGACTTAGTTAATTTCAATTCATTACTTTTGATCAAGCCATAAATGCTGGCTAGTTCTTATAGAACAAGCCGTGCCTTCTGTTAAATTATTTGAGTTAATAAAAGGGTCTTTTATACCCTTTTCCAGGTCTTTCTTGTAAATTTCATAATAACATAGCAATAATTCGTTTACATCTTCGAGGATTCTCACTTAGTTCATGTTATGAAAGAGGGCAAGACTTTGCACACTTTATGCAACACGTTACCCTTACAAACAGTTAAAAACATACTTTATAAAAAATATTTAAATTTCATTTACATTCAAGTGATTACTCAGTTTACACTCTACATCACAAGGTACAGAGTTGTTATCCTGTACTCTACAAATGTGCCAAACAGTCAATTGGATTAAACTCACAAAATCATGTTTATTTTAGAAAGTAAAAATCCTTCAGGTAAACGTATAACTAAACTTCAGATAAATGCATATTTATAGTGAGGCTCCTCTATCGTAAGACAGAGTCAAAACTGGATACTGCTGTGATGCTGCAAATATTTCAAAACTTCTTATTTAACAAATAATTCCAGAAGATCATTTGTTGAGCCTATTTGCTACTCACATGCTTAGAGACTACAACTTTGCAACTTAGCCTTCACTACCATCATTTAGTAGTTTCCTGAGCAGCGTGTCTTCTGTCTCTCATCACTTTCCATCTGATTGGTCTACATGCAGTACAGGAGACAATGATTTTCCCAGTTTTAGTTTTAAATTCTTGGACAGACCTATGATGTTGGATTTTTCATCTGCTAGCTCATTTAAGTCACATACCCTCATAAGTTAAATTTTGTTATATATCATATTTAATTTTGTTATTTATTAAGCTTACCACGGCCCCTTCGAGGCCGCATAAACAACATCATATTCCCTATCCGTATCTGTAAGACAAAGCGTGTTCTGCCCCCCCCCCTTGAAGCAAGTTACTAGGTTGTTAGATCAAATAAGATTTATAGTCTTGGGTCTTTCATGAAAATCGACGTTATCGAATCTCTACGGTGGTTTAGATTTAGAGCCAACTTCGTGTTAAATTGACATTTGTAGCCTTTGGCTGTTAGCTTATTTAATTTAAATTCTACACTGGCCTGACTGTTATTTTACGTTACGTCGGCACAAGTGGTTAGCTGATTTCCAAGCACCAGGTGTGCTTTCTTTCTTCTTAGTTTTCGATTAAATTCTCCCTTACAACCTCCTTGAGTTCAGTTGTTATTTGAGACGTAGCAATAATTCGCTTGATGTGTACCAAAAGGTTGGGCAGTATTTGATATGATTGCAAAAGAAAACAAACTTCATCATTGATAGTATTGTTGCGTGCTTACGGATTCGTAATGGATTGCATGCGCAAGTCCATAAAAAGTTAATGAAATTTATTTTTTTCACAAGAAATAAAAGAAAATACTGAAATATTTCCTCAGAGATATTGGTACACTATCACAATATCTCAAATGTTAAACAGAACTCGATTCAAAATGAAGAAAGTTAATCCAATCTCATTGCGAATTCGCAACAATCAATAACAGCGCTAAGTAAATATACAGCTCGCTCCAGAGAACAGCTACTGAGCTGAGGTACTTTAATCCGGCTTTTATAAGCTTTTTAATTATTCACGAGAACATTCTGGTAAAATCTATTTTCTATATTTTCTGGATCGCAACAGCAATTACGATATGGGACAGTCTTTTAACATCCGTGGCGAGCTCTTTCCAATACGCAGAATAGAGCTTCGACGTTTAGTTTCTGGTTTTCTGGAACAGTCTCTAGGATATTCGCTGCATCTGCTCTTAGAGATGCGGGGAGATGACAGGCGTTAGCTTGGGAATCCCATGCATTCGCATCCGGAACTATAGAAATTTGTGTCTTTTACACTTACAAGGAGGTCTTCCCATTATACGTAGATAAATTCAGGGATACGGATAAAAATTTAAATCCATCAGGATTGCTTCCTGATGTCTCTAAGAATTTCTTTAAGGCATCAAAACTTCCTTGGCGACGAAGAATCTCTATCATCAATTTGTTGTTGAACGGCAAAAATTCTTCCTTCGATTTCTTCTTTGAAGAAACTCTGTAACCTATTTGTCGTTCCACGGCCGAAACTCACTCTTCTATTTGCTCTTTCACTGAAGAAACGTTTTCTTCGACTTGTAAAACTTTATTTTCAACCGCTTCTATTCTCCCTTCCATACCCTCAAATCTGTTTTCTGTAATGCAAGTAATTTCCTTTTCATTTCTTCTTTTCTGTTTGAACGGCTTTCATCTCTTCTATAACGGAATCTTGGCCAGCTCTCATATCTTCTTTAACATAACATTTCATCTCGTCGTTAAATGCAGCAAAGATTGCCATCAGCTGTCTTAATTGTTCTTCCATCGCTCGTGTTATTGGCATTCATATCCCACTTGTGATGCCCAAAAGTGTTGCGTGCGTACTGGTTCGTAAGTTCGTAATGGATTGAATACACAAGTCGTTAAAGAGTTAATAAAATTTATTCTTTTCATAAGAAATGAAACAAAACGCTGGAATATTTTGTCAGAGTTATTCGTACAGTATCAGAATATCTCAAACGTTAAACTGAATTCAATACAGAGAAAGTTAATCTCATAGTGAATTGGGTACAATCAGTAACATCGCTAAGTAAACGTACAGTTCGCTTAAAACAACAGCAACTGAACTCTGAGCTGAGGTGTTTTAATTCGGCTTTTATAAGCTTTTTAATTATTCACGAGAACATTCTGGTAAGATCTATTTTCTTGATTTTTCTGGATGGCAACAGAAATTACGAGATATTTATTCATTAAATATTAAATGCACGTTCTCTTGTAATTTTTCTTTTCCGACGTAGCTTTCTCATCAAATTCGTCTACGTTGCACGGGAAAATAAAACAATTTTAATTACAATTCTAAATAAATACAAAATCCGTAACAGTATAATTCTTTGCATGCATAACGTATTGAAAGATTTAACATACATAAATATGTTGTAGTGCATATGGCATCGCAAAATATATGTTTGCGCATTTGTACCACAATGCAGCGCAATTCAGTATATGGTCAGCAATAAAAATGTTGGCATTATACAAGTTGCATAATATTATGAAGACGCAGAGCAGTAGAAATTTGCATTGAACATCTGTAAGTACACATCGTTCAATTTGACCAATGAACTTTTTTACGTTCGGATTTTGACAACACTGGTTGAGCAAAGGAACTGAGGGATTTTGCTAACTTTATATTGCACCATTTTATGATATGTCAATGTTTGGTACCAAGAAGTTTTCTGCTTTTTCAATGGTTCCAAAAGTATAATGCATTTATTCTCAGTCCTGTTTAATACTCCTTGTTTGTTAATTTAAATGTTCCTTAACTTTTTATTGCCTTACGATGTTTTTAGTAAAATAGATAAATATAGTAATAAACAAACAGTAAAATAGATAAACGTACGTACACGGTCAAAAATCACCGCATGTGTACCTTTGCGTTATAACGAACATATATGTCTTCTTGTAGGTGTTAAAGGAAATATTAAATGTGTAGTTCAACTAACAGATTTAATAATGACAGTGTATTTGAATTAAATCAACCGTAAAAAAAAATATATATATATATATATATATATTGTAATGTAAACTGAAAACTGGATTTTATCTGCATGTCAAATCGTGAGAAATGTGATGTTCAACTGTGCGAGTTCTGTATTGCATCAGTATAGCATATCACGAACATCAATCATACGTCAGCACATATAGATATAATAAATATATATAAGCAAAAATTAATATCGTGTCTTCGATGATATTAACGTTTTGTATTATACTTTGCAAAATGTATTGAGAATGCGTAACGTATCTACCCTACAAATTTTGCGAACTTATTCATTATTGAGGAAGCTTCAAATAAGAAATATAAATTATAAGTGTTGATTACAATAATGTATTTTTAGTTGTCTTTTAACTTTTATCACTATTTCTGCATGATGCTCTGAAGAATGATGTTGCCCTTTTCACGTTCGTTTGTGAAAAGCAAGTTAAGGAAGAGCTTTATCCAAGGAAAATGATACTTTCATGGATAACTGTTTAAGTGAAACTGGGTCATATTTATGTTATACATTAAAACAAATACAAAATCACATATATAGCTGGCTCTTTCACCGAAATTTGATTCCACTACCTAATTTGAAAAATACCAGTTTTCAATGATCTTATCCACTTAGTCAGTGATATATACATAATCCACCTATACCAAGAAAACGCTAATAAGGTGGGAACACTCTTTAAAATTTGATACTTTGACATTTCGGTAAGTATACTGGCACTCAGCCGGGAAAAAGGTCCCGCTCCTGCCAGTTCATGATTGAATCCCGACTTGGGCCTGGCTCATGTTGAAATCCGCAGATAGTTGATGCAAATATCAGGGGATTTAAAATTTGGAGAATATATTTTTGATTATGTTCGTGCTTGTGCGCTTGTGATGAAAGCGTTACTTTTTTCTCCTGTTTGGCAAATTGTTAGATTTGAAGAAATTTGCCAGGTCTGTGAATGATGTGTAACTTTGTTATTAAGCCTGATATAAACTCTTCATTTATTACACCTTTGGGAAGAACAAATTTGCGATTTGAAAGAACAACGTGATTCTGTTTAGTTACGAAAAATATGTATTTTAATAATCTTTATTAAATCGTGCATATTTTAAAACATGCATGTTTTCTCTTTACGAAATTATTGCGACTAATTGTGTTACTCACAGAATATACAACATTTATGCATTCCGAAAGCATTCACAATACAATTTGCGGTTAAACCTGCTTTTATGCTTGTCTTTAAAATTTAATGAATAGCAAACTCATCTGTAGCTTAGTTTTTAGAAATTAATACAAACAAGCTTATGTAAGCTTTATTACTAATGAATTAATACGAATTCAAAAAAACATGAAGAAACTTCAGAATCTAATGTTTTTGGGGACTGCTGTTTCTCATTATAAAAATTCAAGCATCAAACATATAATTGATTTTTAGATTAGTTAGGAAGAAATTTTAAATCAAAGCACCCTTTTAAAGCATATAGAAATGTAGAAAATAACTGAAAAGAAAAGAAAGAAAGAAAAAGCAAAGAAATTAGAGTTGAAGCAGGGGGGAAAACTGCTTAATTTCTAACTTTTTCTACCTCAATAATTCAAAGGAAAAGAAGTTACTTTTTTGCAACATCACAAAAAGTGTATACCTCATTTTTATCGAAATATCGCCTTACGCCAAATATAATCGCTTTTTCTCCCTCTTTGAGCTAGAATAATTCAACTTAGATCTTTAGAAGATTATGCAAATAATTCAGCGAAATATTTCAATAGAATCTTTTCCGAAAACGCTCTTTTGGCGGGAAATTGTAAAGCATCAAAACGCAACTATGTGCGGCTTAAATGAAGTGCTTCTTGCGTGCTTTGCGCCTCGAATGACTAAGAACTGTTTTCCGCTCCTTATTTTTCGCCGCGCGAAACTTTGGCGCCTATTCCTGGTGCCACTTGAAAATTTTTACTCTTTACCTCCTCCCTCTTCGTACGTGTTTGTTGAAATTTTCCTTCCAATTTCTTTTAAAGTCTAATTTATATCATAATGGATTTCCGAGCGGCTTTGAATTCTAATTACCTCAAACTCATTTGGGGCTAATTTGAAGAAAGGCGTTCGAAATTAAATGAGCATTTACTCACAGCACGGTGAATTCTGAAAATAAAATATGCTAGTCATGATCCTAGGTTCATCCTTTTGTGGAAAAATATTGTCCAAAACTGCTTTGGTGTGCTGTAATGGCTTAAGTTTAGTTTTACAAAAAGAGGGGCTAATTAAGTTTAGTTTCAAATGGCTCTTCTTTGTTTAAAGCAAAATTCAACTACTAGAGTTTAAGGTTTAAAGAGTTTCTTAATGGTGTCGTGATTTTTCTAATTTCTTACTTAAGAGATTCTTAAACCTTATGAATAAACTATTGTTTCCAAGCAAACATAAGATGTTGGTTTTAATTTAGGTCAAATGCTACAGCGATATGTTGTATTACAAATTGGCATAATTAAGGGAAATGATACTACAAAATGCATTATTATTTATGTAGTTAACTTTATTGTGAAAGTACAGAGTATAATAATTATGGCGCATATATTTTTCCTTACGTTATAATAGGGATTACTAATTTATCATCTAGTTTTGTTGCAAATTTGGCTAAATTAAGTTTAATAACTTTAATTTGATGCTTATTTAATTTCAATGGAAGAATTGCTTTCATACATTTAAATCTCTTACGTGTCCGTATGGTAACTTCTGTGCAGGTAAGCCTTAGAGCTTTGTAAATAACTCAGATAGAATTTAAAATATTGCCTGATGAAATTTATGTTTAATTAGTAACAAACTGTATGACGATGGTAGCTGCACTTTGTAAAATGTTTCGCGAATATTCTGAGGTACTCAGACTGACAGGAGAAAATAAGTCTGGACTTTGTTTTTCTTATATTCTTCTCTCCCTCACAAATTTTAGCCTTTTTTTTACCATCCGACAACTTAGAAAAATTTGTCTTTTCGTTGTAATCTAAACCGTCTGAATCTAAAGCGTTTGAATTTATCATTTTAACGCAGTTTACACTACTGAATAATGCTTTAATATATGTGTTAGAAATTGTATGAACATATTCCTGCAGCTATTGGAAAATATTTTCTTCCAGTATTCTTAATTACCTTCCGTACCACTATATACGGATTAATCTACCATTGGTTGAATGGATAGGAACATTGTACAATAGTAGTTCGACATGGTTTCAATACCTAACGAACGGTTTGCTGCCTGGGCGCTCTCATTATTTCCTTATATAGAAGGTTATTCAAAAAGAAAGAGCAAATTTCAAATATTTATTTCAAACTACAAAAGATAGAAACGTGATTCTAAAGTTAAAGGATAGAAACAAGTTTACAATTATGGTATGCATTTAATATGAGCACCTTGTGTTAAAGATGAAAAGTGGATTCAGCGGAAAAAATTAATCGTTCAGCAAAATTGTCTTCTTCCATATCATCTAACATGCTACTGCAAAATTCGCACCTTTTGGTTGTGGTCGCCAGGATGCAATGCTTGCAATAACAGCAGTTTGTATGGCCTCATGTGCAGACGATGTTTTAGAACTCACCATAACGTTGGTTGAGGAATTTTAAGTTCTTTGCTTGCTCGCGATGTGGCTTTCTTTACGCTCCAACCAACAAATAATACCAGAACAAACAACAGCGCCAATGCGGCCATGATTGGAACTTTTACCCGTACTAATAATAAATTGTACACTTTTCTCTATCCATTAATGTTAGAATCATGTTTCTACTTTTTGTAGTTTGGAAGAAATATATGTTTGTAATCTGCTCTTTCTTTTTGAGTAACCCTGTATAGAGCTGGTTTCTCTTGGTGTCATTTATGAAGGCAATAATTAACTAGCTAGACTTCCTATACTTTGTCATAATCAAGCCAAGAAAAAAGCAACTATTTTGGTTATTTTCATGTCTCGCGTAACTGAGTTGATTTCAATATGAATTAACAAATTAAAATCTCTGAACATAATTAAAAAAAATATCTGTAACATTGCTGTGCTAAATGAGGGTGATTAAAAAATGTAAAATGCTGATTTGCAAATTGTTGGGCTATATATAACCGTTATCGCCATTTCGATGTTAACTGTTATTTGCTGTTATAGAAGGATGAGCTATGGCAGGTCTTAAGTGAACAGAAAAAATTGGAAATTATCAATTTTTAATCAGAGCAAACATTTAGATGCAGATAAAGGAATCTCTTTAGAATAAGAACATTTTGGGATTAATACGTAAGATTTTGCCTCATGTCATACGTTAGTTGCTATTAAAATTAATTGCCTACAACAACTAAATGATATTTTTAATTCTATTATAAGATTTTGTCCAGTACAAATGCAAGTATTTATATTCATTACTGTAAAGCAATTTAACATCATACTGCATTAGAAGTGTTTATTCTGTATATGAAGTCTCTCTTCATTTTGCTTTGATAACGCAATTTAATCATAAAGCAACTGACCTGAAATCTGATTTGCCAAAAGTGCAAGCTATCAAAATAGTCTAAGGTAAATTATGTTTGTTATTTCAAAAGCTAACCTATGTTTTTCATAGAGAAAAATGGGATAGAGTTATTTCGTTTTCAAAACTAGCAGTTGAGTTTAGTATTTTTGTTTCGCTTGTTAAGGGTAATGCAGATAGTAATCATAGCAGCTTTGAACTTCGCATAGATTAAAAAAAAATCTAAACCAAAAGATATTTCGAAATAAAAACTGTATTTATTCACATATCCCCCCTTGCGTAATTTTACCCCTAGGTTTTCAGTATATTATTTAGAAATTCTAAATTATGGTTACAATATAAAATGTATGCAGGAGTAGAAAGTGTTTTGTGCAAATGATGTTTCGTTGTTGTGCCTTGTTTGACAGCAGCATCACCACAACACCACGAAATTCATCGTTGCAAGGAATGCAAGATTGTGTCTTTCGCTAGCAAGAGCTTGGACCACCATACAGGTGACAATACAATTTTGAAGGAAAACACCTTGGGGACGGATCCGGGGATCTCCCACACTTCGTCTCCTACCACCAACCTCTTCAGGGAACTTTTATCTCGCCGCATATTTAGAGTGATCCAATGCCGCGCAGTCACTGTATATATGCAAACATCCATGCCTTCTCCAGGATTCGAACTCGGGACCTTTGGTACGGCAGTCAACATCGTTAACCACTATCCCGATTGGGCAGCATTTTGTGCAAGAAAAACGGTTATTATTCCAATTGAAAAATGCGGAGAAATTAATAATGTGTGCTTTTTAATGTGCTCCATTTATTATTTAAGCCGTCCCTTCACAGTCAATATAAACTGTTTATTTTTCTCCTCCCGATTTTCAAGCGTTAAAATTATTAAGAAAACGGTTGAAGATACGCAAATAAATAAGGTGTGTCCGAAGGCATCAGTTTCTCGCTTATAGGTAATGGTCTAATGAAAGATGTTAATATGCAATTATTGTGCAGAGAATAATCATGTTAACATTTGATTATAATTAGGAATTTATATTTTCTAGAATTTTGCATTTTACGAATATTCTCCAGTTTGTATAAATTTTATGCGTTCTCTTATTTATTTCCCTTTGTACTCACAAATTGGCTAATCGTCTGAAGCCCGAGTGTAAATTTCAGCTTCTCTTGGCATCTGACATCTTAATGCTTTTAAAATGCAGCTATTAAATTGGGTACCTTACTCTTATATGTATTTATTACTCTGCACTTGGATGCAATTTGAAGACGGATTTCGATTCATATAGAAATGACATGCGATTTGTATTTTTTTCCCTTTATAAGCTATTATTTTAAATTAACCTGTTGTTATGACTTGAAGCTCTACTTTAACTTCTCCTTTCCGTTTCCTTACCAGATTGCAAATGACATAGTGCTTAAATTGAGGTTTCTGGAATTTAAGAGCGAGTTTCTGGCCAGCTCATACACGCTATGTTTAGTTTCTGTCAACACTGATAGTTAGAATCATTCGGCTTTGCGTTATATCGCGCCTGACACCTTGATTTGACGCTCACGCTAGAAATGTTCAGCCAACTTCCAGTAGCATTTAATTATGTAGTTTTTTTATTATTATGCCGGCCACGTTAACTTAAATTAAATTATTCTGCTTAATTGCCTCACAATAAGCTGTGGTTGATATAGTTAGGTACAGAAAGTACATTTCTGTTCTAATTTCTGTATAAAAGAAAGATTATTGAAACCTTTCTACAACTCTGTAAGTTACTTTTAAACATAGCGATAACTGGCTCCGCCTCTTTTGGTTTTTGAAATGATTATATTTGCAATTCAAGTAAAATTCCATAGCTTGAAGAGTTAAAACCATCGCTGTGATAGCTAGCAGTAATGTTTTCGAAATAATACTATTGAAAAAGATGCAAATGGTGCAATATTTTACATATTACATACATTGAATTTGTAAATGTAATGTAATATATCTAAAAATACTTTTCTGAGATAATTACTACGAAACTGAAGTAATACCGTCTATCAACATTACTCAGAACGCTTCGGGTGTTTTCATGTGAGTTCATTTCAATAAAATAAAACAAAAATATTTTGAAGCTTTGAGAAAATTACCAGAATGTAATGCATAAACACAGACTGAGTAAATATGATTAAAAAAATGTATTGATCAATTGGTTCGTTGCACAAAATTCAGATTGTAAAATAGCGCAGTGTCTGCGAAACAGAATAAAATGATATAAATTGCATTTAAAATCGTATAATGAGATAATAATTGAGTATGATGTATTGTTAAGTTCAGTGCACGTAAAAGTTCTAATCATAGTCATAACTTTATTGGAAGTACTATCCTATATGAAGTTTTACTTTAGAAAAGGCAAAGTATTCAGCTTTATGATAGTTACAGAAGGATGCAGAAATAAGCAGATTAAAATGAAAAATATGGGAATTTTAAAGCAACGTCTGACATACAAATGATCATAAATGCAGTGTATTTGTGCATGCTTTCGTCTCAGCAATATTCTCTGAAATTTCATGGTAACCCAGTTTGTTGACAGATGTTCAGGAGTCGAACAAGAAACGTAGTATCATCAGTCATACTGGAAGAAAGACGGTCGCGTGTGGCTTATGAAAAGATCAGTATTGAGGATCTTATATAGGAAGTATATCTTCATCCATTATCTGAAAGTTGTCCTACTAACGCCTTTTTTTTTCCTCTTCTACTTGAGAGGTTACACTGTATAAGTAAACTGCATAATTTTATTATGAGGGAGTAATTGTTAATCTGTTTTAAAAGGAATATTTGGAATGTAATATCGCTGCTCCCATGAATCAAGTCATGAAAGTAAAATGGGTTGGAAGCGCTGAATAGGAAAGAACAAAACTATTAGAAAACCTGGTTAGTTTTGTTTGATTTATTTGAGTATGGCAAAGCACTCGACGGCTATCTGCATAAAGGAGGGATGCTTCCGTAGAAGACTTTTTAAAGGAAACTGGCTCGTATACATATTACACATGGGCAAAACGGTGAAAACGCCGATGCTGCCAACCAGTTGGGTGAGACTCGAACCCCGGCCGAACTATCAGTGTTCAACAACTTTACCGATCAACCGCTAGTGGGCTAAACTTGGTAGGATCCATGAAATGTTATTATACGCGGGGATGATAAGCAACTCACCCACGTAGCAGCAAACCATCTGACATCTTCAAGAGTGTCAACACAACTGTGGGGTAATGCTACAAATATAAAGTTGTTTATTTTCCCGATATGATGAAATCTAATACGCTAATTCCAAAAAGCATTCTTTTGATTTAGAATTCCCTTGACCATCAGCCATCGAAGGCTCAGGGTGTAATAGACAGACAGACAGGAATTTGATCATACTTTTTACCTTGAGTCTCATTTCTACCGCTTGGAATCTGGGGCTGATTCCAGACACATAAGACGCAGTATTATGGTGAGCACCGTCTCCCAAAAGGTGATGTATAATTTTATATGTGGCCCGCGAAGCAATTTCATGCGATCCCCCAATACATTCCAGTTACGTATTTGCCTTAGTACAGTGCTTATTTATTTCGATATAACACAAATTCTTTGGGCAGTGGATTGCAACATAGAGCGTTTATTACGAAATTAGGATAACAATAGCAAGCATTTCAGGAGTCATTAAATTTCAGTTGAATTCGATTCTATCGCTTGCTCACAGCCAGAAACACATACGCAACGCATATAATATCAACGCTCTCACAGAACCCGCAGAAGAAGCAATGATTAAGGACATTAATCATCGCACCTCAAGAGATGACAGTTTAAAATATCATTATAAACAACATTAGAAACACATGGATTGCGTTTATATGCGCGAATGCTAATGATTGAAAATGAAATAGACTGGATAGATTTGCGATGTCAGATAAATAAAAAATAAATTACAGACATTTTATGCCTGCATGCCAGGCAGCATGGCTAGACTAAGGTGAGACGCCGGTATAATCAATAATGTTGTTCTCTAGCCAGAAGTTAGTAAAACGTTTTGATTCTGACGTGTCATTTTTTCTTCTTTAATGAGTTAGTTCTTTTACTTTCCTTGAGTCAATCACTAGTTGATTGGAAATTATCAAGCCTAATAAAAGGGTTCGATTGACCAATGAGCATCTACGATCCAGGATCAAAATAGTTTCCACAAATTTTTCACCATGGCCATAAATGTTATCAAAGTAGAAACGCCATCAGGTGTCCAGCTGTATTAAAAAATAATTTCATGTATCATTTACATAAAATCATATGTGTTTTTCCTTCGTATACCAATAAAATTTTCTTTACATAATGTGAATAGGTTGTCTGTATTTATTCTCAAGTTTTGTTTCACTAGGAAGTTTTCTGTGATAATGTGGTACGTTTTCATAATTTGTTTAATTTCAGCTACGTTAAAACTAAGTTACTTAGCAGTTAGCTCAAACAGAATAAAATTATTTGAAATAAATTTGAATTAAAAAATTTAATATTTAACAGCTAGTACATTTGAATTGTGAAATATATGTTACAGACGGAAATTGCGCAAGAATAAATTTGAGTTTTTCCTTTACGTCATTATTATTATTTGCTTACGGATGTTTTGATAAATATTTAGTAAGGGAAACTGAAAACTAATTAACATTTATTTAGTTATTTGAAATTTAGTTTGGAGTTTCGCAAAAAAAATCTGGGTTCCATCTGCTTTCAAATCGTGCATGTACCCTACCAGCTGCTTTCAGGTCATGCATGCGGTCCGCCAGCTGCTTTCAAGTCGTGAATGCGGTTTTCATGCAAACGATTTTCACTGTATTCCCTTTAGGACACCCTCCACGAAAGAATTTCTCCCCTTAAGCAGCTAGCCTTCGAATGCTTTGCCATAGTCATATAAGCCAGTTTCTGGAAATTAAAATTTGTTGTAATACATATACATCTATAATTATATTTTTCGGTTATATATCCGTTTCCTAATGCTATTTGAATAGCTTTGCTTAACACAACATATGTTCTTTTAATTCAGTACATGAAGATATTATTCGGATTTAAACCTAATCTAAAAGGAAATTATTCATTTATTCCGATAATATAACTTTTCCATCTTCAATACTTGTCGAACAAAACAACATTATATTGAACCTTATTAATTATTAATGTTTAATTCTGAATACGTAAAATCCTTTCTGTAAGAAATTCAAAATATTTGCTTTAAAAGCTACATATTAATCCTCATTTCTGTGCTCTGACTCAGCACAATATAGTATTTTAGTTGTTAAGGAAATACTGCTTTAGTAAAAGTTTCAAATAACCAGCATCATGAATAACTATAAAGGACATTTAAATCACTTAATTAATCAAACTGCTTTAATGTTTTAGTTAAAAATAAACATTAAAATAATGTTACAGCTTATAAACATGTATTCACTGATTCCTTTGTATTCTTAAAGAATGTAATTAGACGTTTAGTTATTTCAGCAATAAATTCATCAGATACCCTGAAAATGTACAATGCATTAAATACATTTAAACCTATTGCGACATATAAATACACACATGTTGCATTTCATAAAGTATTTTAGACATGTATTTTAACATAAAATTAATTCAAACTCTGCATTAGATTGCCGTGAATTTTATAATGGAAACATCTATCGATTTCGCAGACTACGAATATGATGCTTTAAAAATCGATGCAGGCTTTTGTTAAGACTAGTCATGATCTGAGATTTGATTGATGCAATTTTAAAAAAAATTATATATATATATGTAATGGTTTGGTTTTATTTCATACGCACTTTTAATTCTGAAGGACGAGCTACTTTTTGCAACTGCTTTAAAATAATGATAAACTTTAAGAATAAATTTATAATTAAAGCGCCTGCGGAAATACCAGATTCTTAAAATAGTAACTTGCGTCGAAGCTAACGTAACGGAAAGAACATTTTTGAAACATTGAAGCACTTCGGTTGTTTTTTGAATTGCAGGCCTCCGAAAAATTGCGTTTCAACGCAGATAAATAAAGAGGATACTGATTTAAAACGTTACATGTAATACTGATTTAAAATGTTATATGTAATATTGTAACTGTAATACAGTAAAAAATCTGATTTAAAAAGTTCATGCAAATCATTAAAAAAAGAGGAGAAAAAGAAAACTTTCTAAACTGAAAGACATGATTCTTAGTTTGATGTTTATAAAAGCCCATCGAGTTGTAAAGTCGCTAAAGAGTGGCAATTCGGTTCGAGGTTCGAATCCTGGTTACGGGACGTATCCATGCGATTTACTTGGTACTATAACTTGGTACGAGCCAGTTACTCTTAGAAAGCCTTCCGCGAAGGCATCCCTCCTCTTAGGCACATAGCCCTTAGCCATAATTAAAAAACTAAAACAAAACTACATTTATAAAATGCACACAAAAAAGCGAGAAATATATATATGTAAGATAAAAAACACTTAAATCAGTTTTGTAATTTAATTTAGCAATAATCTTTTAATTCCTCATGTTTAATTTGAATATTTCGTCTCTTTATTCTAAAAATAATAACAACATTTCTGGACTGCGTCATTTCTAGATTAATCTATGCCACAGATCTTGCGTAACACTGATGATGTAGTTAATTCGGAACCTAATCTCTGATAACTGAAATCTTTCTAACCTAAATCAAAAGTCTGTATCTTAATAGACTGCCATATTGGATAAATATTGAAATTTCGTTCGCTGTGCTCTCTTCCAGTCGCAACAGTATTCAGAAATGTAAATGTTCTGGAAATAGGTACGATTAAAGTGCCAAGTATATTGTGGCCACAGATTCGAATTGAAATAAAAAAATAGAATTTAATCGGCCTTGAGTGCAAAATTTTTTAATCATTGTTTATTAGCATTCTACACAATCAAAATCCTTCTTTTTTAATATGGATCTACTGTGTTACGGCTAGGCCATTCACATTTGTTACGTGTTTTCTCGTTTCCATCATATTATATATATATGTGTGTGTGTGTATGTTTATGTTTAAATTTTTAAATATCTACCTTTGTAATAATAAATTAACAATAGAACTTTATCTTTTCTTTCAAATCTAACCTATGCTCCCTTAGTGAAGCAATAACTTATCTAACATAATCTTTACTTCCTGTTATTCTGAAAACTGATGATATCTACTGCGCAATAATTTCAGGAATGAGATGAAATTTACTTCCAAACACAATTCACGCCATATGTTTGGCCGACCGACTCTGAGCTCGTGACTCTAATCAAAGTACGAGATTGGCTGAATTCTCCGTGTGCAAAAAATCTACTGAAACTTACCTCTCCATCTGAAATTCGGTAACTTATTAAGAAATTGAGAACAAAAAATGCCCTCAAGTATTGGTGGAATCATTAATCACGTTCCACACTCAACAGTATGCAGACTCGTTAGCATCATAAATGCCTGCATAACGAATGAGTATTTACCAAGTCAGTGGAAGGATGCACAAATTATTATGATTCCAGAGCCAGGCAAAGCTCACACACAGCCGGATTGATACAGGCCTATAAGCCTCTTGCCTGTTTTTGCAAAGGTATGTGAAAGAATTATCCTTAGCGGAATGAGACTCCACCTATCCAGACTTCCCACCAGGACAATTTGGATTCCGGCCTTCCTTTCCCCGACTAAACATTTCACACGAATAACGGAATTCGTGGGTGCTACTCTTCACTTAAAATTGAATTTGCTGTCCTCATGCTAGATGTGACGAAAGCATTTTACCACGTCTGGCATGAGCTATTAATATCTAAGCTCACTGTTATGGATTCTGAAAGAGAACTTTGTTGATAGATTCGTTCATCAGAAATAGAACATTTTAAGGTATCGGTTGGTGATTTCCTTCCCACGACAAGATATATTCAAGGTGATATTCCTCAGGGGTCGTTTTTAGGCCCCTTCCTCTACTTGTATTAAGTACCGACTCATATGGACTACACATGTTGAATATTTAAAAAGTAAAGCAATCAATGTTATAACATGTCTTCTTCCCATTATTCGGAAGTAGTCTAAGTTGGACTTAGCTAAGAAACGACTGATCTACCTTTCAGCGACCAGGCTTCCCTGGGCTCATTGTTTGCTTGCCTGGGCTACTACGGCAAAGGCTAACATACAGAAACTTCAAGTGGTACAAGGTAGATTCTTACGAATATGCACGAATGCCCACTAACTGAGAAATAAACTCCTTCATCAAGAATTAAAAATTAATCCATTTGCGAAGTTTCAAGAGAAACATGATTCAAAAGTTTTTTGTTTTGTAAAATTGTGTGAGTATATAAACTTTTCTGAACTTTTCCAGTATGAAATTCTAAATGAGAACCGCTTTCTACGACGCTTTGCAGCATTTTTATCAAGCCAGGACTTTCCAAACCAATAAAGTTTAATTGTGCATAGTTCTGTCTCTAAAAACAGTGAAGATCTGGAAACTCAGCATTCGCTGTGGTCAGCACTTGGGTGGGTGACCAACGACGTGTCATTCATCCTGATACTCTGTGTAACTTCCCAGCTGCTATCGTAGGAGTCTGACACTATCTATATATATAGTATATACATTATGTATATAGCATTTGTGGCTAGTTTCTGCACTGTATCCTTATGCTTTTATTTAATTTTATTCTGTATCATGTTTTTGGGAAAATATATTTTTTTATCTTTAAGATGACTTAAAATATCTCAATCAATCAGATATCTTTGACGGCTCACGCGACAGTTGGTCACACCTCCTTCTCCACCTCCTAAGTTGAACTCCGTGTCACATATCAGGCATTACCTCATATGAAATGCTCTTTAAATCATCTGTATCAAAACATCCGGTAAACAACAAGTGAATATTATTGCAAATCATTCATTCTTTTATGTATTTGCAACCGGTCATCAGTTAAAGATGTCAACTATTTGTTCGCCCAAATTTTATCTCAACTGCTATGACCAGCAGAAATCTCTCTACGTCAAAAGGTTCATGCCATCACCACTCATTATGCTTATTTTCATTGTTCTGACTGTTACAAAATAAGAGATGCAAATATTCTTAGGAATCACTTCAGAATTATAATTTGATCTTCAAAATAAAGAACAGAAATACCTAATCGTTCCTTATTTGAAACGTCCTTAGCAGAATGTGTCCAAGATTTTTGGATCATTTTGTTAGCTACATTAGGCTTCGCTTGAAAAGTACAACTTAGTTCTTAAATGTAAAGAAATCGGTAAGAAAAGAGAAATGACCATATATGTAATCCTAACAGAAATGCTTACTCTTTTGTTATTTGAATCATCTTTAGTAAGGTTTTTCCAACAGTCTTCAATCGTTACGTTATGCTAGCACAGACATAACGGCTGCTCGGCTAGGCAATGTCTCCAGATTGTGGCACTAAGGCGTTTAATTTTCACTCTGCTGACATATATATGGAGCGTTAGAGTGTTGCCATTCGAAGAAATCCCTTTTTTCCACTTATCTTTCGATCTAATTACTGTAACTGAGCTATTTAAAAGGAATAAACGCCTTTAAGTAGTTAAAATATTTATTTCATTTTAATACTACATCAGTGTGATAGAAATAAAAATACATATAATATATTAACGTAATTAATATATGTATTACCATATATAATGAATATATACAATCGAAATACATTATCGTAACTAATGAGAGACACATTGAATAACTTTATACAACATATTCGTATTAGGATTTTTTTTTATTTGGTAATGTTTTCTCATCTTCTCCTGCATTTTGTTTTCCGAATCTAAACACATGGAAAATACACTGCTGGCCACCCAAATTGCAACACCAAGAAAGACAAGAGATATCACAACAAAATTTATTTAGTTGATAACATGT
Source organism: Stegodyphus mimosarum (assembly GCA_000611955.2). NCBI lineage: Eukaryota > Metazoa > Arthropoda > Arachnida > Araneae > Eresidae > Stegodyphus > Stegodyphus mimosarum. Next base: position 354,566 of record KK121091.1, read on the forward strand.
TGACCAAGTATCAAATGATTAAATTTATAGACTTCTGTGAAGTGTGGTTCCTTCTAGAATCAGTAGCCAGAGTAGTCGCCATTGCTGGAGATCACCGCTGCCACACGCCCTGGCATTGATTCAAAGAGACTTTGGATGTGTTCTTGGCGTACAGCAGACCAAGCAGCTTCCACACGTTGCCAAAGTTGATCTGGTGTGGCAGCTTGGGATGTAATCTGGATCAATCGTTCAGCAACCATGGACCACATGTTTTCTATCGGCGAACGATAGGCTGTGGGCAAGCCCTGAAGTTAAAGAATTACAACTAGCTGCAGCACCTCGGAGATGAAGCGCTGGCTGTTTAAAGTACCGGCAGTGCGTACTAGAGGAGTGCGAGAAGGATATCCAATATCGCCACATACCACAATACCCGGTGCAGGACCAGTGTGGCGGCGCATAACGCAGCTGTTCAGCATCCTCTCTCCACGGTGTCTCCAGACTCGAATCTGACCACCGTGTGTTGCACACAGAAGCGTGACTCGTCAGTAAACACAATTTCATTCCATTCTGCCGTCCACATCCTTCGTTCATCGCACCATTGGCAGCAAAGACGTCTGTGGTTCTGCGTCAAGGGTAGACAAAGCAATGGATGTCTTGCGGACAGACCACTCTGCTGTAAACGGCGTCGAATGGTACGCGCAGGCACTGGATAATGCGTTACAGACTGAATGTGCTGTGCTATGGTTCGTGATGTGAGTGAGCGATCCGTCACTGCCATGCACACAATGTTCTTGTCATCATGTGAAGTGGTGCACCGAAGTGGATGCGATCGAACACGTCGGTCCGTCGTACCTTCCTGCATCTAATGGTCACATATTCGAATTATAGTTGTTTGGTTTCGTCCAACACGGCTACCGATTTCCGTGAAAGATAATCCACACTCTCGGTAGAACTCGGTCCTTCCTCTGTCGAACTCGGATAGTTGATCAAACGATGATCGCAATTTATTACGAGGCATAATTAATCGTTTTTTGAAAAAAAAATCACAAGAAAAACACAATTGTCGAACTTGAAATTGCCAAAAACTCCAAGCCTTAAATAGCGCTTTGAAGTGGAGCCACAGGCGCACCTGATGTGCGTCTGCGCTGAAATTCTAATCATTTGCATATCTCCTCCGCTAATGCATGCTGTAAATTTCGTGTTATTTGCATGCTTCCTTCAGGGTATTGCCTTTACTGTGGCCAACAGTGTATATATAAAATATCTTTCAGTCTGAGATTAATCCTTAATAATACTTCACCCCTGTATGACGGCATTTATTAGTTAGTTCTTAAAACATAACTAAACTGTTCATTCGAAAAAAAAACTGACAGTTCGGTAATTAACATTCAACATGCATAAAACTAAGTATTAGGAAAATGAATTGATATGTATGCACTGATTTTTTTAAAAATTCTCTTTTGAATATTCATTCAAACAGAGATTTTGTAATTTGTTAACACATTTGTAGGTTTTGTGTTTCAGTATTAAGAGATATAAAAATATTTTCATATTTACAATAATAATTATGACTGCAAATTCTCATAATTAAAGAATACGAAGTGCATAATTAAAACAAAATGCAAGACTTTGCCTGCTTTTGGAGATTCCGAACCATTTTTAGAAGAGAAGTACACAGACAAGAAGAAAAAAGAAGGAAGAGAAACATAAGTATATATTATTTAATTTACCCTTTTTACATATGCAAAAAATTTGGAAAAGATCGCGTAAAGGAAATTTTCAGACAGTCTTGGAAAATTTCTGCTGGCGTGAAATAAATAACTTTTCAAATTCAGCCACTCATCAGTATAAAAAATCAAAATGAGATATCTATATAAATGATGAAACTGGAATATTTGGAAAAGAACATTCTGAAAATTTTGTCATATTTCGAAGGCTTTACATTTCCCTATGTTCTGCTTAACATTACATGTTTTAAAGATCCGAAATTCTTTAGTACCGTATTTCGTCGATTGTAAGAGATATTCATTTTCCCATGAGTCATTGCTAGATACGATTTAGAAGATATGATACTTTAGAGACGTAGGTTTCTTCGAATTACTATTTATTCCGAAGAAATTATTTTTCCTATTTAATAGATATAATATTGCAATCAAAAAATCAATTATTTGCTGGTGGTGTCTTAACATTTTGTTCATTTGAAGTCAATCCTTTTGTTTCTGGTCACAGCATCGAAATGAAGGGATATGGCTTACAATCGAAGACATCTTAAAATTGAAGAAACATTGTACTATGATCTCGGTTAAAATATTTTCTCCTATGATTACGGATTCTTATGTAGTGATTATCTTACGCAGAAAGTACACTTATTTATTTCATGACATGCTCATCGGGAGATTTATTGATGGAAACTTGACAAATACGCTCTACTATCTGATATAATAAAAGAACAGTCTCTATATCCTTCTTTCGGATACGTTTTATCATTTTCTAAATAAAAATAATTAATATCATCTTTCTTATAGCACGCAATATGTTTTTAGGTATTTGATTAAAAAAAGTCTCTATTTAGGTGTTTGATTTAAAAAAAAACTCTAAATTATTTACAGAATTCCAAACTTAATAAGGTACTGAACTTCCACTAACTGTCTAGACTGTAGTTCTCCTTTGGAGATCTGTCTCTGAAATATGGATAATATAACAGTGCAGTTATATAAAATGTTGCGCAGTTTATTAGCTTTAAATTAAATTGTCAAAACGTCAGCCTTTTTGAATACCCAATTTTAAACACCAATAAATTTATTTGGTACAAAACTGGAAAATTTCAGAGACGTGAAATCATGATTTTGATTTCCTAAAAGCTATTTTAAAGACACTGAAAATAAGAAATTAGAAGAGCAATAATAATCAGTACACAAGTCTGATTAAATATAAAGTATAAAATATATTATGATGTCGCGTAAAAAGAGTCTGATATATGAGGAAATACTGCTTAAATAATCCAAGCAAATAAGTTACTTTTGGCACACTCGAAAAAATTCCTTATGTGTTAAGGTAAGTACGTGGATACTGAAACGCTACATTATACTATTTCGAAAATACAATATTCGAAGCACAGAATCTTGGTTGATAATATCGCAGAAAATATCGTACTCACTGAGAATCTCAAATAAGATTCCGAAAAATTTCGAATGTAAATTGAAATTGTCACTTTCGGAAATGCATGAAGCGTTGAGACGGTTGATTTAAAAAGCCATCTTTCAGATGTGTTTTGGCTGCCATCATCTGCTGGTATTTCCCTAAATTTATCTAAATAATCTTATTTCTTTATCAGTGTTTTCTTCAAACGTCTGAATTTAAGGTTTGGAATGCATTAGTGAAACTTCAAGTCGGATTATATCATTGAAGTTACTTTTAATTGAATTCAAATACAATAATTGTTGAGATGAATGTTCTTTTGAACGAATGCTGTTTTATGGAAGATATCGTTAAGAAAATTACGCTAAACATTTCTAACTAACAACTAAAGATCTCATTACGTAAACTATTCTAACATACTATTCAGCAATAAATTAACTGAATATGCTTTCATATGTGCAGCATGAGGTCGGTTTTTCAAATTTTTACAACAAGAAAACGTGATTTTTCTCAAATGGAATCTAGAAATTGGGGATTCGGATACACTTGCGCAAATAAGTTGCGTTATGAATAGCTGTTAGTGTGATACTTAAAGCAAAACTAATCAGCAAGAAGATTTCTTTCGAAGAAAGTAGTGCAATCTAAAAGTAATGTTCTTAATTTATTATCTTAATCATATATGAAGTTATATTTGCTTCGGCATAGCTTTATTGATAAAAGCGGATGGAATTTTTCTATGAATATCGGTCCACGTAAGACAATTATTTGGAAAGTTTCTTTAAGGAAGTAGAAAATTTAATGAAAACAATTTCCGCATTAGTGGGGAAAAAGCTTTCCCGATCGCAAAATTTAAGTTCCTATGTGATCGATTCAGATATAGTTAAGGAATTATTTTTTTTGTTAGTGAAACGATTTAGTTAATGAAATATTTTTAAAGTTTTAGTAAAAAGCTAAGAGTTTCATATTTAAATGTGAAAAAGCAGCAGTGGTATGAAAGAATAAATTTGCTGAAGTAAATCATATGAAAACGTAGGTAGAAAGAAAAGAATGTAAAAAATGTAGGATAAAAATGTTAGGTAGAAGGTAGAAAATATAAAGTGGCTTATGAATAATATAATCTACCTTCAGTACCGGCGCTATCTATGCAGCTACTAGAAGAGAGCGTAGCCCATTGTTCTTTGTCTGTTTAGCTGTATTTCTCTCCGGCGACTTAGTGTGAGCAAACAAAAAGTGTTTCTGCCTTATTTTGCCTTCCTACTCAACAGTTTAGAGCACGTCATGTCAGAAAGATCGTTTCTGTCTTGTAATACTTTCGAAGCAGACAAGCTACATTATCGTGCAAGAGCTTGCATAAATACAAGGTAAATCTACAATAATCATCGTCTTACAAATGATTATAACTGCTATGTATTTAACGGTCGCCCAACCGGTATAGTGGTTAGCGTAGCTGACTGCTGTGCCGAAGGTCCTGGGCTCAAATCCAGGAGAAGGCATGGATGTTTTTAAATTCCGAGTGTCAGTGCGGCATGGCGACACTTTAAATATGCGGCGAGCCCGAAGTCCTCCCTTGTGGTTTGGGGAAAGGGAAGAGAGGTGGGTAACCCTAGAACCCGTCCCTTCCTCCGGGGGTGTTGTCCATCAACATTGGGGGCGGAAATGAGCTAAATCGCACTGTCACCTGTAAGGTGCTCGAGACTATTGCAAACAACAGGCGAATCTTACACTCCTTGCCACGAGAAATTTCGTGGACTTGGGATGATGTTACTGTCAGACAAGTGAGCATAAGTAACAACTTGTATTTAACAATGATTCATTAAATTCGAAGTTAAGTGTCTAGTCATATATCACAGTCACATACCACTTACGTTCTAATGAAAATTATAAAAAGGAACAAAGAAAGAATTGGAATTCGGTATGAGACTCAGATTTTGGACTTTATTTATTTTTTCTGGCCAGTCCCATTTTTTTGATCATACGGCCGGTTTTTGCCGACTAGGAGGATCTGGGCTATGCCCTCATAATGATAATGATCACTTATGTTCTAGGTACATATCACAAGCCAATTTCCCTACTGTCCGTGTTGGGAAACGTCTACGAAAATCTGTTAATGAACAGGCTGCGGCATCACCTCCACCTTATGGATTACTTAAGCCCCAACTAACTTGGATTCTCAACAGGAAAATCAGCAGTCCATGCGCTAGCAGAGGTGAAGAACGAAATACTTCCAAACAAGGGGAGCGGCTACCACACGGCATTGATCAGTCTAGACCTGAAAGGAGCCTTCGACACTCTGTGGTGGCCCGCCGTCCTAAATGCATTAGCGGATGCCAGATGCCCATCCAATCTGTACCGCACTATCCGACACTACTTATCAGATAGAAGCACGATCATAGTGCACAATGGTGGAATTCTACAAAAGAAGCAAACCCGTGGATGCCCACAAGGCTCGTGCGCGGGTCCCACTTATGGAACATTACTTTTAATTACTTTTAACCGCATAATATCAGAATAGTGGCCATCACATACTAAAATAATAGCCTATGCGGATGACGCGGCTTTTATTGTAAAAGGACGAACCATCTTCAACACCAGATGCAGCACCTATAAATTACGCATGGCAGAGAAAAAATCACAGATATTGCTGTACCCCAAAACAGGTGGTTCACTCGCGCGTCAACCGCGCATCACGCTAAATAACCAGCGGATCAAGATTGTGCCGCAGCTGAAATATTTGGGACTCATCTTCGATAACAAACTAAGCTGGGTCCCTCATATAATGGATTTAAAAAAACGCACACTGGCTATCTCAAAGAACTTGCGTCGTATGCAAGGTTCCAGATGGGGCCTTAACCCCCATATACATAAGATCCTGTATCAGACTGTAATAGAAAAAATAGTAACGTATGGAGTGGCCGTGTGGGCGCAGCCGATGCAAGGCCGAAAGATCCGGCACCTGCTCAGGATTCAACGACAGTTCGCTCTTAATATAACTAGGGCATACCGCACAACGGCCATAAGTGCCCTGAACGTTCTAGCAGGACTGGTTCCCTTACACATCAGCACGGAACGGAAAGCAGTTCTACAGCAAATAAAACAGCTCAATGTGTCAGCGTCTTTTGAGGATACGACGTACTGGCCGAGCGATTATGGAGTACCAGCGATGATTCTGGACAAGCACCCGGCCGAAAAATGCATAGGAATAACCGTCAGCATCAAAGAACAGTCTCTCAAGATTCATAGGCACAATACCTATGCTTAAACCGACGGCTCAAAGATGGACGAAAATGTGGGATGCGCCTACTTTGTCTACCAAGGTGCAGAGCCATATACGCAGTGGAAGGGGCATCTGCATGGGAATAACGGCGTCTTCCAAGAAGAGGCAGTTGCCATACAGCGAGCATTAAATTATATCGTAAGCAATAACTTCAAGCAAGCTACCATAATACCAGACAGCATGTCTGCCAAGCAATCCAGAATCCGGCGCACAGCTCGCAAATCGTTCAAGAAATCCAACGCAACTTAAGGTTACATACACACCTCGATAGCCATCTGGCCTGTACGAAGGCCCACGCAGGCAACAGAGGCAACGAGGCCGCCGATCTCCTCGCGAAAGACGTTGCCCTTAATAAAAAAGCAGAAGATCTCTCATTACCCTAGCCGCTTCCCACCCTTAAAAGAATGCTGCACTTGCAGGCACTTTGAAAATAGCAAACAGAATGGGAATCTGGAGAAACTGGCAGAAGATCATAGTATCACTTTTTATACGTGAACCCAATGAGACTTTACTCAAATCCTCATTTAGTCCACTACATCTCTGGACACGAACCCTTTCCGGAGTATTTCGCCATGTTCAGAATAGCTGACACAGATCAGCGCAGCTGAGGCCACCTGGGTACTCCGGAGCACTACGTAACTAACTGCTCGCTGACTAACAGCCTGCGTATTCCAATACCTACCACGAATACGCTGGCCTTTTGCAAATATATGGTCAATCAAAAACATCTCTGCCGCCAGCTAACAAAAATAATGGGCAAGCTTGCCAGCTTAGGCACAGACAGACTTCTGTTCAGCAGAATAATTTGAGCATTTCATCTCCAATACCAATGTACAGCAAATGCAACCACAGTCCTCAACATGCCTATAGTCATAATAATCCTCATATGTATAAGTACAGACAGTCAAATGTGAGGCTAAGATGTATATGTTAAAATGTACTAAGCATAACCTGTAAATACAAGTTTAATGTAAATACGCAAGGATAAAATTCTACATTAAATATGACAATGATATTACAAACAAATAAACAGTAAGTTATGCAGTAACACTGTTTACGTTAATTTTGCAATATGTATAGTGTACATCACGGCTAATTATAACGTTGACAATGTTTAATAGCCATGTATAATGTACATCTTAGTGCACATAAGCACAGCTTACAAACTGCAAAAAAGTTCTTGTTTGTAAAATGTTTACTTCAGGAAATACAGTACAAGATTCTGTAGGCACTTCAGCATTAATATGTATGCATGTCATGTTATATATGTATGTACAGACGTATGGCATAAGGAAAATGTGTAAATATAAGTTTAATGTTTAAGGTTAAAATTTCTAATGTAACTATGATAGTGATATTGTAATAGTATTGTAGGGTACGCAGTAACGTTGTTAATGATAAATCTGTAATTTGTTTAGTGTATATCTGCAGTAAATAACGTAAGTAATGTATAAAAGAAATGCATAATGCACATCCTAGGGAATATAAGCACAGCATACAATACCGTAAATACGTTCTGTAAATAAGTTCTTCAGGTAATGTACTGCAAGATTCTCTAAGCATTTCTGCAATAATCTGTATGCATGTCATGAGTATAATGTATGTTCAGATATATGGCATAAGATTGAGGCGTAAATTTAAGTATAGTGTTTAATGCGTAGTATTAAATTTCTAATGCAAATATGACAGTGAAATGTAAGAGTAAGCATTTTTTATGTTAATTTTGCAATATATATAGTGTATATCCTCAGTGAATTATAAGGTAAGTAATGTAACTCAATGCACATTTCTGTATGTATTAAATAATTCTATGTAGGTATGTTATGTCATATATGTTTGTTCACTACCAGATATGTTCTCCCATGTAACCTGAAGCCATAGCACTGTAAGCCTATGTAAGCAACGCCAATGTTTTACAACACACTCTACCACTAGCCCTTGTATGGCCATGTATCTATTGACTTTGAACTCAATGAATGCTGGGCCCGGGCAGTTGGGTGGGAGTGCAATCCCGGGGGCATTTTTGGTCTGTTCGACTGCCCACCAGATGGTCCGGGGGCTGGATCTGAGCATCATTTACGAGGCCCACGTGTGGCCATACCATCTGACCTGCTCTAGATAATGGTGGACGTGGTGCTGTACTGATTAACCGTTATGGTAAAGGATGAGTGCCCACGTCCACCGTCACTTATCACTTATCTAGGTACATATCACTAAAGTTGAACTTATATATCCCTTTATGTCACGCTACAAGCATGCAATCTGCAGTATATTTTAGTCAGTGCGCTATAAAGCCTACTTGATGTGACTAATGAGACGGCATGGACAATGCTGATTTTAAGTTCATCCATTTTAGGTGCAATGGAAGCGCAAAATAAAAATCCTTTAACACTGAAAAATCGCAACTTCTGATACCCATTTATGATCAGTTGATATCGAGTGAAAATGTAAGAGCCATATAATTAATGCGCTATTGTTAATGCTACAGAGGAAATAAAAAATAAAGATAAAAATATTGAAGAAAAGGGTTTTAGAAAACAAGCGTTCATTTAGCACTGATAAAACAATTAATGAACTACATTTTAAAACCTTTTCCATAATGCATATATATATATAGTCTCAATGGGACGTTACCAAAAATATCACGCTATCACTAATCATTCACTTGAAAAACCTTTTTTTTAACAATGGCTAATCAATCTTTTACTTCCAACAATTCAGTTACGTGAAATGGTGTTACAACGATTTTTCCAAAAAATCAGAAATTACGTTAAAAATCCCATGTTCAAAGAATTTTCCCCCACTCTGTCCGATGGCGTAAACAATAAAATTTATCAGAAATTTAGTTTGTGCATTAAACGAAGTTATGAGAAAAAAATCGTTTAAATATAAAATTTTAAAACATCTGTTTCAAAATTGAAAGCGTTGCTTCACCACATTCTATTCTCGTCTCCAAAGAGTACATGTGCAAACTCTGAGCTCTATAGTTTGTCAGAATATAGTTAAAAACTAACGGCAAAGTTTTGACCCTATTTGCAAGCATCATGAAGAAGTTATATGAAATCCTTTATGAAAGCGACTAGTTGAAAAAATTAATTCTAGAAAGTCATGTAACAATTACTTTTTTTATCATTGGGCTTATAAGAGGACGAAAAGTTTGTTTTGCAATATTTGAAAATGTCTACCATTCAAGAATATAATATTACGTACGATAATAAAGTTAAAACCGTCAACATTTAAAAGAAACCGCTGGGAGTAACATACATAAAGTTATGAAATGGAAAATAAAATAAAAATGACACAGTAGATTTTATTGAAAAAATTCTAAACGTAAATTAACATTGAAATTTTAAAAAATGTAATTCGGAATTTAAAAATCTTCCTTTGCACTATACTGTTTTCTCACCCAAAATGTGGATATGTGTGCAAAATTTGAGCTCGATACCTTATAAGGTTTCTCCTTCAATCTCTTGACTTTCTTTGTGAGCATAAGCTGTGAAACCCTATGTGGAGGACAGTGAGCAAATCTAGGCTATGTCCTTTAGTGTTGAAGAAACTACAAAGTCAGAAGGAGGGTTTAAAAGTGACCCTTTAATTCAAATAAATACAACTCTCCAATTTGAGAGTAAGCCACTACTTGGGCTGAACTAAAAAATATGAAATAAAGTCTGTTAACAAATTCAAATCCCTAACTTAGCTTAAGTAGGACGGCGAGGGAAGCTTAACTCTTAGTGAAATGCAATAATGCGAATTTCACTAGCAAACACTGGTAATTGCAAATGCCTATGAAGGCGAACTTTCAGTAGACAGAGGAAATCTTTGCGCGCACAGCCTTACGGCGATAAATCCAAGGCTCTGTCTTTCCCCTCGTTAACTCCTGCCTTTTAAACTGCTAGCAGATATATGCGATTTGCATAAATATCTCGCTCGCGCTAAATTCGGGCAGCAACTGAAACTTTGAGATATCGATAGGAAAGTTCAAACTAAAAATAATTTGGTTAATTAAAATAATGAATGCTACATAGTTGCTCCCAGAATTTAGTAGTCTGAAACTAACTAACCTAAAATCGGCTTTTAGTGAAGGTGCTAAATTCTAAATCTAAATTTTCCTTCCTATTCGCCATCCTTTACAATTGTAAGTTTTAAATTTAGTTTAAATCTCTGTTTGTGTCTTAGATATTTTAACATACAATAATTTTTCATCCTTTTTCTTCTTTACATCAAAAAAAAAAGATCCATCAGGAATTTGGCTTAGTCTGGTTCCTTCCAATCTGGAAGGAAATAAATTTTAATTTCATGTTATAAGTACATTTCACCTGAAAAGTACAACATTCCCTTCCTCTGATGCTTTCCGTAATGACTTTTATTCGCGCTTTAGGTATTCGCGTTTTTTAATTTCTATTAGCGCTTTTTGCCAAACGCATTCATTTTACACTCATTCATTTTTAAAACTTCCCCCTTGTTCTCTGGCCAAATGTGGTGTTTGTGAAAAACACGCAGTTTTACTTTGTCAAGTGTTCACAACTACCACCTGACTTCAATTCTATTGGGGTTAATTCTTCGACTTTCAAGACCTCAGACTTCCCCTAAAACAAATCTGAAATGCCCTGAGGTTCTAACATGAAATGAACTTTAAACTTTTGTGTGAAACCAGAGAACACTACGTACAACATTCAAACATTTCAATTGCATTTCATACATATAATTCATTCTTTCAATCTTCAATTCAAATTTTCTTTAAATGCTCATTGCGTTAAATAACACTTATATATTCACTTTCTAATTTAGCGCGCTTTACGCTTTTACATTACATTTTAATTTTAACTTGCGTATCCTTTACGCTTTTCCAAAATATTCGATATAAACAAAACCAGTGCTTAAGGCTTACAACAAATCATGCATTACATAGAAAACAGTTTTACATTAAATGCATTCATTATTTATACATAGAAAAATATAATACAACAGTTTTGCTATACAACTTACGTACTAGTTGCTTTTAATTAACACAATTCAATTTCCTATTTACAGAGAGTCTTTTGACTAAAATCGATGAATCCCATGTTCTGGATTACAAAGAACATTTCACGAAGTCTCACAGTTTTTCAACTGAACTCTCGAATTTCTTCCGCTGCATAATTAAGTTGTTCCTTCAAGCGTGTCCTTTACGCTTTCGGCAACCGGCTTTTGACTCGGGTAACTTCCCTTTTAAATCTGCAACTTGCACTTAAATCAGAAACATAACTGTGTGAATTTTAAAAGAAAATAAAGAATCTACTTATCTTTCTGCCAGTCTTTTAGGCGTTTTTTTGTCCATTCCTGAAAGGTTGGATATACTGTGGCTTGGGCTATTCTTTGCTTGTTACTCCTAGATTGAAACTCTGGGGCTGCCTTTCGTTTGGTCGATCTTCTTTCCTCCAGAAACACCTTGTTGGGACGAATGGTGGGTGGCGCTTTCCGTTTGTGCTGAAGTCTTTGCTCCCTCTCCAGACTGGCTCGTTCCTTCTCCTGCACTCGTAGGCTCCTTCGTTGTGGGTTGGCACCTTCGGCGGCTCGCTTCTCGCCGTTCTGTTCCCTCCGTAGTGGTGGAGCTTTCATAGTGTTTTCATTTGGACGTTCCTTCCTTAGACGCTTTGGTTGCTGAGACTGTTGCTTAGCGTTTGTCCTTTTTTCTTTTTGGGGTGGTCTTTTCTTCGGCTGCGGCTTCCTCTCTTCTGGTAACCTCCTTTTCAAACTGGGTTCTCTTGTTTTTGAGGGACCTGGTTGGGGCTCTTGAATCTTAGAAAAATTCTGTGAGGCTGGACCCTGCAACATGTCTTTCAAAATATTATTATTAGCTCTTCGATAATAATGTTTAATTTGATCGAAATTTGCCACAGTCTCTTCGCCCTTCTCATTCTTTAAATATGCACGGCATTCAACTATTCTTGTAATTTCAAAAGGACCATGCCATCTTGGGCAAAATTTTGCGACCTTATCTTTTGCTGCGCATGAAAGTGCGTGGGCTTGTTTCAACACCTCCTCCCCCACTTTATATTCTACGGTTCTTCTTTTTGAATCGTAGTAAATCTTTTGTTTCTTTTGCGCTTCCCGGGAGCACTTTTCTGCCTCCTTCAACATTTTTTCTATTTCACCCATTTGAAATTCCGGCGCTCTATCTTTCACATAAAATAATTTATCTAAGGGGGTCATTATCTTCCTGCCCAAAAACAATTCGGCGGGGGATTTCTTCGTTGTCTCGTGCTTAGCCGTTCTGAGGGCGAATGCAAATTCTTCGACGCAGTCATCCCAGTTAGAATGGTGCTTTTGCACATAATTTCTAATCAATTTTACAATATTCTTATTTACCCGTTCCGCTATATTTGATTGTGGGCGGTAGGGTACCATTTTCATATGCTTAATGCCCAACTTGTCACACATCATTTTAAATGTACTGCTTACAAACTGGGGACCATTATCGCTAATCACCCTCGCTGGACATCCATATCTTAAAATATATTTGTTCAAAAACGAATCTGCAACGACTTTTGCTGAAGCCCGCTTAAGTGGTATCAACTCAACCCATTTACTGAAATGATCCACAATGACTAATAAAAATCGTGCCTTATTTACATGACTCCTGGGGTAGGGGCCTAAGAGGTCAATACCAATTATTTCATTGGGGAACCTAGACTCAATACTAGTTAATAACCCGGCCGGGCGGAAATTTACGTCATTATTTATCTGACACGTGTGACAAGTCTGGCAGTAATTTTTAACTATCTTTTGTAATTGCGGAAAATATACCGCCTCGCGTACGCGTTGTATTGTTTTTCTAATTCCAAAATGGCCCGAGACAGGCGAATCGTGGAGCTCTTGCAAGATACTTAAAATTAATTTGGCCGGGATGACTGGTCTGTATTCACTATTTTGATTCGTAACTTTAGTATAAAATAAGAGACCATCAATGATTTCATAGTTCTGTGCTCTGCTTCGTATTGCATTAATGTCTATATGCTGGAAGTTATCTGGGTCTTTTAAATAATTATAAATATTTCCGAATTCGGGATCCCTAGCAATTTCTTCTATTACAGTCTCTCGAGAGTCAATGACCTTTGCCTGAAGCATCGCTATTTTTACTTTCTCGCCGTTCTCGTCTAACTTTATTCTAGATAATGCGTCGGCCACTACATTGTCTTTTCCCGGTGTGTGTTTGATAATGAGATTAAATTCTTGCAACTTTAGGGTCCACCGAATTAAGCGTGGCGAAAGATTCTTTCCTGAAAATAATCTGGTAACTGCCGCATGATCTGAATATACTGTTACGGGAGAACTCCCAAAATATACACAAAATTTTTGAACAGCTGCGAGCACTGCTAAAGTTTCACGCTCCGTTGCCGAATAATTTCTTTGCGTATCATTCAATGTACGACTAAAAAAGGCAATCGCTTTTCTATTTTGTGTTAACACGGCTCCGATTGCGTAATCTGATGCGTCTGCATAAATTTCTAGACCCTTGTCTTTCTCTGGGAACTTTAGAACCGGTGCATTAATTAAAGATTCTTTTAACTTCTCAAACGCGGCGTTTGCTTCTGAAGACCACGCAAAACGAACTCTTTTCCTTCTCAACTTTAACAATGGTTCAGCAATTTCTGCGAAATTTTTAATAAAAATTCTATAATATGAGCACATACCCAAGAAAGTCGCTAACTTTTTGGCTGTATTCGGAATTGGGTAATTTTTCACTGCTATAACTTTAGATTTATCTGTTTCGATCCCCCTTTGAGAAATTTTGTACCCTAAATATTTGAGTTCTTTTGCCGCGAATTTACATTTCTTAATGTTCACTTTAAGTCCTGCATCTTTCAAAAGAGTAAAGACTTCTCGAAGGTCTTTAATATGTTCTTCCAGCGATTCTGAAGTAACAATTATATCGTCAAGATAAATAAATGTACTTTTTCCTATTACCGGCCTTAAAATTTTGTCCATGCACCTCTGAAACGTGGCCGGGGCTCCCGACAATCCAAAAGGCATACGCAAAAAGCCATATGTACCGTATTTTGTTATGAATGCTGTTTTGTGAACATCTTCCGGCTTTATGCTTATCTGAAAATATCCGGATGTCAAATCTAGGGTGGTTATGTATTTTGTTGATTTAATACTTCTTAGAATTTCATCAATTACCGGAAGTGGGTAAGTTGGAAATTTTGTTATACTATTAAGCTTTCTGTAGTCAATAGCGAACCTGTACCTTAATGGATCAGTTAACGGCAAATCATTATTTTTCTTACATAAAACAACCGGACTCGCATATGCACTAGAAATAGGAGTTATTATTTTGTTTCTTAACATTTCATCAATATGGTATTTTATTATTTCCTCCTTAACTTTGTCGTACTTGTAAGGACGCTGACGTATAGGTTCATCCGTAGTTAATTTAATTTCGTGTGCTACGATCTGTGTGAGTCCAGGAATATCATCAAATAAATTAGCAAAATAACTTACCACTTCTCGAAACTTGTCCTGTTCTTCGGGCGTTAGATGGCTTAAATCCACTTCAGGGGGAGGTGTTGATTTCTTTTTAACTGGGTCCATGGTTACTTGCAAGGTGGAGTTTTCAAAATCGATTTTCGCATCCACAGCTGCAAAGAAATCTGTTCCTAAAATAACCGATGCTTGGAGGTTCTTCACTACAAGAAACATAATTTTTTTTTGTTCTTCGCCGATTTTGATGTACAGCTCGATTTTTCCCATGCATTGACACGTTTTTCCTTGGGCTGCTACCACCTTCATTCCTTCCACGCTATGCAGACGATATCTACGAAAGTGCTTCTTAAAAAACTCTTCTGCCAAACAGCTTCCTTGAGCGCCGGTATCCAACAGAGCTGTAGCGGGTACGTTGTTAATTAGTAACTGCAGTCTCGGTAATTCAATGTTTCTCACCATGACCGTATTTAGCTGTACTTCAGAGGGATTTTTCTTCTCCTCGGAACATTGCACCCCCTTCCCCGCAATATTCCTTAGTAGTTTAAATGCTTTGCGGGTGTTTTCTTCTGTTGCTGGCTTCTGCCTGGGGAGAATGATTTTCTTCCGTAGTTGGAATTATTTTGTTGGCGCTGTACTTGGCGCGGTTGACCGCTCGCATTTTGACTGGTACCAGTAGTTCTCGGCCATCGTCTGTTTCTTCCTTCGGCATTCTGGTTCCCCTGCAGCCGCTGTTCATACGATTGTCTCCGTTGATTTTCGGCCGCTCGCCGGCTCTCGAATTGCACGGCGAGTTCAAACAGCTTGTCCAGCGTTACGGGATTTCTTAGCTCCATGAAATCTTGTATAGATGGTAACAATCTGGGCAGGATTATCTGGATAATCTCCGGGTCCGGCCTCGTACCATACAATAATTTAAAGACTTGTATTTTTCTCAAAATAAATTCCGATAATTCGTCCACCCGCTGTTGATACTTGCTAAACAATTCAGCTTCGAGTTTTGCACGGTCTTTAACCGCAGGAAACGCTCTCAAGATTGCTAGTTTGAAATTTTCGTACGTGTACGTTGGCGTTCCTGGTTCTCCCAGTAGACATTTTCCGATGCACTTATACCAGTTAGATGCTTGGCTCCTCAATGCTCCTGTAGCTAATATAACCTTCTGATGTTCCGGAACTGGATACAGCAAAAAATGCGCTTCTAACTTTTCCAGGAATGTGTTCACAGGTCCTCTGGCATCAAAAACTACTGCCGGCTTCATGGCTGCTCTGATGGTTTCCACTATGAATCCAAATCCATCAGGCATTGCAGCTGGATTTTGGGATGTACTTGGCATATTCCAGCTTCCTTCCATCATTTTAGCTGTTCGGGCGCCAGTATAAGGTTTTTCCTTCAACCTCTTGACTTTCTTTGTGAGCATAAGCTGTGAAACCCTATGTGGAGGACAGTGAGCAAATCTAGGCTATGTCCTTTAGTGTTGAAGAAAATACAAAGTCAGAAGGAGGGTTTACAAGTGACCCTTTAATTCAAATAAATACAACTCTCCAATTTGAGAGTAAGCCTCTACTTGGGCTGAACTAAAATAATATGAAATAAAGTGTGTTAACAAATTCAAATCCCTAACTTAGCTTAAGTAGGACGGCGAGGGAAGCTTAACTCTTAGTGAAATGCAATAATGCGAATTTCACTAGCAAACACTGGTAATTGCAAATGCCTATGAAGGCGAACTTTCAGTAGACAGAGGAAATCTTTGCGCGCACAGCCTTACGGCGATAAATCCAAGGCTCTGTCTTTCCCCTCGTTAACTCCTGCCTTTTAAACTGCTAACAGATATATGCGATTTGCATAAATATCTCGCTCGCGCTAAATTCGGGCAGCAACTGAAACTTTGAGATATCGATAGGAAAGTTCAAACTAAAAATAATTTGGTTAATTAAAATAATGAATGCTACAACCTTATCAGGAAAAACTTCTACAATAGCAAAGTCTTGGTTATAGCGGCAAACACCATAAGGGAACTTAAAAGAAAAATGAAAGGTTTATAAAAACGCGGTTAGGTTTTAAAAAATTATACAAAGGCTGCTAATTAATATTTTTTATCATACGTGCCTTAAAAAAGAGTGAGGAGTTTGTTTTACAACGTTTAAAAATTTACAATCATTATAACGGATGTATTTCTAGAATTTTAAAGTCCCACTATTACGTACCACAATAAAACTAAAAAATAAATTTTTAAACTGCAGTGCTGAGAAAAATATATATTAAGTTACGAAATCGGAAAAAAAAGCAAAAAATAAAATATAGTGTATTTTTTATTGCTAATAATTTTAAACGTTAACCAGTGTTTAAACTATATTTCTTTTAGGATAGTTAATGCAAAATTCATGTTCAGAAACCCTAAAAAGAAGTAACAGCACAACATCATAACCTTAAAAGTAATAGTCTGCAAGGGATATGATTAGCTGGAAGAACCTGTTCCCCCCACTTTTGCTTGAGACTACATAAAATGAGTAATTCTTTAAATTAATTATTTATATCCTTTAAATAAATGTAGAAAATCCCGACACTGATGTAGTTTTTTAATTATTCTTGTTTTAAAATGAAGCGAAGTATTTATTTTATAATCTTTGGAAATTTCAAACCTTTATAGCCGTTATATTTTCAGAACTTGAAATTTCAATATCGGGAGATCAAACAGTCCAAAAATTGAGCGATTTTCAAAAGTTCGCAAAGAATGCAGAAATTAAGTTTCAGTTTTCATTCAAAAGTTTCTTTTCCCATTCTGTTCGATGACGCAAACAGTAAAATTCCGATATTTTAGCTTGGTCCTTAAGATAGATGAAAAAAAATAATCATTAAAGGAAAAAGTCTAAATCTAATTTTGAAAAAGTCGCTTTCCTCTACGCATTATCATTGAGAAATACAATGATGTTTACACATTTTGACACGATTTGGATAAAATAGTGAAGAAAATAAAATTTGGACTAAAATTTCAGGCAACAGCTTATTACTTAAAATGAAAAATATCGTCTATTATTTTAAAATTTATTCTTTGTTTTCAAAATGTTTAAACAAGCTGTGGATTTAAGAATACGATATTGAGCTTCCCGAAAAGAAATATTCTTATTCCATAACTCAGGAACTATGTGAAATGCAAGGTATTAAAATTTCGGAGTGCAAAATAAGCAATATTATTAATCAAAAAGATAAAATCGTCAATCATTATATCTACATGGAAAGAAGCTTACAAAACAAAACACGAAAACAGTCCGCACTCTTTCTAATGTTTTTCAATTTAAATAGTTTGTAAGAAGAAAAAGTCCGCAGACGCAGAAATCAATTTCAAAGCAATTGAATACATTTGTAGCAACAACGCTTAGAATAGTAAACCAAAATTTACAATTTCAGAAGCCAGGAACACAATATTCACCAGAGTTTGCCGAGGCATGTGACTCAACGCAGAAATAATATATTTAAAAGCTAACTTTTAAATGAGGAACTTTTGATTTTTATAGACACAGGTGAATGCATCTAATGCTTAATTATGAAATCTACTTTGTTAAATTAGATTAACTAACTTTTAGCTAAGCTCTAAAATATGATTTCTTTTGCAATGCGAAATACAAAACAAGAAGAGCGAAAAAAGTGTTAAAACCAACTCAAGTTACTACCAAAAGGACGTTTTACATATAATATTCATAGAAAAAATTCTATTTCTCTATCCCTGTTACTTTCAAAGAGCGACGAAGATTCTTTAAAATACGAAACAAGAAGAACATGAGGACGAAAAAAACAAGTCATACTTCCAAACATACTGTTAGGTGCTAATTGACCTAAACAAATTTAAACATTGCGTTGTGTTTTAAATGAGTTTATGCATACAACCCGATGAACCTTGATACTGGTGAAACAAGGTAGTGTTAACGTATTTTAAAAGGAAACACATAAATCAGTAATACTAAAAAACTATAGAGTTTATTATAATTTTTCTTTAAACATGTATTTCAACCAATTTCTATTATGTATAAATTAGTTCTCGGGAACTACTAAAACCATTAATTAAGAAATGACTATTTTCAACCTTTAATATTGGTTTTCACAATTCAGCAACTTTTAAAATAACAACTTAAATTCGAAAAACTATTACTGAATCATAACTATTTCATGAGTTAAAATATATAAAATTAATAACATCTATTACCCTTAACACTTTTATTGTTCTTACACCTTAATAATCCAAGAAAATACAAAATTTCCATAAATTCAGAACAGAGTTAAATATTTAACGTATTGCACCAAAGAAAAAAACTAAATAAAAAGAAAACTGCTCTCATGTTCAGCTAACTAAGTTGTACCAAAACCCACCCTTTTAAGAAAATTTAGAATTTAAACTGGAGCTATTAAGACTGCTAGCAATTTTACCTCAATCTCTGCAAAAATCAGTAAGATTATATAAAATTACTAAAATTAAATTCCTCAACATTTCAAAATCCTTTACAGCAAACATTTAAATTAAAATATAATTTCATTTTGAAAATAATTGAATCTTTGCTATTTTAGGAGATAGTTAAATCAGTAAATTTAAATAAAATTTTCTTCAGAATGAAAGTTAAGAACTAAAAGTTCAGAAGGAAAAGAAAAATAATTCTTATCTGCATGATCCTAAACCGGAACCTTGTAGAAAAAGATGATGTAGACTGAAGGATCAGCCTCTGGTCTTCGAAGATATGTAAGATGGTAACTTCAGAATCGATGGTCAGGTCCAAACTCAGCGGTGAACGGCAGGATGGACATCATCAATACCGACGACGTGAATCTTCATCCGGCAGGACGGGAGCTGCACAGAAAACATGGAAGCGGAAAACAGGACTATCACATCAGGACCCGGGAGCTGCAACTGTAGCAGGAAGCCTTAATCATAATCGGAGTTGAACAGCATCGTCGAAGGAAAAAATAGTAGATTCTCAACCGGCAGGGCGGGAAGTAGCAGGAAATCCAATATGGAAGAAAATTTTTTACTCTTTTTTTTAATTGATGGGGCAGTCTGTGCCTGAAGGAAATGCAAAAATTTAATTCGTCAAAGAATTGTCGTTAGTTCATAATGAAGATTATTCTCTCGAGGATCAGTTAAATTTTAGAATATTAATCCATCAATTCGATCCTGACGAAAGGAGCCATAAGCCCTCAGCAACGAAGAAATCTCATCGAAGCTGCTCCACAGAAACTCGTGCTCAAGGCACGCAGAGTTGCACACCGTCAAGTCAGCCGAAGAAAGAGAGAGAATCACGCATGCACCGCTTTTTTGTCAAGTCAGGAAAACAGATATCGCCACAACCTGCTAAAAGGGTGAAAAAATCCAAAACTCTACACTCCGAACAAACCCTTGCAACAATCTTCCAAATTCCGAGAAGTTGAACTAAAACATAAATTCGAATCTCGCCAAGCCAAGAATCCGACGCTAGCGTGAGAAAAACTGGCAAACCCAAAGCAAACCAAGCCCCGACCGGAAATTCCTACGCAAAGGCTTTGAATTCAACTACAAGTGCAACCGTTTTTCACTCCTTTGTCCCCTAAGCCAAAAATCCCACGAAGTGCAAAAATTTCGTTAAATAATTAACCGTAACTTAAAAACTATTGAAGCTAGGAACTTGAAAGTGATCTTAAATTAAAAGGCTAATTTTTCTGCATCCAGTGATATAAATTAATAGAGGTTAAATAATACCTAAGTTAAATAATACCTAAGTTAAATAATAATAAATAAATACCTAAGTTAAATAATTTTAAATCAAATTTATTACGTAGGAAAGCACCTAATTCCATTATGTGTTTCAACGCGTTTACGAGTAACCAGTGGAAGAAACGTAGAAATCTTGAAGTACCAAAACCCTTAACTAAAATTAAACTAAGGCAAATATAAATATGATATATTAAATAAAATAACGTTGTGTAGCATAAATTTAGAATAATGAAAATTAAATCTCAAGTCAAACTTAAATAATTAAGTGTTACGTGAATTTGCTACACAACATCGCCACTGGATTCCTTGAAAATATGAAGACTGTTACAGGTACAAAGGTAAGACTGGTACAAATATATAATGTTTCAATGTATTCCTGCGAAGTCACATGACGTTTAACCTATGAGCTATTATGACTTTGGTCTCCTCAAAACAACGCTTTCTAAGTGCAAACCCACCACGACTGTTGGTTTATGGAGAGTAGCGGAAGAGGATTGGAAATCAGTACCCCTGAATTTTTTTTTTGGAAAGCCCTTCCTTGACGGAAATCACAGTTCACACTTGTAGTCCAGAAAAAAAGGTTATCGGACCGAAAACTTAAATAAACAAGCTTTACATTTTAAAGCTATAATTTAACAGCCTTGAAATCGCTCTGAAATACATACACATCCTTTGTAATGTGCATACACCATTTCAAATGTATATTCTATTAAAAAGAAGGATAAAATTCAATGAAAAAATTCCTACAATTGTGAAATCCTAATTTAAGGAAAACATCCATTTTGGTAGCTATCGAATGCAATTTAACGATGCATTTGCGTGATATCTGTAGATAAGTATAGAATAAAGGACTCTTTTTTTTTGCCGGAAAAAATTGTAAAACTTATTTAAAATGGATTCTGAAGGGATTTTGTCGTGGCTTCTGTGCGTACGTACGTACGTATGTATGTATGTATCTCGCGTAACTCAAAAACGAGTAGCCTCAGAACGTTTAAATTTTGTATATATGAGTGTTATAGCATGTAGATGTGCAGCTTCCATTTTGGTTGCAATCGAGAGCACCAAAAATATATACATATATATATATATCTACACTCACGTTTGTGAAAATTGCAACACCATGAAGGACTTACGCGAGTGAGCTGAAATTTTCAGGAAATGCAAAGTAGCGCATGATATGCAAATGATTAGAATTGCAAATCCGTAGCGCATGCGTATGCTGAGCAGCGCCCTCTGAACGGCTGATGGATCCGAATAAATAGACGGCTGTACCGAGGCGTGTATGGTTATCGGTGGTTATCTGCTAGTGGTAAACGTTAACTCAATCTGTACTTATGCCTCGTCGACGAAAGAGAGCGAGATTTGAACAACTTACAGAGTTTGAACGAGGGAGAATCATCGGCCTTCGTGAAGCTGGATTGTCGTATCGTGCAGTAGCCTCTCGTGTGCAGCGTAACAGCAGCACAGTGATGCGCGTTTGGAAGCAGTGGACGGACGAGTGTCGGACAACTCGGAAATCCGGGAGTGGACCCCGAAATGTGACGTCAGCTCGCGATGATAGACACCTGGTCCGCATGGCGCGGACGGACCGTACAGCTTCCTCTAGACAATTGGCAGCACTGTGGTCAATAGCTACAGGTGTTTCATTGTGTGCTTCATCAATTCGTAGACGTCTGCTGCAGTGTGGACTGCGCGCACGGACTCCTTTATACAGGATCCCCCTAACGCACGACCATCGCCGCCTGCGGCTACAATGGGCCAATCAGCATAGAGACTGGCGTGCTGATTGGCAGCATGTCGTGTTTTCTGACGAATCCCGCTTTAATTTGTGGTACCATGATGGCCGCATTCGTGTCAGACGCTATGCCGGTGAACGCCACCTTCCGGAGTGCATTATCGAACGCCACAGTGGACGAACACCCGGAGTTATGGTCTGGGGCGCCATAGCATATCATAGACGATCTCAATTGCTACGAATTGTGGGCAATCTGAACAGCAACCGGTATATCCGTGAAGTTCTACAGCCCGAAGCTGTTCCCTTCCTTCAAAGCTTGCCAGGCGCTGTATTTCAACAGGACAATGCCCGCCCTCATACTGCTCGGATTGTTAAATCCTTCTTTGCAGCGCAGCAGGTACAGCTTCTTCCTTGGCCTGCGTGTTCCCCGGATATGTCGCCAATTGAACATGTGTGGGATGTCATTGGTCGGCGTCTTGCTCGTGATCCTCGTCCTGTTGCGTCTGCAGACGAACTTTGGGTACGCGTACAAACGATATGGAATGCTCTTCCTCAGTCAGACATTCAAACTTTGTTTGACTCCATGCCACGTCGTGTAGCAGCACTTATTGCGGCGCGTGGTGGCCACACAAAATACTGATTCTGATCTCTTGTTCTTGTTTGTTTGCTTTGAACATTTAATCATTTATTTGTACCACTACCACTCAACTGTGTATTAAATTGCATTCAATTATGACGATTCCTTCTTGGTGTTGCAATTTTCACAAATGTGAGTGTATATAGATATATATATATCAATGGGATATAGACTGGGTATATATATATAATGGGATATGGACTGGATATATATATATATATACATAACCAGTCTGTTACTAGGCTAAGTTAGCTCAGATATTTTATTCTTATATGTCGGTGAATTGCGAAATTTTTGCTTTAAAATTTCTTGAATTATGTTGTCCTTATCTTCCGGTGAAGAATTTTATGCCTTTAGGTACCCTCCACGTTATAGTTGTAGAATTATCAACAATTTAAAAGTTGTTTAAGTGCGGCTAAGCCTAATTTTTTTACCATAGTAGCCATACATGTTTACATTTAAATCTTAGAAGAATAATGGATTTGTTGCCTATCTACAGATGCTAAGCTTCGCAACAACAGAGATAACGCCTTCTTTTATTATTGCAAATTACTTCATGCTTAACCCATTCTGGAATTTATTCGAGGAAATACAAGTGAGTTTGTTGTGTAGCAATTCACTTAATTATTTAAGTGATTAATTACTTAAGAATTAATTTTTATTTTTATTCTAAATTTATGTTACACAATGTTATTTTATTTAATATGCTGTATTTATATTTGCTTTAGTTTAATTTTAATTAGTGGTTCTTGGTACTTACGATTTGTACGTATCTTCCACTTGTTACTCGTAAACGCGTTAAAACACACAATGGAATTGGGTGCTTTTCTACGTAATAAACTTGATTTGATATTACGTAACTTAAGTTGATCCTTTATTAATTTATATCACTGGATGCAGAAAAATTGGCCCTTTAATTTAAGATCACTTTCAAGTTTCTAGCTTTAACAGTTTTTAAGTTACAGTCAATTATTTAACTAAATTCTTACAATTTGCAAGGAAAAGGTCTTGGGGAGGGAAAGGATTGAAAAAGTCGAAGTTTAGAAGAATCTAAGGCATTTCTTACGTGTTAAGAGGAACACAATGAGAGTTTCTGGTGCGGTCATTTTGGGTTTGTAAGTTTTTACTCACACCTGTGTCGGATTTTTCGCATTCCCTTTGGAGTGCTTGGCGATATTTGAATTTGTGTTTAGTTCAACACCTCGGAATTTGGGAAGATATTTGCAGGGGTTTGTTCGGGGTGTGGCGTACTGGAATTTTTTCACCTGGTTTAGCGGGGCTTGGCGATATATGGTTTGCTACCTTGAGAAAAAGCCGGTGCATGTGTCACTCGCCCTCTCTTTTTTCTTCGCTTTTTTGTCCTGCGGGTAGCAGTGCACCTTCGAAGGTTGTCTTCGTAGAGGGGCTTATGGCTCCTTTTATCGGCAAAATGGACAATGGTCTTCCGACAATGGTCTTCCTTAAGTCTTCGTTTACTTTCCTCCTCGAGGGAAAAAGCTTAGATAATGAACTACGAAAAATTTACTTGTCTACTTGAGTAATTATTCTTCGAAAAATTCAGGAGTTTCTACCAGCACAGACTGCCCCATAAATTAAAAAAAGGGAAAAAAATATTTCGAAGAAAATCTGATGATGATGTCTCCCTCTTAATGAGGACTCCTAGAACAACTTACGGCTCCTAGCGACCGGGTGCAGCACCCGTCCTGCCGGATGAAGATCTAGATGTTTGCTATGATGATGTTGTCCATCCTGCTGTTCAACGATGAGAATGGGCTCGACCATAGATTCTTCACGGGCCTGAGACATCAAGGTGTCGCTGAGGTATTCAACCCATCATCGGGGTTTTCTGATGAACTTTCTACTACAGCATGTTCTTTTCTACAAAGTTCCGGTTTAGGAATCTTCAGATAAGATTATTTTTTCTGTACTCTTTAGTTCTTAACTTAAGTTCTTAAGAAGAATTTTTACTTAAAATTAGAGTTTATAATTATCTTCCCAAATAGCTTCCATAATGTAGTTATGTTTTAATATTAAATGTTTGCTTTTAAGGATTCGGAGATGTTGGGAAATTTAAATTTTTAGTATCTTTTGAGGAACTTACTGTCCTTGTTAAAGAAAATTGTTAACTGTAATAAAATAGCTCCAGTTTTAATACTCTAAATTTTCTTAAAAGTGTGGTTTTGGTATAACGCAGTTAGCTGAACCTGATAGTAGTTTTCCTTTTATTTATTTATTTTTTTTTGTGCAATAAGATAAATATTTAACTCTGTTCTGAATATATAGAAATTTTGTATTTTCTTGGATTAATAAGGTGTAAGAACCTTCAAAATGTTAAGTAAATAGTTGTTATGAAATTTTATGAACTTTTACTCAATTAAATAGTTATGCTTACCCTTAATCAATAGTTTTAGAAGTTTTAAGTTGTTATTTTAAAATTGCAGAATTTGTTGAAACCCAATATTAAAAGTGAAATAGTGGTCATGAATTTTCATAAATTCTAACTCAGGGAAATAGTTATGCTTATTTAATTGTTATAGAAGTTTTATGTGGTTTATTTTGAACTTGGCAGAAATTTGTTGAAAACACATGTTTAAGTTTCACTGTTAAAAGAAAAAAAATTGGTACAATTATCTCAGGTTATTTTCATACCCCGGGGTAGGATGTATTTATTACAAAAATTGATTTTTACATAATTTGATATGTTTCAAAAAAATAAATACTAAGGTTTTCTTGAAAGTTTATACTGACTTATGTGTTTCTTTTTTGATATGTTAGGACACATTGATTGACTAGCATCAAGGTTCATTGGGTTATTCACTAACATTTTAAAGTACAAAGCAATGGTAAAATTTGTTTAGTTTAGTCAACTCCATCGCAGTTGGCAGTTAACAAGTTTAAGATTTACCTCGTAAATTTTAATATAGATAATTTTAGTTTTTATGTATTTTTACCTTGTCTCGAAGTGAGAACTGAATTAATTGAACAAGAAATAATGGATCGTCTGTGAAAAAAAAGTTTCTTTTTTTCCTTTTTTTTGTTTGTTTAATTTCTTTTATTACTATTTATTACTAAGATTTTAATTATATATTTCAATACTTAAGTGTTTTTATGCCTAGCTGTTGACTTTGTTCTGCAAGTAGATGTTATTTTTCTAATGCATTCGTAATTTACTTTAAAAGTAATTAATTGTATGTTGCAAGATTTCTCAAACATAATTTATTTCTTTCAGGAAATAAAAGAAATAAAGTTTTATTAATACGCTTTAAATTTTTTATTAGCATACGTTTCTATGTTTGTCAAAATTTAACATAATATGGAGTTATAAATTTGCATTAAAATTAATTTTTTAACTCAACGTTAATTTGCAACCAAATTATTAAACTTAATGAGATAACCTGCTTCTGCACATTTAAATTCATCTGAACAAGTGGAAAAAGTATTTAATTTTCTTATTTTATTTTGCTTTAGAAAATCAGTTAAATATGACAAATTTACTCGTCAAAATGTTTTGCGATTTTCGACTATTCATATATTACTTAGTTACGCTGTCTCAATGAAATAATATTGATAAAGTTTTGTTAACATAGTGCTGTATTATTACTTTTAAATTTAACATTATTAATTTATTCATGGGTGCCATGATCGTGCAAAAATAATACTATCGATGCTAAAGTAATCATATCAACACTAACTAATACACTGTAGAAATGTGAAAGGTGTAACATACATTGAAACAAAACATTGGTAAGATAAGTGTGAATCAAACAAGTATAGTTATCAAAACCATATCAATAATACAACAAGTGTAATATTGCACGTTAATGCGTTGTGTACAATAGTATGCAAAAACCCGTTCAGTTACTTAGTCCAGTGTTCTTTGTTTAAGAGTAAAACAAAAAGTTTAAGTTAATTTAAGCTTAACAATTATTAGGAATTAAACAGTAAATTTCAGCAACATTTTTTACAGGTTTTCAATAGAAGTCATTTACAGTGTAAGCAAGCATTAAGCAATTTTTAGTTTGATAAATACGTATGTATGCGACAACAATATTTGTTTAAGAAAATTACATGTTCCTGTGGTAGCACTTAGTCTGTAGAACTAAATAAAAATGTATTCACGTACCTTACATTTAAGTGAATACATTAGGGTGGTGGGCCCACCATATCAGATAAATTTTAGTATTGGAAAGAATATGCTTCCTTGAGGGTGGACGCATTTTTTTTCCTCCTCCGGTACAGAATTTTCTGTAAAACAAAAATAAGAGAAATTAGAACGAATAAATTTTTAGTTTGAGGCATTCCTCCTCTCCAGGGCTTCCCTCTGACCGTTGTGTTGGCCATTTCTCTCCGCTTTAGCTTTCTACAGGACTGTCGTGAACAATGTCTCGATCTAAGCAACTGCTTCTTGTCTGGCGAAAACTTCCGATTCTCCTCTCTCGAAAACCACTGCAGGCTCTTTTTATTCTTCTCGCAAGCCCCCGGCTTGGCGATGCTTGAAGTTCCAAAAGTCGCCATTGGTATGGCAACCCTATGAGGGGTATCCGTGGCAGAAAGGTGGAAAAGACTTCAGAGGAAAATAAGTTGGTGAATCTCTCGTAACTCGAAAATTTTTCGTTCAGAGGATGAGGTCAATTAACTATCCGCCACAATGAAATAAACATATCGTTGAACCTAGCCTCGCTATTGACATACCTTTGTTAACACAGTAGCTATTACGAATTGTTGATTTCATTGTATTGCGTCTATACGAAAAATGTATTCTTGTTTCAAATTTGTCCTTCAGTTTTTGAAATAACGAGATAGCCTTTCATGTCCAAAAACACATCACTGTAAAAGTTAAAAATTAATGTTTTCTTATTATTCTGTTATTTAGGTATCTCCAGCCTCCTCAGCGGCAAGCTACATAAAATTTGCGCGATTACTATGGAAATATTCGACATTTGTGTCACTGAATCTTTCAAAATCTGGCAAATTTAAAAATGTATGTTATAAAGGATACGAATAACTATAGATAATGTAATACGAATAACTTTATTCGGAAATAGCACAGACATAGCCTTCCACACTTTGCTTCATGCAAACCTGCCAGTTTCCTTGAAAACAAAATTGTCAAGTAGCAGATGATAATGAATACGTTCAAAATATAATTACAGTTAAAAAAACAAAATTTCCAAGCAGACGAATTTTTATAGCAAAACAAAATCATCTAAAAGTGAGCGAATTGCCTCAGTATATATAAATACAAAGATCTCAGTTGCATTTTTATAAGAAAATGTCTGATTTTTATACTACATGACCTCCTTGTACGGAATATTAAATTATACGCATTTCTCCTGCACTTCATTTAAACTCATAGAATTGAATTAAATCTTCTTCGTCGATAGCGCAAAAAACACAACAGAATAAACGCACTCTTTAAACTTCATCACTACATTTATTTACCATAGCCATACTCTGGCGCTTGGTTCACTTAACAGCGATATATCTCATTAATATTATAACTCAGAATGCAAAAAATTATATCATCCGAGGAATTATCGTTGTCACGAGTTCTATTCAAATACTATAACAAATCTAAAATTATGTATAAAAGAAATTAAACAAATAAAAAAGAAACGGTTTCTCACTGACGACTCAGCGCCGCTTACCTAATGCGCATGCGCTACTCGTTAACATTCTCCTCTGTCCGAGACAGACTGGCGACAGTATTTGCTCCTAATACGAAACACTTTTTTCCTCGAATTTCATTAGAGATACATTTCCCTTTCAATGAATTCTTTTCTCACTTCGCGGTCAGGCAAAAATACCAAAAATGTCAAAATATTTTCATTAAAAATTTTAAGATATAGAACATAAAACACCAGGTACAGCTAAAACAATTAAAAAACAAATTTTAAAATTAAAATTACAGTTTCTACGCAAAGGCAAGCATGTTGGCCAGCAGGAAAGAAGGCAGATTTTTTGGTGCACAAAACTAAAAGTTTCCTTTTGGTCCTACTCGGCAAATAGACAATGAAGCTACAGGAAGAATTAATTCACTATTCTGCTAAGTTTCAAAAATAAATAAATATGGCTGCTATGGCTTTAAAAAATAATTGGCGACCTCAAAAGTAACATTCTAAATTTGGTGCTGTCCCCCCTAAATTCATCTGTTCTCCAGAGATATTCCTATCGTTATGTAATGCTACTTGAAAAGGGCAACTAAAACTAACCAATCATAGATTACATGTACTTGTACATCAAACTTGGTATAAATGCAGCTGGCAATTAACTACATCGTTCATTTGTGATTATTCTTCTGCTGTATTCCTTTCGATAGTTTTCCGCTTGCCGGCATCTCTATTTTTTGCTGTGTACCCTCTTTGTTTTTATTCTAAAGTGATGTAAAGTGAACTATACGAAATTATCGTAATTGATATTTGTTAAAGAGTATATTGTCTACAAGGAATTATTCTCGTGTGCTTGGAAATCTGCAAATAAAGATGATAATTGGATGAATTTAGTTTTGTATCAACGCGATTGTGGTTCGAAATTATCATACATATATATATATATATATATGATAATATATATATTAATTAACCAATCATAGATTACATGTACTTTTACATATATATATATATATTATTAGTCACAGTTAACACTATATACTATATATATATAAATTTTGATCTTCCTATAATTCTGAATTACTTTTAGTGTTCTAAAATGTATACGTTTGTTTTTACTTTCGTATTTCAGTTTTTGAAAATAAGTGTGTAGGGGTTATGTCTTCCAAAGTAAGCATCTCGTTCAGTTATATTGT
Organism: Stegodyphus mimosarum; assembly: GCA_000611955.2. Lineage (NCBI taxonomy): Eukaryota > Metazoa > Arthropoda > Arachnida > Araneae > Eresidae > Stegodyphus > Stegodyphus mimosarum. The sequence continues at coordinate 384,332 of KK121091.1, forward strand.
GTTCTGAATGATAAACGTTAAAGAATATTTGCTATTTTTTTTAACAGAATTCTTTACGCTTAAATGAATTAATGTCTTTTTTTCATTGAGTGTTAACTGTGACTTCTGATTTGGATCTAGCAAATAATTTGATACTTACTTGGAAGTAAGATGAAAGACTCTCTCTTAATTTAGTTATTGTTAATTGATGGCAGACTGGTTTATCCTACTGATAAATCGATTGATCTGCGATCAATGACGATAGTCACTATTTCAATGCTTAAAATTTTTAGTTTTGATCTTTTTTTCGATTAATGATTTTTCTTAGCAAATTTTTATATTTGTAAAACAAAGGAGGCCTAGAAAATACTAATTTAAGATACTAATTAAAATTCCGACTAAAATGCTTTTTTCCTTCACAGTTTCAAATTCAATTTGTTTCTTGGAGATGGTATATGGAAGGTTTTCTTAATATGAATTATTATGAATTATTGGTTTATTACTAGGCAGATTTAGCGTAACTCATAGGCTTCTTAATTTTTTTATTTACTTTTATTTTGAATATATATGTAAGATATCATAAAATACGATAGCTGTTTTAAAAAATTATTCGCGACCTCAAAATTAACAGTCTAGATTTGGTGCTGTTCCCGTAAATTCATCTGTTCTCCCAAATTTGAGATATTTCTATCGTTATGTAACGCTACTCGAAAAGAGCAACTAAAACTAAAATTAACCAATCTTAGATTGACTGTAGAATCATACCTCTGGCGAGTTAATTACATCATTCTTCTTATGCATGCCTTGCCTAGCTTCCGCCTTGGCAACATATCTATTTTGCTATGGCCTTCGTGTTCTTATTCTAAGACGATATAACGTGCATTAAAAATATTGTAATTGCTTTTAATCTGGAAGTATCATATCTACTAATAAGTAATTTGATTATGTGCGAAAATAAAGCGTAGTGATGCATAAAAGATCCAGTTTTTGTTATCTTTATTGGTATGCCTTAATCATCAGCCATGACGGACATAGAAAGTTATTAAGAGTTCCAGGATTCAACTGCGCATTTCCAAATCATTACATATACCATTACATATATATATACTCTTGGTGCAACCCATCGCAATCAAAAAGGGAGGTGCACATTTGTCTTATATACAGAATTTCAATGTTCTGAGGCTTCTCGTTTTTGAGTTATGCGAGATACATACATACACATGTACGTACGAACTCCACAAAACGAATCTCCTCTGAATGCCTGTTAAATCAGCTTTGTAATTCGTTTGGAGAAAAATGTTCTTTTATTGTGTCATTACGTAAAGATGTTCCGCCGAAACATCGTTAAATTGCATTCGATTGGGGTCAAAATGTATATTTTCGTTGAAATATGATACCGGGAATTTTTCGAGATTACAATTCTTCCTTTATTTCGTACAATGAAGTAAAAATAGAATTGAACAAAAGGTATTTAAAATGCTTTACATATATGTATGTTGAATTAATAGTCATTGCAATCAAAAAGCAATCTTTTACAGCTAGTGTCAGTTTTGTCAAAGATGGTTCGGTATTTGACGTTGATAGTTCAAAGTATTCTGCAGGATTAAAGGATAATTTTTATGCTGCCTGCATGCCCCTGAATGCACGTTATGAAATCCGTTTGAAAAATACCGAATTTTGAAAAGGAATTAAAAATTTAATCAACATTTTTAACTGGTATAATCAAAATGTTTGCGTAAATAGCAAAATTATTTCTTGAGAAATCAAAAATAAATTATAATTTTTGAGAACACTTTTAAAATATCCAGTCTATTATTTATTTTAAAACATGTTACTTATTTCATTTCAAGACTCACTCTTCGCAATACGTTTCGAAATACATACAATTAAAAAACAATAAATACACCGCACAGCTAAGGAATTTTCAGGCATTCCCGTAAGATGATTTTTAGTGCGGAAAAAATGTTTTTAACTGAAACGCGTTGTTTCTGTCTACCGATCACAGCCTCCAAAAAATAATAACGTTTATTTCATATTAAATGACAGATATATAATAATTATTGTTCTTGAACATATGCAGTCAAAGAACGCAGTACATTTGATTACATTTCTATCGTTAACGTAAACACAGTCCCCCACTGAGAACCTGTATGTACGGCACGAAAATATTTATAATCCTAAAAGTTTATAAATTATTGAAGACGTTTGTTTTATCCATGCTTATGTTAATACCTGCTTGATTTTTTGCATGTTTTCGGATCAAAGAAGCCTGTTAAACATCATTTAAGCTAAATAATGCACTTAATTAAAATTCTATTCAGTTTTTAATTACTCTGAAAATTTCCTTTTCCCGCATTATGTTTACTTTCCTATTAATTACTTTAAAAAAATAAGTCACCTGCTGTATTTAAAGAAATTTTTTTGTCAGGCGTTTAATTATCATTTACGGAATAATTATTGCTTAAAAGGAAAAAAAAATCAAAGTTGATTTTTTGGAATTTCTTGTTCCACTGAAAGCCTAACGGATAAATTTTAATTAATTTTTTCCTCCTTAATTTTTGTACCTCATTAAAAAAGATTTCGTAGCATAACTGTCTTATCATTCAAGTTTTTACAAGTCTATCTCTTATATTTAGAATAAAGTTCCTTGGTTTATTCCATTCTGCTCCAGAGACGTAAATTGGTTTTATGAAAGTAGATAGATGTAACATATTTCTCTTTTCTAATTAAGCCTACCAATAATATTTGACAAGCGTATGCTGCGTATTTATGTAAAATTTAATCATGCTTAAAATTTTGTTTAACAGAGCTATCGAAATTACATTCATTGTACAAAGCATTATACAACTATAAAAATTACTCGTATTAATTGATTAAATGTAATAAAAACGTGTATTAGGTCAAAAACTTTGTAAACATTTTACATATAATTCCTGTTCATTACAATGTTTGTAACATCACTCAAAAACGGTAGTTCTCATTAATTCCGCCTAGGTAGAAAGCATAATTAAACTTTTTTAACCAAAAGATGGATTTACTTTTCCGCTCTAAGATCATAAATTTTCTGGAAGGAGAATCTTGAAACGCTTGTATTTGTACACTCACGTTTGTGAAAATTGCAACACCAAGAAGGAATCGTCATAATTGAATGCAATTTAATACACAGTTGAGTGGTAGTGGTACAAATAAATGATTAAATGTTCAAAGCAAACAAACAAGAACAAGAGATCAGAATCAGTATTTTGTGTGGCCACCACGCGCC
>KK121091.1:390389-433873 GCA_000611955.2 Stegodyphus mimosarum
ATTCATTTTTTCAAGACTCAATTCGCTTTGCATTCTTTCTTCCTGAACGTATTGCTTTTAGTTCTGTGCAGCTTTACAAAGGAGATTCGTTTTAACATGACATGATGGAACAGAAAATTCCTCACGTAAAACCATAGCTCGGAGTACTGAAGTTAATCAGATCTTATTAGAATTTCAATAAATATTCTTAAAATAAATAATGAATTTTAGAAAATAACTAAAGATCGATAAATTAATAAAGTCTAGGCTTTAAGACGCCGTGTTATTTGAATTTTTATGAAACCGCAAATGGTAGATAATGCAGAATTTTAGTTGTAAATTATACATTCTAAAGTACTTTCAGACATGAAAATTTATTTAGTCGCGGTTCTGATAACTGCAGAAAATATGAATGCATGAAGTAACATCCTGCTGGTGTTATTTCTAATGTTACTTGCCTTACGTAATCAAAACAAGCCCGCGAATGTTTCACCTCAAGGAGTACGAAATGTCATTGGACTGAAACTTGAGCGTCAAGTGAGTCACAGTGCGACTTTCCTCATTTCCTCCCCAATTTTAAAGAACTGCACCCCTGGGAATCAGTCCAAGTGTCTTCCATCACACATCCCCTACCACCAAATATTTCAAGAGGACTTTCGGCTTGCCGGATATTTAGAGCGCCCTCATACCTCACAGGTATTGTACATTTACAAACATACATGCCTTCTCAGGGATTCGAACCCAGCCATTTTGGTGGTGTAGTTAGCGTCACTAACTCCTAACGCACGTAATTCGATCAATTTTGGGGTTAAGTGTTCGAATATTATATATTATATGAAATAAAGAAATACATATTTATCATACGAATATTTTTAATGAAGTATTCTATATAACACTTTATACAGCATTAATTGCTTCCAAGCAGAATGTTTGGAATATTGTTTGGTTGATTCAGTTAAAATATTTCTTCTGTTGAGAGTAGGCTTATACACTGTTAGACAAAAAAAAAAGACGCAATACGACGCAACGAGAAGATATAAATCAAATTGCACACAAATTGATATGCATACAGGTTTCGACGGAAAATGCAAAATTTTATATTTTGGCTGCTAATGAATAAACGGTTGTCACTACACCGCATCTGATCTGCGCAACTGGCAGCATATTTAAGAGGAGAAATTACGATTCCGGGTCATAAATTCTTCACGAATTTCATTCCGTGTATTCTGGTAGACAGTAACTATGCTCGCATACAGGTACGCGAACGATATGCGCAGATGTCAGAATTTGAGAGAGGTCGTGTAGTTAGGCTCAAAGAAGCCGGCTGGTCTTATCGGCGAGTAGCTCGACATTTGAGCAGGAGCGATGCCACTATTAGACGATGTTGGTAGGAATGGGTGAACCATGGCCGCACACAGCGTCAAGAAGGAAGCGGTACGCCTAGAGAGACGACAGAACGTGAAGACCAAGCAATCGTCAGAGCGGCACTCACAGTCCAGATGCATCATTATTATCGACTGTATGTGCAACTAGTGCTTCAACGATCGCAAGGACCATTGACAAACGGCTCCCACATAGGTGGCCGAGGTCACGGGGCCCCTTGCGTCGACTACCATTGACCTCTGTACAACGTCAAGCCCGTTTGCAGTGGTGTTGGGCTCATTCGCACTGGAATGTCACTGACTGGAATAGAATAGTCTTCAGTGATGAGTCCTGCTTTGAACTGAACCCCGATTACCAGCGAAGGGAGTCTGGAGACGTTCCGGACAGCGGTGTGATACCAACTTGACTGTCTTCCGCGAGACAGGCCGACAACCAGGAGTGATGGTCTGGGGTGCTATTTCATTTCATAGTAGGACACCTTTGGTTGTCATCCGTCGCAAACTTATAGCACAGTGGTACGTCGACGAAGTTCTAAGGCCCGTTGTGTTGCCCTTCATGTCTCGCCACCCTGGGCTTACATTTCAGCAAGATAATGCCCGTTCCCACACTGCACATGTTTCTACTGCTTGCCTTAGTGCTTGACGAACATTACCTTGGCCAGCAAGGTCGCCGGATCTCTCTTCTATTGAGCACGTTTGGAGCACTATGGGCAGGGCCCTCCACCCAGCTCGGGATGTTGATGATCTAACGCCCCAGTTGGACAGAATTTGGCACGATATACCTCAGGAGGACATCCACAATCTCTATCAATCTATACGAAGCCGAATAATTGCTTGCATAAGGGCCAGAGGTGGACAAACGCGTTACTGACTTTTTCATTTTGTGAAGCCCTATCTCTTCAATAAATCATGCAATTTTTCTCAAACAGTAATAATTTGTTTTTCTGTACATGTACATCACTTCTACCGATTTTCGTCCCATTCGGATAACTCCTTCTTGGTGCGTCGTTTTTTATGTCTAAGAGCGTATATGAACGAAAATGCATAAAATAATTAAAACAAAAATTCAGTTTGGTTTAAATACCAAACGGAAGAAACTGAATTTCAGAATTTATTGATCACTTTTAAAGTAATTTCTTTAAACACTGAATGTCATCAGAAAATATAATAGACATTCATTCAATGCAATAAATTGAAGAGAAAAGAAATCTATTTTTAAATGAAATTCTAGAGTATTTAAAATTCAAATTGTTGGTCATTATCTGAAATCTTTGGAAAACAATCGCTCCCTGAAACTTTATCTTTGGCAAACTTTATTGGAAACTCAATTTTATTTATTTTAGTTCATAGTATTAAATAGGTTAAAAATCTTTATAGAAAAGTTTTTCATGGCTTTTCGAATGATTCTTGGAGGAAAATTTCTAGATAACTCATTTCTTACTTCCTAGACTTCTCTAATTATTTCTCAGAATGTTGGAAGACAAATTCAGGAAGTCTACTGTTCATGCTTATGCATTTAAAAATCAAATATAATTTAAAACAGGAGACTTAGACAATGCATATTTTTCCTGAAACTAAAATAAATTTATGCGAAAATAGCCAGATATAAAATTTATCAAGATACAAAAATTATTAAGATTTAATATTTGCGATCGAAAGGTAACGTCACAAATCTTAAAGCATTTTGTTAATAACTCTGTTAAAACACAAATTATTCACACGTTTAGATGAACACGCCTTCTTAACAAACTCTATTGTTATCATTCAGATTAGTCTATTGCAAATTTCACGTTTTAATTAGTTCTTGATTTTTCGAGAAGGCATCTTTAATACTGTCAGCTGAAGACTTTGCTTATAAACAGCAGTAGAGTTCTACTTAGAATTAGTAACTATTGGCTTTTTACGGTGCGAAGAAGAATTATACTGTTTCACGTATTTCATACATGCTTTTATTCTTTTATTCCTCTTACGAAATTCAGCTTAAACAATGTCTTAATCAAACTTAAGAAACTGGATTTGATATATTGTATACATGCATTGCAGAAATCTGAAGGGAAGGAGAGAAATTTCGGAAGCATCGTTCACAGTTAAATACGTACAAACCATCTTAACTGTAACCTATTTCAAATTTAATATACGTAAAAATTCAACAAATACAAATTCAACAAATATCATTCTTGTCCCAAAATACGATATGGTAATATCATGCTATATAACATTTATTAGTACTATTACGTTTTAGAATGTACAGTAATGTGATTAAAAGATTTAATATTATTTAGACAAAAAAATATGATCTGTTTTATTGAAAGGTAATTTTTCACTGTAGAATATTTGTGCTGAAAGCAACAATGCTTTTTATACTACGCGCTATTTAATTGGAATATGTAAGGATTTTTTGGATTAAACATGTTCGGACATTCTGCCTTTTAAGTGTTTCGTCCAGTTTTTGGGAATCCAATGGACCGAAAATCTACTGATTCAGAAAAAGGTTTTAAGCTTCATTTGAGTTGCACAAGGAGTTACGAAAACCTATACCTTAGCGATATTTCTCTGCATATATAAATTAATTTGAACAAAAGAATCTAAGAAAATTTTACCTTCGTTAGATTAATTTATTTCTAGACTGAAATATAATATATTTTTAAAGTATAACTATAAGTTACAAATGTTTATTCAGGTTTTACTTCTCTTTAGTTAGTGCCTCATGTTGCTCAATAAATTCAGCGAATGAGATAAGATTTTTTCGAGTATAATCTGTGGCCTTTTTGTTGTATTATTATTAAAATTTAGCATTATTAATTTACTCATGTGTGCCATGATCATACAAACATAATACCAACCTTTAAATCATATCAACACTAAGATACTGCAAAAAGGTGAAATTGTGTGACATACATTGAAAACAAAATATCGGTAAGATAAATGTGTATCAAACAAATATAATTGTCAAGACCATATCAATAACACAACAAGTGTAATATTTCTTAAAAATGCGTTGGGAACAATAATCCGTTCTATTAAATTTTAATGAAGGTTGATCCAGTATTCTAAATTAAAAGTGAAACAAACAAGTTTAGGTAAATTTAAGCTTAACATTTGATGCAAGTAAACAAAATTTGCTACAATATTTTAGATACGTAAGTGTTGGTAGTTACAGATGTGACTTACCTGTGTTTTACAGAGAAACTGGTAAAGACATACCTTTCTTTATACATAGAGGGGGACCCGCAAGAATCAAGTTCCTTGATACAAAGCTGCTCCATGTTGGGAGTACAATAAGGAGCTGGGTTATAAGTGTAGTAACCTGGGATAGAATCTATAAAGAGAAAAAAAACATTTAGTGCATTTTGTATGAAGGATAGACTGGGCCTTCCGCCCTTTCACTTTACACTCGGTCCTCCATGCGTTTCCAACCCTCGTTGGTTTCCTCTTCGCTAACGTTTTCAGCCAACTTATCCGTCAGGATCGCAGTCAGGCCTTCGCTCTGCCTTCCGAATACACCGTAAAACGATTCGCCTCGTTCCGATTCGCCCTCCAAAAAAAAACGCTACAGGCTCTTTTTCTTCTTCTCGCCAGCCCCCGGCTTGGCGATGCTTGCAGTTCCAAAACTCGCCAGTTGTAAGGGCAACCCTACGAGTGTATCCATGGCAGAAGGTGGAAAGGGTGGCCAGCAGTTGGCGGACAACGCTAAGCTGAAAGAATTACAATCTGGACATGAGGTCATTCAACTATTCGCTACAAACGAAATAAGCACATTTTTAAGCTAGCCTCGCTCAGGATGTCACTCTTACATGGAGGAGGCCTAACGAACTCCCAGTTACCCTAGTGACAAAACACTTGAGCAGCTCAAATGCATACAAAAAACCTTTAGAAGCAGGGTGCAGATTTTAGTATTTTGGTTAAGAAATTCCTAGACAACTGTCTGGCAGAGCTAAGCATTCGAAAAAGCGGAAGGTGTTTTTTTCCCATGGAAATTTCGAAAACAAGGCTGTAAATTCATATTTTCCATCACAAAGTAATAATTTACAAAAATGAATTTTCAAAAACTAGCATTTAATTAACTAAATTAAATTAACGCCGAAGAATGTTTCTCCAGTTGAAATCTAATAATTACACAGCTAAATTCATGTTTCTTAAGAAGGTTTCTACAACACCATAAACGACCTTACCACCAGAGTCAGAAAATATGGATTCAAAACTTTACCAGAAAGAGGGGTACGTTAAACAAAACTCATTAAACTTTATACACCAACTTGTGTAATAAACAAAGAACTTTAAAATTCAAAATGAAAATGACCTTAAGATTCAATCTAACCAGAAATTAAACAGTATAAAAAACAAGTTAAGATTAAGAGTTTAAGAACAAAATTAAAAGATTAACCAAATAACCTTAAGGATAAAAGAAAATTTAACATAAGCAACTTATATTCAGAGTTAACCAAAACTACCATTTAAAAAATTAACAACAATTACATTTCGACAGAGCAAATTAAAATCAAACTAATAAAATCAAATTAGTAATTTCCATTACTGATAATTGAATTATGATAAGCATTGCAATTAAGATTAGTATGTATTACGTAACATTTTCTTCTATTCTTTTTGAAATTCCTCTAAGTCTTTTTCTTAATCAATAGGAAAAGGGTAAAAAACTAAAGTATTATTTTCCAGTTAGTAAAAGTTAATATGAGTTGAGTGATGACGGACTGGAAACATGCATGTTAAGTGTGAATCATTCAGCAATGTGGGGAGATGGAAGTGGTTAAATTATGTAAAGAATATTTACATAAATTTCCATAGGATGTCGCCTATGCCTGGAGACCTGAATGAATGTCCTAACCTATATAGATTCTTGCTTCTTTCATTAACATAACAGCAGATTTTCTCTCCCCTAATAATGTCAATTAATACTAAATCAATATTTCACCCAATCAGCTCCCAATTTCGTCAGACTGCTGATGGTAAAAGAAGTATGAGTTAAGCAAGTAGCTATCGTCTGATTTAGTTGAGAAACCCAGTCTGTGTGTTTCCGAACTTCTATTTGATTAAAAACTAGATTTAAACCGATTAAAATATTTCAAAGCGATCTTACTTGCTTGATTATGCTCCGGGGTTCAAATTGTGGGCTAAGACTGAAAAAATTAACTGGGAACGAGTAACGTTATTTAGAGCTGCATATTCTTTACAAATGAATCTTTTGGAATGCTACTTAGCTATATAAAATTCATATTTTCAATACACCAATCAATATGAGACCCTAAAGATATTCCTGTTAGAGAGGAAGATGGCCAAGTATTTTTTATAACTATTAATTACAGTATTTAATAACTTAATCTATGTTTGAGGTTTCAGATGTTATGAGAATTAAAATGAGAATATGAAAAGGACCTTGTTGTAACCAAACAACTAATGTAGCTGAAAATAATTAAACTGTGATGATTGTAAGAATAATCAGTTTGGTTTCGGGTGATACGACAAAACACATAAAGGCTCTATGCCTGAGAGAAGTGACACCATTACAGAGGGCGTTTAAAGAACTGATATGTGTTCACTCTGCCCGTAGGAAAGCCGTAAAACAATAACTTTAGGGGAATGAATTATTAAGACAAACTGGCATCAAATTGTCGCCAAGTCTAAAATAACAAGTGAAAATTGAGAGGGATGTCAAAGACATTTTATTTAAAACTAAAAAGAACAGAAGGCATACTTTGCGCTTAAGACTCAGTCAACCACTTGTGGCAAGATAACTTAAAGTAACACTGAGATCAAATATAAAATTTAAATTCAAATAAACTAGTAACCAAAGGTTACACAGATCAGTTAACGCGAAGTTGGCTCAACATTTAACAGGCGTGGATATTTAAATAACGGTAAATATATTGCAAGGCCGAAGACTACAAATCTTGTCTTTTTTACCAACCTAGTAATGTGGCCTTGAGAGACAGAACACGCTATGTTTATATAAAAACCCTAACCTAAAACAGGAGATAGAAGATTATATAAAGATCCAAAACATAAAATAACTGTATAATCAGCATAGGGAACCTTACAGAATCTACCTAATTCCTTTTTGGATTTCTTCTGTTCTTTTGTTCAAATGCTGTTCCTAAGGATTCACTATAAGTTCTTCAATGCGTTAAGTGTAACGCTCAGAATTTTTACGAAAAAAAGTATCAATCGGGTACATCATACACTCTTTTCTTTATTCTGCTTTACCAATGTGTTGGTAAAAGCTTATTTTCTATTATTATTTTTTAATTTCTTTTATTTGTCTGTTAACTCTTTGCGGCACGGTGTGCCCGGTCTGGGCACATCTAAAATTTTGCCTGTGTACACACAGAAAAATTGAATGAAAAAGGTTTTATATATTACTATCGGTTTCTTTTGACCTTCTTTATTAATACTAGATGGCATCACAACAAAAATATGTTTATACATTTCAGGCATGTTTAGTTTTTTAAGACCCACATTTTTTAAAACAATTTTCAAGATTTTTTTTAGGATATAAAATGAATTGTTTGAAAAGAAATTTCTCTGTTATTTTCAAGGCTGTATGCTGACCTCTTTTTCCAATATTAGTTTTAAATTTTTACCTTGATATCTTTCCTAATATCTAATGACAAACAGCTGGTGAGCCCAGTATGGGGACACTGCGCCGCTGAGGCTAGACATAGAACTGTATGTTTGTTTCCCCTCAGTATTTTTTTCATAGTGAGCTCATTAAGTACAGAAGGATAAGTGCACATCTGTGTTTCATTTCCTGTTTTCTTTTTCTGTTTTAGTTTGTTTCTGAAGGGCTAAGAAATTCTTGGGGTGTTTTTCTGAAGGTCAGGGTAATTTTATCAGTTAGCTCTTTGATTTTCACTAGAGTACTACTTTTTTTCTTCCGCTTTTGTTGAAAGAAGTTTTCTTTGCTACGATTTGATAGTTTTGAGTTGTAGATGTTTATTTAATATTATTTCATAGATTATATTTTCTTAAATGTAGGTATAATATCGGTTTATTTTTTCTGATTTTTAATTATTTTGAAAATGGATCGGAGAAGCCTGACCAAGTTACTTTTTTTTTCATTTTTACACATGTCATTATATAACCAAGAAGAGTTTTTCTTTTCTTTTTTATTTTTTTGGGGATGGGTGTAGAGTAGCAGGCCTCCCAGTGGTGCACCCTCGGTAATGCGAAATTTGCTACGATTATCAGAATCTAGTGTTTTTTAACCGTTTTTAATCATCTTTTACTCTATTACGGGCTTCCCAGCAATGCCCGCTTCAGCGCTCTTTCCGAAACTCTATTCAATCAGTGTGTCCGCTCTGGGCACACCCACAGAATTAAAACGGTAAGTGCTATGTTTACAAAATTTTACCCGTGTACTCATCTGGGCCTGCTTAGACTGCCTACCGATTTTTTTTTTAAATTCCAACTTTAAAAGGTAGCGTGCCGCAAAGGTTAAGAAACATATTTATATTGAAGTACACGACTTTTATGCCTGATAATTTATTTGTATGCTGAGTATTATAAAGCGTTCAGCAATGAATTCGTAGATAGTTCAAGAAATATTTCTAAACTAGCTATTTAAAGTTCGTTCATTTTCGTAAAATGTCAGAACCTCAACTAACCAACAACGAATTTTATTCGAATTAAAATTTATTTATAATTAAAATTTTGTCTTTGTAGGAAACTAACGCATGTCTAAAATGACAGCTTGAAGGGAACTAAACTCAGCTTAAGTAAACTAAAATAATAAAAAAAACAAGCTTCTAATCCTTTCCTCTTTTAAATCGCAATCAATCGAATGAACAAGACTGTGGAAAACATTTTCTGTTAGGCAGCACTGGTCTTTTGGGGCAACATGTCATTGAGTTGAAGCTTAACAAGTCATTCTCTTCTAAGCTGATTCCCTTGACTATTCTGTTGTGGTTGCTATTAATTCGGGAAAATGTAATGTCGTCTGTTAGGGGAAACAAGAGGAAGGGTGGCAGCAGCTGCTCCATGGATCTGCGAGGTCTGACAAATGAGACATAAATCTATTGAGTCTGAAATAGATTGGTTTTGTTGTACATTTGCCTCAGGCGACTGTTCAGTGCGTCTGCCTATCAAAATGTTGTCCTCTGTTTACGAAGTCGGCACTGAATTTGTTCTCTGACATTCATTAGCAGACACATTCATAAGTTTGCTTTGGATGGGGTAACCGATAATTAGTTTTTTATAAGTAGTTGTTTTAAATTCAGTGTTAAGGAATAGTATTTCTTTCTTCCAAGTTCTTTACTTGGGAAATATTATTCCTTTTTATACAATAGTAAGTATTGTTAATATAACCTTATATTATGTTATGTATGGCTAAAACGAACATTATATATTAAGTAAAAACAACAAAAAGCAAACGGATTATATTTTAACTGATTATAATGAAACAATTAAATAAATGAATTGAGCAAAATGAGGTGTAATTAAAATATTATGTTATTTATCATACAGTAATAAAATCAGTATTTAACAATAATAGGGAAATCTAAGTTCAGGTGACATGCAAGCCTAGATTTCTTTCTGTTCCTATAAGATTCCTAAGCAGGAAACTCGATTTGTTATTGCATCGAGTGTCAATATCGTTAGCTTTAGCTATCTTGAGAAAGACAAATTACGACAAAAAGGTAGCATTTTTAACAATTACTTATTTCTTTAAAACGGAGATTTTGAATTAATAATTGATTTAAATGATTGATAACTCCAACAATTCAATAATTAGATGTGTTGGACTTAACATTTTTTTGCAAAAGTTAAAATGCGTAATACCAGCTATTAGATGGTTTAAGTAAAAATATTAAAGGGAAACTGATGCTTATACATGAAGTTTTAAACATATGTACTGTTATCTGATCTGTCAGGATGGTTAGTGGTAAGTTGTGATTACCTTTCATTCTTCAGGATGAGTCTAGCTTTTTGATAAATTCTTTTATTGCTACACTAAATATTTAAATATATTTACATCATAGTTTAGGAACATTAGTCACCTCGTACGGATTCTCTCAAATCCCGATTCTCGATTACCATCGTGCCCCTCTGTAGGCAGCTTTTCTGCAATGCCATCTATCGGCTGATTACAGTACTTTAATAAATTTATTTCATTTCTTCCATTTATTTCTTTTGAAATAATATAATAAATTCCAAGAATTTAGAACCACCATTTCATTTATATCAGATAGCCCAAGATTTGCTCTATTTTTAATAATAATCTTTACAGTCGTAAACTGAAAAAATAAATACGTATTTTCTATGGTTTTGCATATTTGCTTTTCTTCAAAGATAAAAAAAAACGTTTAATATATATTAAGCTTTATTAAAGTAAATAGGCAGAAGTTTCTATAAACTTAATTGAAAGATACACATGTTATTTTCAAAATGTTTATTTTTTATAAATTGTGTACGAAGTCTACGTCTTTTTGGGAACATAAACGTTTAAAAGGACTGCTGAGGAATTATCTTTTAACTTTTGTGAAACTAAAACGGAGATCAGAAGAAGGGTGTATAAGACCTTTTATTCCCTCATAAAATTAACGAATGACCCAACTTGGGTTACAGGAAGCCAACACTTCTGGTTTAAAAGAAATACGTAACAAATAATAATTTCAAGGTGTGGTTCGTCAGCCTAACGACTCACAAAATATTTTAACATGCAGGAACAGCACTGGCCTGTAGTAACCAGCGAGACAAGCTTTGGTTTAGGTCAAATCAACGTCCCTAACGCAAGTTCCTAATAATCACAGCACAACGTGGGCTGGAATAGGCAAACACGCTCTAAAACTAACTTCCGAAACTCTTGCTTAACACTTCATTCTACTTTAATCAGAATAAACTCTTACTATCTTATTTACATTCTGGCATGGAAAACGTGGGTGAAAAAGAGTAGGAAATCCTTTTCAACTTAAAAAGAACTATTAGTTAAAAATAAATAGATAAACCTCACATCATTCCCTGCCAGAATTTAAATACACGAAAAACAGGTCCTTAACGACCTTGTTAAGACCTTAAATTCTAACTATGCAAGGTACCTAACCTTAACAGAGTTCAGCTCTTACAATCAGATTATATTTTGTGTAATTAAACGTAAACATTCAATTTTAGTGTTACAAGATCTTGATTCTTTTCTTGGAAAGTACAAAATTTCAGCTGCTCACATCATGCCAGAAAATCTGGAAGGCAAAAGACTTTAGCAAAGTATCTACAAACATGATATCAATTTTTCACATCTTTTCATTAATTACCTTTGTACTTTCATGCCACACATTTATTCTACAATTAACTCCCTTCCCGCATGCTCTGCAGAGGAACTGCAGTGTAGAAGTGAAAACAGTGTCATTTGTAAGTGTGTTTAGAAGGTTGTAGGAAAAAATGTCACGCGGAAAATAAGGAACGGAAAATTAGGAAACAGAAAATAAGTCACCATTCTTTTGCAATGGGAAAAATAAGGGATGTTTAAAAATATCACCAAGATGGGAGATAAAAGTTTTATCATAACAACCATACCTGCGGAATAGGGAAATCTTCTGGCGATGATTGAAAGAAGATGAGCGAGCTGCTGGCCTGTCCGATGGTAAAAATATAGGGTTGACCAGCGGGTCATGGTCATTAGTGATTGTTCCCCTTGTACCCCATGTAGTTATAGCCTTAAGCTGTGGTTTCAGGAGTGAAACATTGTCGCAAAACTGAGCGTTAAAAGCAGTATTATAACAAACCGTTGTAGATGAAATTTAGTCACAGTTTGCGATAATAATATTAAAACCTGCTATCGAAATGACCTTGCTCGGCTGCAGCTAGCTCAACGTCTTACCTATAAAACCTCCCTCAAGATAGCCCGCTATAACCCTGCCGGTTAAATTATAATTTTGCAGGTTTCCCCAACTCCGACTAAGGACATTATTTGGCGAGATTTTAGACTTCCTTTTTTTCCGTTCCTTATTTTCCGGGTGACAATTTTCCGCACACCGTTTAAAGACACTAGCAACCAATCACAACGTACGAGTTATTAGAATTTGGCACATGAGACCTCGAGGACTTCCTATTTATAAAACTGCACCTAATGTGCTAAAGAGAGCGTGATTTAACCTTTTCGTTTTGGCTGGACAGCCTAATGTACTCAATCCCACAACTAAATTTAATTTTAAGCTTCTCGATTTGTAAGTTTGCAATAACATTTCATTCATACAATGCAACTAAATTCTTGTAACTAAGCAAGTAACCAAATATATAGTTGCGAATACTTTTCACAATAAAATAAAATATATTGAATAACTGGTTACAATAGAATTCAGCTTGAACATTACATCGAGATTTATGAGTGGCTTTGAAATTCTTTGAACATTTGCACTCGTGTTTCCTGATAGCAGTCTCTTAGATTAAGATTGAATTCTTATTTCATAATTACATTCGCGTAAACACAGGAAATTTCACCTGCGAGTCCCTTTTCTCGTTAATCCTCTCCGAACTTAGAGATTTTTCTGGGATTCGTTTTCGGTGTTTTCCCGTCCTTCATAGCTCCTTTGGTGACTGCCGTCGCTTCCTGAAGTCGCTGCATTTTGGCTCATTTGGCTTTCTTGCTTCCGTTTGGTTTTTGGATTTCTTCGTCTGTTGTACTCCATCCGTCGTTGCCTTCCTCTTGGTTGCCGGAACTTCAAATTCCATCTGATTTTGCTCGGCGTTGCTGCTGCTCGTGGCATCTTGATTTTCCTGCAAAGTACTTTTAAATATATCGAATTTATTTCGATAATTGTAAGGTTTAATATGATTCACATTTGCTACTACTAAATCCCCATCTCTACTTTTTAAGTAGACTACGGCTTCTCTAACTCTTTCGACTGCATATGGTCCCTGAAACTTGGGATAAAATTTGGCAACTCTTTCGTCACCTGCGATAATTGGGAATGCTTTGTTTTTAGCACTTTCTCTCCCACTTAATAATTTATTTCCTTCCACCTCATATCATAATATTTCTTTTGTTTTTCTCTTACCCTATCTGAACATTCATTTGCTTCATCTATTAGTTGCTGGATATTTTTAATTTGAATTTCCGGGACTCTCTTCAGTACAAAAAATAATTTTGTCCAACGGTGTCATTAACATTCGGCCTAAGAATAACTCAGCTGGGCTTTTAATCGCAGTATCATACTTCTCTGTTCGTAATGCGTAAACTAACTCACTGGCCCAGCTGAGTTATTCTTAGGCCGAAACGCTTATGATAATTTTCCACGTAACATCGTAGTATTCTCACTATGTTCTTGTTTACTAATTCTGCTATCTTGGACTGCAGTTGATAAGGTACCCTTTTTAGGTGGCGTATGCCAATTTTTGTACTAGCCCTTCAAATATTTGGGAAACAAACTGTTTGCCGTTATCATAAATTAATTTTAACTGAGCTCTGGATTTTAAGACATTTTTATTTAAAAAAGAATCTGTTACTATTTTTGACAAGGCTCTTTTCAGAGGGACTAATTCAACACATTTAGAAAAATGATCTACTATAACGAGTAAATAACAATTTTTATTTATTACGCTTCTCGGAAATGGGCCCAACAAGTCAATGCCGACCTATTCGTCAGTAAATGTTGCTTTAATATCTTTCAAAACGCGAACGAGTTGTAATTGACATCGTTATTTAACTGGCAAATATGTCAGGACTTGACATACATAGTTACGAATTTTTGCAGCTGCGGAATATGTACCGTATCAAAACTCGTTTTGCTGTTTTCCTGATTCCCAGGTGGCCAGGCATGGGCGAATCATGCGAGTCGTTTAAAATATTTAACCTTAACGCTGCTAGAATAACGGGGGGTATTTCATAATTTTGATTTATAGATTTTGAATAAACCAAGAGATTGTCAATGGCTACACAATTTTCAGCCCTGTTTCGTATAGCCGCAATGTCTGGGTGCTGAAAGTGATGCAGATCTCCTAGGTTAAAATTAATATTTTTAAAGTCGGGATCTCCTTTTAATTCTTCAATAATTGTTTCTCGTGAGTTAAGTATTTTCGTTGTTAACATCGCGCATTTTAATGCATTTTCTTCTTCATCTAACTGTGTTCTTGACAATGCATCAGCCACTGTGTTTTTTACCAGGTCTATGATTTACAATTAAACATTTTAGACGCCTATGTTCCATAAATGGAGCATCGATTTTAAAATTTTATGAAAAATATAATTTTATTTATATTGTTTTGAAAAAATTAATACTTGGAGAGAAAATATGGATTGATTTTTAGGAGCAATATAATGTTAAAATAAAAAGATAAAAAAATAAATAATAAAAATCATTATTCACCTTTTTTATTACTTCTTTCCGAGCAAAATTCAAAAATTCATGCAAAATTAAAAATTCAACAAATGTTTTTATAAATCAATGAGAGTAATTAAAAAGGATCATTTTATGTAAAGACAGTAAGTAAGCATAGAAAGATGATAATTATATTTTACTATGAGCTAAAAAATGTGGATGTTCCAGAAAGACACATTGGCGTGTAAAGGTGTACTTTTTAACAAGATAAATTTACTTTGATTACAGAGAATAGAAACTCGGCGAAAAAGTTTCTAAAGGGAAAGTTTTCACGAAGTATCTCGAAAGACGTTTATGACTGTTGATCTGTTTTCGACTGTTGCTAGAAAAAAGCACGTGGCGTTTCTTAATAGACTAGAGGTCGTTTATGACTCAGTTGGAAAGGCATATATATTATAGTGTAGCCGCCTAGACGGTATAATGGTTAGGGAAGCTGATTGCGATACCAAAAGGCCCGGATAAGGCATAAATATAAAACTGTGTGTCAACTCATAGGAAGTAACAGTGACCGCTTATTAGATGTCTATACAATAAAATGACCACCACTTCTAGCCTTAGTAGTGGTCAATGCCGTTATAAGCAAGTGCCTGCCATTGAAAATATATATGTATATATTACAGTGTGGATTGGAATCACGTGATTAGAGATTTCAATTATTTTTCCGTTGGTTGCATTTTTCGTCAGCTCGTGAACATAGTTGTGCTGATCTCTCATTCAAAACGATTCCAGACTGCTGAAGAGACATTGGTATATTTTTATTCATCATTAGATGATGAAGAATGTATTGATACTTATCTGTCAGCTGCCTGCAGAACAAAGTGGATGTTTGACAGACGAAGAAGATGTAAATGAAGATATTTGAGCCTGTTTCTGCCAGTGGATGTATGTGGAAAAATCACAATTTCTAATGATATAGATTATGATGAAATATCTCTCGAAATCTCATTTGATCCTCAATAGCCTTCATCTTCAAAGGGAAGGCCGAATTTGAAGCGAAAAGTGAAGCCGAATGAGAAATGCATTTAAAATAACTGGGGGAAAATTTAAAATTTGGAAAAATTCTAAAAACTGGCAGCATTGAAAATATTTGAGAAGTGTTTCCTGAAGTAGTTGCTTTTTCTCCAGTTGACATATTTCACTAGTTCATAACTACAGAATATTTGATGCATTTAGCAAATCAGGACTTTACGCAATGCAGAAAGGAGAAGTTTTAGTTGTACATGAAAATGATACAGGACAGTTTTTGGATTACTGTTGCTTAGTGGGTATCACCAAGTACCAGAGAAGAATGGAATGACACTGGCCCCCTCAAGATTTACCTGTCTCAGTTGTTTCTTCTGTAATGTCCAGAAGAAATCCAGACAATTAAAAAAAATCATGTTAATGATAACCAAGTTGGCATTAGAAGATAGAGCGGGAAAGGTTTTTTGCTTTCATGAAGAACTGGAAAACAATTTAAGCAGTTTGGCATCTTCCATTCAAAACCGAGTATAAATTAATCGATGATCCCCTTTTACGGCTTCATTCGGCTATAATGGTAACAAATTGCTACCAATTATTGTAAAATTCTTTCATAAATATGTTGTTATTAACTATGTAGCTTTGTTTTAATTTATTCGAAAAGCTTTTTTCTTATGAAAGCTTCATCTCTTCTCCTAAGAAACTTTGGTGGAGTAGCATTGCGCTTCTAGCCGTTTTTCTGCTTAATCTATGTTATTTCCGAGTAACATTTAGGAATTCACTTACTAAAACTGAAAAACTGTGGACAAAAGTAACGTTTCGAATTTAAATGTTGTTAAGCATCTTTTATATAATCATGTAAAAGAACTGTTTCCCGCCAATGTTCCATTTATGGAACATGTTATAAATCATTAAAATATTTTAGATTTTTTTTATTTTTTCATAATTTTTATATTTGAGATTTTAATTGATTTTTCATCACAATTTTGCCTTCGCATCATAGTGTGGCGTTTGAAAGGTTAAATTAAACTCCTGCAGTTTATGTGCCCAACGGATAAATTATGGTTATAAATTCTTTTCTGAGAATAAACGTCTTATGATCCAAATAAACTTTAAGCCGTGCTTTGCCAAAATAAACTTAGAACTTCTGTACCTCTAACAACACTGCAAGTGTTCGTCTTTCAGTTGCAGTATAATTCCTCTGTGTTTGATGTAGAAGTTTTGAAAGATTAGATACCGGTCTTCGTTTCTGCATGAGAACTGCATCCACCGCAAAATCGGAGACATTCTTTGAAATTTCTAGGTTTTTCATCGCTTTCCGGAAATTTTAGCACGGAGGCTTCAATGAGTGCCTGTTTTAACATTTCAAATGCCGGATTGGCCTCGGTTGTCCAGTTAAAACGAGTTTTCTCCTTTTTAATTGTAATAGTGGTTTTGCGATTTGCGCGAAGTTTTTAATAAATGTCCTATAGTAAGAACACATTCCTAAAAAGGAAGAAAGTTTCTTTGCAGTATTTGGCCGAGGGAAATTTCTGATGGCTATTTTTTTAGTTTTCTGTTTCTATGCCTTTACTGGATATTTTGTATCCTAGTTACCGAAGTTCTGGGGCAGCGAGCTTACATTTTGCGGCATTCAATTTTAGTCCGGCGTCACTTAGAAGCGAAAATATTTCGTGTAAATCTTTTACATGCTTGTCGATGGTTTCACTTATTATTATGTTATCTAAATAACAGAAACTTTTCCTTATATTGGAGTAACTGCACCCTCTTCCCAGAAGCCCATTTTAGTTTAACTAGTCCTCCTGCTTTTTGTTTATTTCCTTTCTTCCCCTCCCTACGCTATTCCCCGCTGATTTTTTCTCTTTCCTTTCGAATTTCTTCTTAAGCCCAAAGTGTGTTTTTTGCTGAGGCATTGTCCTAAAACTTCACTCGTTTGGCCTTTAACCGTATTCTATCATCCAATTTTTTTTCTGCCAAGTTGATTTTGGAAATTTGTAGCTAACTCAAATAAGCGTTCCATCTTTGTTGGATTTCGAAGCTCAAAGTAGTCTTGAGTCTGGGGTAGAAGTCGCGGTAAATTATATGAATGACTTCTTCGTCTGGCTTCTATAACATATTAATAATTTGGACACTACGCAAAATAAATTCCCTCAGATCTTCGATTTCATACTGAAATTTGCTGAATAGCTCTGATTTGATCTTAGCTATATCCTTCATCATGGGGAATACTTTACTTAATGCGTTCTTAAAAATTTCAAAGTTGTAGGTTTCGCTGCCAGGCTTACCGAAGACGAATTTGCCAATGCACTTATATCACGTAGCAGCCTGGCCTTTCAGGGCGGATGGGGCGATAGCAACATTTTGTGCTTCTTATACCGGATGCAGCAAAAAATGTGGATTTAACTGCTCCAGAAAATTTAAGACAGGCGCCTTTTCATCAAAAATTGCTGCTGGTTTCCTAGCAGCTCTAAGGGTGTCAACAATCAAACCGAATCCTTCCATGGGATTCACCGTCGTCGGCAGGGCTTGCGACACTGAGGGCAAAATGCTAAATGTTGAATTTTCCTGTCACATCCTGGTTCTTTTCAAACGTTTCGCGCTAGTATAAAGTCTCTTTTTTAAGAACACAAACTTTTAAAAGGCCTCTTGAAGAAATATCTTCCCTTTGTGAAATTAAAACAGAGATTGGAAGAAGGGTGTATAAATCTCTTTTATACCAGCATAAAATTAACAAATGACCCAACTTGGGTTACAGGAAGCCAACACTTCTGGTTTAATAGAAATACGTAACAAATAATAATCTCAGGGTGTAGTAGGTTAGACTAGCGGCTCACAGAATACTTTAACGCGCAGGTCTATAGTAAGCGGCGAGACAAGTCTAAAGGCTAGAACAAATCAGCGCCGCTGACACAGGTTGCTAATAATCGCAGCACAATGTAGTCTGTTATAGGCAGATACACTTTAAAACTAACTTCGAAATTTTGCTTAAACAGCGATTCATTCTACCTTAATAAACTCTCGCTATCTGATTTACATTCTGTAATGAATAGTGTGGGTGCAAAGACAGTAATAAGAAAGGTTTTTCAACTTAAAATGAAGTATTAGTTGAAAATAAATAGATAAACCTCACAAGTGGTTATTTTATGCATATGCTTCCAAAACATTAGAGTAATTTTCTTTTAAAAAGGATCATGCTTTTAAAAATATTTTTTTGCAATATATAATTTATTTTATTTCCTGTATTCAATAAAATTTCTTTAAAATCTAGGGTATTTTTATCAATAATTCGTATATTACTCTACAGCTTAATCATAATGAAATACATCTGGACTCTTCCCAAAAATAGGTATATAATTTACACAGTTTCTTTCATTCATTAATGTAATAAATTCAAAAAATTCATTTAACGAATTTTTCAATATTTTTTAATTAAAAAAATTTTACACAGTTTATCGAGTACAAATTTAGCTTTAAGCTGCTAAATTTTTATTGGGATGATATTCTCATTTTCAACCACGATAGTTGTTTCCACTTAACGTAATAGAAAAGTATTCCAAGGAAAAGTAAAGAATTCCTTTTTATGTAAATTTCACTAATTCACAACAGAGATTTGCTTACTTAGACGATTTATAGTTGAAAGCATAGTTGTTAGAATAAAATCTCTATTTTTTCTGTGAACGAGCTTTTTCATGAGACAAAAACTCTGGCATTATTAGGAAATACATTTACGTTTCTCTGTAGTTCTTTCCCTTTCTATGGATATGACTTTTGGGAACCGATCGAAATCGCAACAAGGTAAAAGAAAGAAAATGCTTAGATTTTTCGAGAAGTTATGACAGTTTGAAATTTTTATTTCATCATTTTAATGTAAATAAGTTACTGGGCTTTGTGGTTTTAACCAAAGCAGGAACTAGTGAAATAATGCATTATATGAAGTGTCGCATTTGCAAACACCTGTGTCATGATCCTTGACCAATTCATCTCTTCGGCTTCGTTTTCATCCACTTATGAATGTTATTCGTCGACTCTATTCGCAGAAATAAAATTGGCACATTTATGCAGGTTTAACGATAACATGAACTATATTTTATTGAAATATATATATATTCTTTTCACAAAGTATTTTTTTCACAATTACATTAAGAACGCACAACTATTACATTTAACCTTTCAGTTTTTTTTAATCATAACAAATCAACCTTTTTCTTTGGAATACAAAAATAATCAATTCAAAAATGTTTCCCACGAGCCACCGTCTTTCTCGCATCAAGCACGTTTTCTTCTTCTCGTAGCCAGATTTTGCTTTCTCTCCGCTTTTCAGATAGACAGTTTTTTTTTCACACGAGCAGGCCGTTGGCTTAACTGTTGTTTCATCAGGGCTTGGTTGGTAGCTTCCTCTTACCGAGTATGTGCATGACAACCTGATTATTCATTCTTCGAAAATAGTAATGTGACCGAAGTGCTCTCAAAGTAATTTAGTGTAATTGCTATTACGAATAGCTTTATATATTGAGAATTAAGAATGAAATATTAAATAGAAAAGTTAAGACTGATGGATACGAAGAGTATAGATATTCCATACGGACATTGCTTATAAAGAACTTTGAAACTGAAAACGAATGACTTTGTCACCTCTAGCATTCACGCCTCCAGATGAAAGGTGTAAAAATTGCACCTATATATTTAATTAACGTAACTGGCCTTAGCGCAAATTTAAGTTTCCAGGTGACAACTCATAGTAGTTGGTACCAGTTCGCAAATGATGATCTACGATTTACGAAGTTAGGACAATTAATTTATAGAAAAAAATGAATTTCTGTTACTATTTATATGAATCTTAGCAGATATTATAGGATATAGAGTGAAATAAAACTAAGATATAGCTAGTATATATTATAGGATTTACGCACAATAAGCTACTATTATGAATATTATAAGCAATATTATAGGATATAAAGAGTTCTCCCCAAGATGAAATAAATCAAAGAATTTCTGTTAAAAAATTAAGGGATCTTATTATCTTACTAGTATCTGGCAGATACTAGGCTTTTATTTACTTTATTTACAGCATTTAATTCTGCTTTCATTTCAATTAACTCAACAAGATTATACAAAATTTTCCATTACAAAATATAAAGAAGAAATTTGCATTAATTCTTAATATTTAGAATCCCTTTCGATGTCCAGAGAATGTTTACAAAGTAAGTATAAAGAAGTTTTTGTATGTAACATAAAGTTGTTATGCGTTACTATCAAGATCAGGAACGGCGTAGATGCATTCCAAATTTAAACAGGTAAAAAAGACATATTTTTCTAAATTTAAACAAGTGTGATAAGCCAACAGACATTACATGAGCAAAGAATATCTGTCTACGTGCATAGCCGTAAACAAATCAGTCTTACTTAAATGAACATCTTTATGTTATGTAACTGTGAAGCTAGCATGACCAAAGCATAATTAATTTATCAATGTCAGTTTGCACTTAAAACTATGCTTTATAATGTTTCAACTTAATTATGGATTTAGTAATGTAAAGGCAGAAATCTTTGCGAAAATTCCCCATTTTCCTCTGGATCGCCTAACGAATTTTGTCATTTAATAAATGATAAAAATTATTCTCTTAACAATGATTTCAAAAACGATTGTGATATATTTCATTAGTATCAGCTTATGTGTATTCTCAAAAATAAATTAAAAGAGCTTTCTTAGCATATTTGTTTACGTGGTAATTATTATTTCTAACTAAAGATATTTTTACAGTTCGTTTGTGCATTCAGAAATTTTTTAAATGTTGTATGAAATTACTAGTTTAATATCTAGTTTCATATACTTGAAAACGAAATTTATTATGAATATTGAAGAAACGACTTCCATCTAAATCTATAACGATATTATGTTTGGAATATTTTGCTAACATTTATGGATAAACAAGGATATACGAACATAATTATGCAATAATTGCTTTGTAAATATGTATTGATATTAAAAATCCAAGAAATAATTAATCTATTTACGTAATAAAAGGCTTCGTGAAATCATTCTGTTCGATAGGAATCAGTTTATTGACGGTTGTCTCAGTCGATAGACAATTCCCATCTTTCCGTTGATGCACGTGATGCACTTCGATCAGCCGGATCGTGGGGGGACACCAGAGTAAACTACTCTAGTCCAGCATGTCAACAACCGACTCCTCAAAGGGATGACATGCTGCTATATCCATGAGAAATTTCATATGTGAACCGTAATTAAACTCCGCTGCAATAATATGCTCTGCTAATCAGAACTGAATGTGACCGTATCTCAAGGGCATCGAAATGACTCTTACGAGAGCAAAGCTGTGACATAAATCAGAAGGCAGAGTCGCTCAAGTTTGATCGATGTTATTTAGTAAGTATAAGTTTCAGTTGCGTGAAGCCATGATATTTAACTGCCGTAATCGGGGCAAGTATATCTCACGTATCAATTGCACAGTGTTAGAAATAACAATTATGCACAATGTGATATCGGGCATTTTTGATGCATACTACATTGGCCCGAATGTCATATGAACAATATATGTAAAGTACAATAATATTTTAAGGTATTTCATAGAAAAGGGTTGGTTTTTATTTAGTACTTGCTGACCGATAGGACAAATGACTATATAACTAAGGAGCGAGATGCTTTCGAAAAACGAATTGCGAAGTAAAATAACGTATTTTAAAACATGTCCTTTCCTACAAATTATCTGGATTTAAGCTACAGATCTTCGATTAAAAACTGCCTCACATTTATGGAAAAGGGCAATAGTATAAGTATGTTTATGGCGTTATGCATTAATTGCAACTGAATTCTATACATCCTTAATGTAAAAGTAAGCATCTTAGAGCCCTAGGTAACTGCGCTACCTGTAGTGGAGACATTTTAGATGTTATATTTTATATTTTCATTTTCTTAATTTCAATGAAATTATCTGTAAATTGTATTATCTCTTGTATAAGAAGTATGAAAAGACTCAGAGAGAAGCTTAGCCTTAGTAATAGGGGTAGAAAGGCAAGTCTATTGAAATCGAGGTAAACAGCTATCTCGCCAAATTGACGATGGTTTGGCGATTTATTTTTGCATCCACATTTGGCGAGAAATCTTCAAAAGTCTCCAAGCTTGGCGACCATTTGGTGACACTTTGATTCGATCCCTGTGTATCCGGCTGTAACTTTATCCTCATGTAACTGTAACTGCGTATGCATTCCAGTAATGTCGAGAAATCGAAACTATTGGAAATTTCTCTGACATGCTATAGAAAATGATATAAGACCAGAGTGAGCATCAGTTTTCAATTTAGCTCAGACTATTGAGAGATCAAAGTATTGTGTTTAGAATACTGAGAAATCACTGAGTCAGATTTCGCTTTTGGCATTTTCTTGAATGCTCTTAATTATAAAACTGTGAAGTATTGTAGTAAGTTTTCATCCGTTGTGTGTGCATTCAACTCATTACGAACGCGTGATCACGCGAGAATTTAATTCTATTGACCAATATATCTATGCATATACCGATTGTTAAGCAATTATATTATAATGAACCCTGTTTGTACGTTATGGTGTGCATTGCAGTGCTTCTACATATATAAACAGTTGCATATTTACAAAGCTATATTATTTAAAATAATAAGTTGCCTTTATTTTACTTTAGTCGACCCCTAATTGGAATGCAACTAGCAGTTTGACTATCTATTCAGTTAGACACTTTTCATACGGAAGGCGTTGGCTCATTTTCAACGCACCATGAATTTAAATAACATTATATAACTCTTTTTACATATAATAAATTTAATATCTCCTCTATTAAATTTCTTATTATGATTTAAGGCATGTAAAGAAAGTAACTCGAAATTATAATTATAACAAAACAATTTTATACTTTCATTTTTATTACAATTTTAAGTTATTGATTGAATGTTCTAAGATAAGTACAAATTGGTGCAAATTAGAAACATTATAATTCAAATTATTCTATAAAATGCTGTCGTTATCAGTGCTTTGGTACTGAAGAATTCCTCTTAGAATGAAAAACTTTCGTTTAGGAATGAACGCAGAATGCTTTTGAAATTTATCGGAATGAACAAAATGAGATAAAACGATCTGCTGTTTCAAATACAAGTACAGATTCATTGATTTTGAATGTGCTGATTTAAATTATTTTTTTCCCCAACTTTTCATTTAAACCAGGATTTGACTTAGTGAACACCCGCTCAATTGCTTTTCATTATATAGACAATTTTTGTAATAAAATTAAAGGGAACAATTACCAGAATATGTTTTTAAATGTTAGTGCATATGTAGACCAAATATAGTTTTCAGAAAGAAATCTTAACAGAAAAATATATCGTCTAGCAAATACTTCCTCCTGCTAGAAACTGAAGCTTTCTTAATTTTTTTCCAATATTTAAGCAGAAGAACACAGAGAGTGCTCCTTGCTGACTATTCCAAATTGAGAAATTTTCATATCCCTCAAATGGCTTTCTTCACATCCCGCAAGAATTCTTAGTTCTAGAGCTCAAGAAGAACATCAAAACCTGAGATTACCAGAATACTTTACCTTACTTTACCTAAATATAACGGCACATGTAAGCCACACATTTTCATAAAGATGTCCTAAGAGAAAATACGTCGCCTTAGACAAAATTAGAAACTGAATCATTTCCTTTCTTAATTTTCCCAATATTTAATCGGAAGCGAAAGAACATAAAGAGTGACCCTTGTTGATTTCTTTACATGTTCTAATCCATTGATGAATTTTCTTACCCCTCAAATGACTTTCTTCTCATTCAGCAAGCATTCTTAGTTCTGGAGTTCAAGCTCATAAGAATCGGGTAATACCAGAATGCCTTATTTAAATGTTAGCACGCATGTAAGCCAGACATGAATTTCGGAAGAATGTTTTAAGAGAAAAATACGTCATCTTATTTGGCAAAGATTTTCCACTCAGAAAAATTAAATCATTTCATTTATTAATCTCTTCACTGTTTCAGCAGATACGTAATAACACAAAGGGTGGTTCTTGCTAACTACTCCGTAATGTTTTATATATTCATGATTTTTCGTGCCGCTCAAACAACATTTTTTCTCATCTCGCTTGAATGCCTAGTTCCATATCTCGAGAAGAATGTCACAACCGGATACCAGAAAGTACGTCTACTTTTCAGCTACTGAAGACACAAATTTATAAACGCCTAGTTCCCAGAGAGCAAGATTTCAGAGGTAAGAGCTTTCAAAGCGGGCGCTCACAAACTAAGCGGTAAATTCACTGAAAACTAGTAATTCCAACCTTTTGATTCCAGGCGAGCAGGCTGGCTGTATGAATATTTTTATGGATTAACACAACGATACTCAATGTTTATAAGCGAGTTTCCCTTAGAACGTCCTTCACAAAAACATGTTTCCCCTTAAGCAGATAGCCTAGTGTTGTTATGTAATTCTGTTTCCTCATTTTGATTATCAATAATATAATTTTAATATTAATTTTTATTAACTGTTCAGTTTTAAAGTAATTGATGGAAGTTGATTTTTTTAAGCTGTAACAGCTGTTTGCTTTAAATAAAGTTTGGTAATGTCAATTTTATTATCCTTTAAAGGATACCTTTAATGGATAATTTATTATCCTTTAAAGGATTTTATACTTTAAAGTTTGATTGATAAAACGAAATTTTAGTTTTAATTGGTTTTGTTATTGTGTTTTGTTTGAGGTTGTTTTACTTTGACCCTTAGGGTTATTTGACGTTTTTTAAAATTTTAAAATTTTTCTGTTTGTTCGTTTAAGTTTGGTGTGTAAACTTAATTAGCTTCTTTCTGTTTAATTTGTACCCTTCTTTCTGGTAGTGTTATGAATTAATATAGGTGGTATAATGTCGACTGATGTAATGCAACGTAATTAAATGTACTTATATTTTTGACTTCATCTTATATCGATTTTGCTGTTAATTGGTTTTGTGACTACATTTCAAAATTAACCAAATTTGCCACATTTTTGTTTATTACTAATATATCGATGCACAGTGTCTTATTCTTAATGGTGCAAAGAATTCCATTGATTATTAAATTTCTTCCTTAATGTTTCATCATATTTGCAATTTTCCACTTTGATATAAAGTCATCAAATTGTTTACATTTTATTTAGGTTAGAAACTGTAGATTAATTATTTAATAAGTGCTTCTTTAAAACCAAACGTTTTGACCTAATTCTCAAATGCAGTGCTTTACTGTTCTAAAAATGATACGTGAAACGTATGTCGTATATACTGTAGAGATATTAGGATTTTTTTTGAAGCAGGAGTCATGAAAAAGGAACAAGATCCTCGTCGGGACTCGAACCAGGGACCTCTCGAATACGCGTCAATCGTGCTGACCATTACACCACGATACCATGCCAAGAAGGAGGGGAGAAATGCCTTATAATACAGCAATAGGAGCCAGATATACGGAGTCTGTACTTGCAATAAGAAGAATTTCAGAACTCTTCTGAATCCAGGCTGTGAGCCGCGATCCTCAAATCATTTCTTTATTTTTTAGCCTTCCTAATTCAGTTCGCATTGTTATAATAAATATATATAGAATCTTTCAAGGAATGTAATAAAAATGGGAATAGATATTAATGAAAATAATTAAGTCTTAACTATAATTAATAATTAAATTAAAAAAGTTATTAAACTAGCAATTGTATAATTGAATATAAATAATGTTTCTGAACACCTTCATTTGGTTACTGTGTTGCACTTTCATTCAAAAATACCAAATATTTGTGAACTTGGGAAATAATATTTTGAAATTCTAAAAATTCAACATAGCGATATGCTTGCAAATATTTTCATAATTTATATAGGTTCATTAGTTTATCTGCAGCATTTTAACAACTATTGTTTATTACAGCATATTTCTAGATGAGAATCTTTCACCCCCCCTCAAAAAAAGTTGAAAGCTTAAGATTGACATTTGTTCCATGGTAAGACAGACATCATTTGGGAAACTGCTACATGCAAGGTATTATTTGTAAGACAAAAACAATAAAACTACCGACATTAGAATGCAAACTTGCCATCGATTAGAACCAATGATATATCCCGATTCGAAATATAAAGTAAAATGTGCTATTAATATCATTAAATATAAAGTTAAGATAAATGAAATAGAGCAACTGAAGCATTAGTTTACGAAGCAGTTTCAACAAATGGTAAACGAGCTTAAAATAAAAGTCATATAAGTGAAAGAAATATACTTTTGTAACTCAATATGCTATATTTTAAATGCTTATGTATTCAAGCAAAAATATCAAATTCTGAAGCGTTATGAGAAATATAGTTTTAACGTAAGTGAAAGCATACATAAAATAAGCCCATATTTAAGAAATAAAAAATAAAATCTGAAAAGAAAACTCTGTTCTTCTCCCGAAGCCGTCACTTTTCGGTTTTAAATAATGTCGTATCGTTTTCAATTTACGTATCGCTATTCCGGTTTGCTTGGAGCTAAATTTAGTATCGAAAAATCGAACGCATTTAACGTTTTCAGGTGGCGAACATGAAGGTAGAAATCAGTGCAACAGCAAAAAAAAAATCAAAGTCTGTAAGCCTCGCAACCTACTCTATGCCATTTTCCAACAATATGCAAATATAAAATGCATGATTGATGAGATGGGTTCAGATTCGTAGGTTCAATTTGGGATGGGGTATTACATCACTGGATGGTCACCCCTTAAGGAAACAAATATCCATATCTTCTTACTGCAGATTTTATCGACTCATACCAAAAAGAAGTTTTTTTTTAATTTTAAAATATTGTACAATAACAAATTTTACGAAGAAGGATTTAGTTGTAATGCTTATCGGAAAAAAAACCTAAAATTAAAATCAAAATTTTTAAAGAATTAGAAAATATAGACAAAACATTGAAATTATAGAATAAATACTTTTTAAAGATAAAAGTTATTCGAAAAGAAAACTCGTAAATAATCTAAAGGAAATTACACAAAGAGAAAGGCGACTCTGATGTCACTGCTCATCCTCCGTTTTTATACCAAAACCATCATAAGATTCGTGTCAGCCTATCTTCACATTTCATAAGAAAAAAATTTCTTAATAGTAGATTTTCCTCTTCTCTTAGCGTGAAGCCCTATACTGCTATGTTTAATTGTTCTTTAAAAAAAGGCTTAATAAAATGATTCCGTATGTTAAAACAAAGAAGAGCAGAAAAGCCGTAATTTATGATGACATAATCTTTACATTGAAACATATATGTGAAATTTGAAATGAGCAATGAGTATGCTGATATATCAATTGCAATGGAAGTGTTCTCACATGTACCAGTTAGGAAAAAAGGTACGAAGTGAAACTTTAAACAGGGGAGTATAAAATGAATTGTTTTCAACAACCATTTCAAAGCTATACACAGAAACCTTTACTCTTGTTTCAGAGAAATCTTTAGATTTTGTTGTTAATGTGCTGAACTTTGAATTCACAAAATCGCCAATGTACAGAAATTACGATAAAGTTTTTGAATTACATTCTTTGCCAGATAATGTAAAAGACATAATCGTTCCATAAAAATATAATTATTAGTCCAAAGGGGGCAATTTGCCCTGAAGGACTATTAATTTCGTTTTGGCATTTTGCATTAATTCATTATAAATGTCGGGTCACTTTCCAAAGTGTTGCCACCAAGTATTATCTCCCTGTATTATATTTCAAGAAATTAAATAATGAAGAATCTGCATAAATGTACGTATGTTTCTCGTATTGTGATAAAACAACGGTACCTAGAACCTTCCAATTTTGAATAACGTGCATTTCCAACCGAACATGGGCATCTGGAAGCACAAATTTGGAATTTGTTTTATTACCTATTTCGTACTTTGCAAAACGTTTACGAATTTTTTATCAACAAACTCAAATATTTCAAAGCGAGCAATGGCTGCACTATACGAAAAACAAATTGTATTTCCAGGGCGAGAGATTATGTATTGGAAATTCTAAAGATATGCTCATTTAAAAATTATTTTACAATATTGCTGATGGATTGAATTTTATGGTTTAAGAGCGAAGAACATGATATTTAATAAATAAAGGTAGCCCACAAAACGTTAAAAAAACGCACCTTTGAGTGAAATGTAAAATATGAAAGCTTTTAGATTATTCTTTTATTTACTTCTGTTATTATTATTATTTCTTTAATTCTTATTATTTGTTGATGGTCAGAAATATAGATGTAATGCATTCGGTTTCGAAAGTGCAATGGCTGAGTGAAAGAAAGATTAAAAGTCCTCAGTAAATAATTTCAAATTATGTCTGGCGCTGTTTGGTCAGCTTTACATTATCCGTGCGGATTTTGATAGTTTTGATTACGTGACAAATTTTAATCTGATTCTACATCATTATTCTCAAGCAAAAAGGAAGACATGTAAGAGAGAATGTTTTGTCTTATTTAAGTAGGAATACATAAAAATATATATCGATATAATTAAGAATCGATTTTGATTTATCCACAGTTAGTGCTGTTAAGTAAACCTTTTCCTTTCGTTGATATGAAGAGATGTAATTTCCTTTGCGAGCAATGTTTGTGGAGGAAAGTTCAAATCGCAGATACAGTAAAATACCATAAAATGAAGTAGAAATTGAATATCACAATCGAAACATTTCTAGCCTGGCTCACATTATTTTAGAAGATATATAAATATTTCAAGAAGTTGAAGCACAGTGGATTGATTTCCCAAAAAGGAAGAAAGGGAAATTTTCAGCACTTAATGGTTTTAAGTTCACATAATTGGTGGTATATGAAACTATTTCCATAGCGCCATTGAACGGGGAATGTTTTAGAAGACTAAAGCAGTAATTTAAATAGAAGCTTAAGGAGAATTTGTATATGTGTACGTCACATTCTGTATGACTACAACTATTGTACTGGGTAAAATATTTAAATATCAGTATAAAAATGCTCAAATTTATGTATACAGCGTCAACAAAAGTTCCTATTGAGGTCCTGACGCTACGCTTCTGGGGTACCAATGAGTTCTCACTTTGTAGAGTTGCGGATTCTGAATAATCCTAGTAAGCGGCCCTAGTGTCCGAAACCAATGGCGTTTAGCTAAATATATATCAGCATCGTATTTGACGTTATAAAACAAAAGATTTCATATTAGTGCTTCAAAATTCAAATACCAGTCTTGTGAAAAACCGAACTATTCAACAACAACTTATAACAGCAGCTTTAGATAGTTTATGCCTGGCCAAATGTTCATGTTATTTGAAACGAACTATGCATTGTAATGCCTTAGCTCTGCTAAGCTATCGAATAAATACCAAAGGAGAAATTTTGTTTGACCAAAATTGCGATATTTCTGTAAACGCTTCACTACAGACAAAAGATATCTGGTGGTAGTTGCTGGGATAGAAAAATGAAACCAGTGTTCATATTTACAAACGAAAGGAATACAGGACGCGTAAATACAGGACTTTTTTTGTCATGAATACAATGGCATTTTCTGTGGAAATATTTCATCTTATTACTGAATTAAACTAATAAATATCATGATATTCTAAATTTGAGGTTTTGTATTTAAGTCAAAGTGTTTAACCCGATTATAGCTTTTTTTTATTCGAGCTCTTTATACTGCATAGAATTTATTGCGTAATATTAGAAAATTTCCATTTTACAATTTGAACTCCTGTACTAGAGTCACAAATCAAGGATTTCGTTGTTTGAATGAAGTTAAAGGCTTGCATTTTTTATTTACTCTAGTATTCTTTTATTAAGAGCAATCTTAGCAGCTTTTTATTGAACGCAAAGCACATGATTCTGTTGTAATGTGACTACTATGATTGTGTGTTTTTTTAAAACAAAATGATTTACGTCCTATTTGAATTTCTAATTTTACAACAAAAAGTAAATTGTTGGATTATGCTGGCTGATTAATATGCTGAATTGAATTTTGGATATTGTCTAAAAGCTTTTTAAATGTAATTTTGATACGCCTACCCAAAATTTTCAGTTTCAGTGTGTCTTTTCTTACGAAGGGTAGGAAACAAGATTTAATGGAAATAGCCGGAGAATTAGGTTAAAATGAAGGCCACTCACTAGTAAGATCCCAGAATTTAAAAGAATAATTATTGAAATAAGTTTTACAATGCAGAAGAAATTATGTCATGTATAAATCCAGTAACTGCGGATCGTGAAGCCAAACAAGTATACCCGAGAGCTCGAAAGAAGAAAACGTAGAAAGAAGACAAAACTCGAAGAAGACTCTCCGCTTAGGAAGCAAAAGGAAAAGAGCCTTTGGCTCAGAAAGCGAAAAACGCCTGGCTCAGGAAACAAAAGAAAGTATAGCTCTGGAAGCAGGAACGTGAATTAGAAATAAAACTATTTGAATTGCATAATTAGTAAATATGATCTAGAAAATCGCTTGCAAATATAGTGAAATCGAGCAATAGAATCAAGTTGGCCCAAATGACTCAAATGTTTGAAAGAGAAAAAGGATGAAATGGAAGACTGAGTAGCTTATCTTTCGCGTGTTTCGCCTGCCGAAAATATGTCAGCCAGAGAACCGTTTAAAGATGAAACTAAGCAAATATAGAAACTCTAATCCCGAAAAATTTTAAATGTAATAGCAAAAAGTGTAGACAATGCTTTCAACGACTACCAAAGAACCCTCAAAAGTCTCGAAGAAATAAACTCATGAACTTTATTTTTTGGAGAGAATTGCGGATTTAGAATTTAAAACATTTAAGAATCTTAAAGACTTAATATTTTCAGGGGAAATTAAATATATGGTTCTAGTAGAAGTGAAGAAGAATGCTTTTGGCAAATGGATGAAATTAAAAATCCATATGGCCTAGCAGAAACATTGGAGGAGTATGACAGCATTAAAAAAATCTTTAAAATGGAAAATCCTAGAAAACAAAGATTAAAAGTTCAATAAGTTCATCAAAATGAGAACAGAATGCAAGATAACTTTCATCAAGTGTGTACAATTTTAAAGGAAGATAGACACACTTTAAGACTATGTCTATAATTAAGAGAGAATGAACCAGAAATTCATGAAGAGGATTTTGAAAAGATGAGACAACCTTGTTGTTATGAATGCGTTACCTGCTCTCATCTCTGACCTCAGTGTAATAAACTCAAGAAGGAACTGGAAATTGTAGCCTCAAATGAACTGTATCCTTAAAAGAATTTTTCAAAAATAGTTTTAAGCATTGATGGTTCCATACACCAGACTAGTTAAAGTAAAGGCTGTAAAATACCCATACTTATATTACTCATTTTACTTTACTTTATATACTGGTGCAACTTTGGACTTAAAAAGTACGTAGAACCTTCTATGTACACGAGCGAAACCGTGTGGAAAAGAAAAGTTCTGGCAGAACATGCATTGCGGTTAACCTTTGGCTGAGGTAGAGCTTGAATGCGATGATAAACCAATAGCATTCAATTGTTTTCGTGTAACAGCATGCAAGGACCTACTGTTTTAAATAATACAATTTTGCTCTCTGAAGATATGGGACTGACTGAAATTATCCCTTTTGCTAATACGTTTTCAACGGAAAACAATGTAAATGCTTTGCAAACTTCTATCTGTCCTCAATTTATAACTCTAGGCATAAACAAAGATGCAATGCTTCATGATGAAATGCAGCCTATATATGAATCAGAAATATGTGCAGATAATCTTGGATCTTAAGACCATAATTCTTTTAAAACTGGACTTTAGCATGGAAATGAAAGAGTGACTAAAACTGGACTGGCTAATGAAGACTTGGATAAAGCCATTTTTTCAGATCACGATGAAGAAAATTCTGCGAAAGAGTCCTCATCAAAGTGTTTCAACAAGGTGAATTCAACGTTGATGAAAATTATACAGATTCAATAGACTGAAATCCATTTTACTGTGAGCAAGTACTGTTTCTCATGACAAGAAAATGAAAGCATTTTCTAATGATGGTTATTATGTCATTCAAGAAAAAAGAATGACCAAAATATCCGTGGGATAAGGGACCCGATAATGAAGATTGGACACTGGGCTGGCCCGAATAATAACGATAAGTAGGCAAATAACAGCTTCAAGAATGTCTTTCTCAAGAATCAGATACAGAGGTTACAAAATGTAAAAGAGATTCTAAATCAGAATTTGAAAAAGAAATCATTAAGTCAACTCATACAAGAAGAAAAAGGTTTGGAAGGTAATTCTGGTTTGCTGAAGTAATTTCTAAAACTAAAGCAACTTTTGGTCGGCATTGCAAAACGCTTGATGACTGCTCGTGTAAATATTATAGATTAGATTATGAAGATAAGATTCTTGATATGCCGATCAGAATTGTGGGTCTACCTTTCTCGCCACTGGCGTGCGGTATCATTTTTCCACAGTTCAAATATATAAAGGACAAATGACTGTAGACTGATAGTTGATGAAATACATTCGAAACTGAGGAAGTAGTAAGAAAAAAAAGAAAATCAAAACAGAGTGTAATCAAAATCATTTAATAGTTTGATTATAATCTGATCTATAATTAAACATAATCTGAGTTGTTCCTGATTTACTAAGTGAAAAACAAACTGAAGCTTCATTTGAAGATGGAAGCTTAAATGACGAGTAAAATAAGAATAGCACAATTTCAAGTAAACGAAAATGCAAAAGAAAGAAAACTTTTCACTACCGGTTTATTCACGCATCAATTTAAACAAAAAAATTCTCAAAGAAATCGTTTTTCTAAATAAAAGGGACAATTTGAGATGCCAGTATGCGACAAAATATTTGCTTTATCTGATGAAAGGTTAGCTGTACATGATGATAATGCAAACAAGTTTAAGAGTAGAATATTATAAAATGATTCATTAATGGATTCTTTTACTCTAAGAAAGAAACTTTACTTCGGAAAAGTAGCCCGTTAGAGATGAAGATTAAGACATTGCACACACTACCAAATAAATATCCAGCAAGAAATAAAATGTCCAGCAAGAAATAAAATGCACGTAAACGATCCTTGGAAGATACTTTGAAGAGTCTCGCGCTGGAATTTTTTTGTTTCTGTAATTTGAAAAATAAAAAACGTTTGATGTTCGCCCAAAATCACGAAATTCCTTTAACCCTTTGACGCGCGGTGGTCGCGCCCCGAAACCACCAATTTTCGAATTTTTTCCCGCTCTTCTTTCCCAACTGTTTGAGTCAAAAACGATTGATTACTTATCTTTCACCTCTAAATAACACAAAATTACTACAGAAGGATACTTTTTTTAGGTCTTAGTATTTTAAATTGGATGCCTTTTAAAATTCAATTTCAATGAGACAAAATAACTTCCTTTTATTAATAATAATAACTTTAAATTTCAAAAGTTTTTCATCACACGTCATTATTTCTATCATAAACAATAAAAATACAGCAATAATTAAACTGTATATATAAACAACCTGCCTATATTTATGGCATTTTCTTTGTGGTTTCAGGGCGCGACCACTGCCCCACTAGAGCATTGCGTTACAATGCTCACAATCCCCTAGAGGCTCAGTGGTCGCGCTCTGAAACCACTGCCCTTTACAATGGTGTTTGCTGCTTTCAAATAGAAATGTTTGTTTTCACCCGGATATAGATAAGGGGCTTTGAAAGCACAGAGTCTTTTCATTACCAAACAATACATGCACCTGGCCCTATAAAATGCCTTTCATTTCCAGAGATTTTTATCTGTGTTCAACACGCTTGCTTTCTATGCTAGTACTGTGATTTTCTAAATTATTTTGTGTGGTCCCAATAAATTGCTAATATATTTTTCGATAATTAGAAATAGAAATCGCGCAAAATTTGATTAAATTTAAAATATTTTATCAATATTTTGTTTTCTACTGTTGAGATTCAAAATGCCTCGCAAAGGGTTAGAAATAGCTGATGCATTAGCGTTACTTGAAGAATTACCTTCAGATCCAGAATCAGTGATCTCTGAGGATGAAAGTGACGGAGAAGGAAATACTCCTTTACCCCCCTTCCCTCCTGCTTATGGAAATATAGAAGATGATGGTGATGATCAATCAGAAAATGGTGATATAAATTTACCAGGTCTTTCCAGAATTGCAGATGTAACATGGAATAAAATACAGAATGTAGTTAAATCCGTTCCCGAATTTTCTGAGGATTATGGCCCAACTGACGAAATTACCTCTATAGAAGATGCAAAACCCATGGATATATTTATGGCTTTTTTTACTGCTGAATTCATGGATAAATTAGTTTTTGAAACTAATTTATATGCAACTCAAAAAGGTAAGCCATTTTCACCTATAACTCTTCAGGATATGTTGAAATTTTTAGGGATAAACATTCTAATGGGAATTAAAAAACTCCCAAGCTATCGGGATTTCTGGTCAACTAATGAAATACTAAATGAGTCTTATGTGGCGAAGCAAATGGCGGTAAAGAAATTTTCATGGATTTTAGGTAACTTGCATTTGAACGATAACAGCCTAATGCCAAAAAGAGAGGACAGAACGTTTGACAAACTGTATAAAGTCCGACCTCTACTGACTCATTTGTCGGAAAGATTCGATAGTCTCTTTAGACCAGGAAAAAATCAGTCGATTGACGAATCAATGATTCGTTTCAAAGGTAGAAGTTCACTAAAACAATACTTACCTAAAAAACCAATAAAACGAGGATATAAAGTGTGGATGCGTTGCGATGAAAGCGGCTATGCTTGTAAATTTGAAATTTATACTGGCAAAACCCATGAAGTTGAAAAAAATCTGAGTGAAAGAGTGGTAAAAATGCTAAGTGAGCCCTTGTATGGTAAAAATCATAGAGTATACATGGACAATTATTTTACATCCTATGAACTTTTCAAGTTTTTAGAAACGAAAAACGTATTTTGTTGTGGAACTGTAAATATAACAAGAAAACACCTTCCCAAAACACTGACGGAAGATAAAAAATTAAAACGGGGTGACTTCGATTGGGCAGTAAGTGATGACAAAATAACTTGTCTAAAATGGAAAGACAAAAGATGTGTTACCATTTTATCTAGCCTAGTTGATGCCGTTATTCCATCTACTGTAGAAAGGAAAGAAAAAACTGGACAGAAAATTCAGATACAATGTCCAAAGGCAATTATTGATTACAATAAAAATATGGGATATGTGGATTATTTTGACCAACTAAAAAGCTTATATGAAATTGATAGAAAAAGTAAAAAATGGTGGCATCGAATCTTCTTTCATTTTATTGATGTCACCATTATAAACGCCTTCATTATATACCGAATGCTTCCAGAAAGTGACTCCAGTTTAAAAATACTCAAGTCTTTCAGAATGAATATAATCAGTAGTATGATACAAATGGGAAACGAAGGATCCGTATCAAAGCGAAAAAGATCAAGCTTGCCTATCAACATAAAAAACCGTAAATTTCATGTGCCAGATGAAAAGCGACGAAAGAACGCAGAACATATGCCAGTAAAATGCAAATCCCGGCGGTGTGCATTTTGTAGCACAAGGGAGAAACCACATAGAACAAAATACATGTGCGAAACGTGCAGTGTTGGCTTATGCATGTACCAAAAAGATAAAACATGCTTTGAACAGTTTCATAAAAAATAACTTAGTTCTTTGACATTTAAAAAAAATCATCGAGTTTTTTAATACTCTATTGAGTTTTTTTTAAATCTATTTATCCCAATTTCGTTATTATGTACATTCTCATGTTTTCACTGCTGTAGAAAAATTACATAAATTTTAAATTTTTTCTGATGATTTACTTTGTAAAATAAAGCAAAAAATTTACATTTGATGCAATTATTAGATGCATTTATTTTTATTCGCAAATTTCGTCATTCGTTGGAAATGCGAACGAAAAAAGGTAAGTTGTTTTTTCCTACTAACTCAGTAAGTTTCAAAGTCCTAGACGTGCGCTGGTTTCACAGCGAAACCACCACCCACAGATCAATGGGCGAGAGTAGAATTTTTTTAATTCATATATTATTTGTCTCTAGGACCATAATATTCAATTTCTAGAGTTTTTAGTTAAAAAAATTATAAAAATAATATCGCGCGCTTCAAAGGGTTAAATACACTCTTAGACAAAACAAACGACGCACCAAGACGCACGGAGAAGATATAAAGCAAACTGGACACAAATTGATATGCATACAGGTTTCGACGAAAAAATGCAAAATTTTACGTTTTGGCTGCCAATGAATGAAAGGTTGTCGCTACAGCGCATAAGATCTGCGCAACTGGCAGTACATTTAAGAGGAGAAATTACGATTTCAGGTCATAAATTCTTCACGAATTTCATTCCGTGTACTCTGGTAGACAGTAACCATGCCCGGCATACAGGTGCGCGAATGATAAGCGCAGATGTCAGAATTTGAGAGATGTCCTGTAGTTGGGCTCAAAGAAGCCGGTTGGTCTTATTGGCGAATAGCTCGACATTTGAGCAGGAGCAATGCCTTTATTAGACGATGTTGGCAGGAATGGGTGAACTATGGCCGCACACAGCGTCAAGAAGAAAGCGGTAGGCCTAGAGAAACGACAGAACGTGAAGACCGAGCAATCGTCCGAGCGGCTTTCACAGCCCCATATGCATCATTATCATGGATTGTAACGTGCAACTAGTGCTTCAGTGACAGCAAGGACCATTCTTAGACGGCTCACAGAAAGGGGGCTGAGGTCACGGCGCCCCTTGCGCCGACTACCCTTGACCTCTGTACAACGTCAAGCCCATTTGCAGTGGTTTTGGGCTCATTCGCACTGGAATGTCACTCACTGGAGTAGAATAGACTTCAGTGATAAGTTCCGCTTTGAACTCAGCCCCAATGACCATCGAAGGCGAGTCTGGAGACGCCCCTGACAGCGGTGTGATACCAACTTGACTGTCTTCCGGCAGAAAGGCCGACAACCAGGATTGAGGGTCTGGGGTGCAATTTCATATCATAGTAGGATCCCTTTGGTTGTCATCCGTCACAACCTTACAGCACAGCTTTACGTCGATGAAGTTCTAAGGCCCGTTGTGTTGCCCTTCATGTCACGCCATCCTGGGCTTACATTTCAGCAAGATAATGTCCGCGCCCACACTGCACATGTTTCTGCTGCTTGCCTTAGTGCTTGCCGAACAATACCTTGGCCAGCACGTTAGCCGGATCTCTCTCGTATTGAGCACGGTTGGGGCATTATGGCCAGGGCCCTCCAACCAGCTCGGGATTTTGACGATCTAACGCACCAGTTGGACAGAATTTGCCACGACATCCCTCAGGAGGATATCCGCAGCCTCTGTCAATGGAGTGGGTCAATTTTTCTAGTCTCACGTTGCGTAAAAGTCAAGAATTCAATTTTACATGATATTATTTCAGAGTTTTACATTCTATGAATTTAATAATTTAGGAAACGTTTTGACGATTCAGTATGATGCGAAATTTTAGTAAAATTAAGAAATATAAATTTTTGAAGTAGTCGAATTTAAGAGCATAATATTTAAAGCAAACAAATTTTTATATGTTATTCAGACTTATATCCTGCCACCGTTGAATCGACATCAAAGTCTGCAAAAAGCAAAAGCATTGTAAGTAATTAAAATTGGTAAGCAGGTTCCTAATTGGTTAATTAAGCGAATAATTAACGTTCAGTAATATATATCTAATAGCCTTTTCCTCTATACATATCAAGAGAAATGTTAAATATTACGCAAAATTGTTTTATTATATCACATTTTTATATTTACAGCTCTTCATTTTAGGAAGAAAAAAGTTTTGGTTACTTCCGAACTAATGTAGACCCATTCTTTTAATGTGTTTATTTCCTTATATCACATAAATAACTCATCTTTGAAGTCTCAGATGAATTAAATTTACTCTTTAGTTGGTGGTTAGTATTTTTCCTGCCTTCTTCGTATTCCTTCAGAGGTCAGTAGTTCGAGTCCCTGCGAGGGCATTGCTCATTTTTCACATCTTCTGCTTCCAAATAAACCCTGATGTGCCTATAAGATTACCATATTTTTAAATTTTTCTGTGAAAACTACGTATTAAGTAGTAGTGAGAAAATCCATGAATGTATATTTTCATGTAGCGAACTGATTAAATGGGAATATATCTGTTACAGTAAACAATAAACGCTTGCCAACAATTGAGGATTAAATATTTTGATTAAAACCCATCATTGTAAAAACAATAAAAAAAATCGTTAAAAAATTCGAAAATCTTGAAAAAGCTCCAAAATTTGGGAACTGCATTGTAAACCTGTTCTTAACGTAATAGTTAAAATAAGAAGGAGAACTTTCGTTTTTTGACTTATATCTGTAGATGCAAGGATAACTCAGGAATCATTAGTTTGACTATTAAAGAAGAATATGTAAGAAAAAGTCAACATTAAACCTTAAAAATAACTATATTGAAATTTGAAAAACTTAATACTGAATATTTTTTATAATAGCAAATAATACCCGTGAAGAAAATCAAGTAAATTCGAATAGGTGGAAGCGGATCCCAAATAAATTTTAAGATTTGATCCGAACAAAGTGAAAAAGCATTTTAAATTGAAGAAAAATTTCATAAAGCGTCTTTTAGAAATTGGGCATCGATGATCTAAGTTTTGAATTTCATTTCGGGTATTGCAGGTATTTTCAGTACAGCTTCTAACAATCTACAAAGCGTAATGAAAATTTTTAATGAATGACCATATGTTGTTGGTGAATTTGATTTTATTAATTAGACTATATTAATGAGTTTTTCATTGAGTTTTTTATGCGGCCTTTATAATAAGTTTGTATTATTTTACTTTAAATGTGATTTGACACAAATGGTCGATAGTCAAATGGATCATATTAGGTCTGGAAGACTATCTTATTTGAACCATTTTTTTAAATGGCTTGGGGAAGATCATCTCCATTTATCATTTCTCGATTGATTCTTCTTTGACATATTTTCCTATACATGGAAATCCTTCGCCGCCAACTGCTTCTGCAATTCGTACGACTTTTTGGCTTTCTTTTTAATCGATTGACGTCATACGTGAGTGGGTCCAGAGAAAAAGGTTACAAACGTAGTAAAGATATTTATTAAAATTGACAAAAAATACAAAACGAAATTAAGAGGTATACTTGCCTATCATTTTTCCACATAATCACCAAATCTCTTAAGGCATTTATTTGAAAGCAGAACCAATTTCCTTAACTCAACTTTACAGAAATCACATCTCTGGCCGCTAAACCAGCTCTCGGTGGCTGTTTTCACATCACTGTCTGAAGAGAACCACATTCCAGATAAATGTTCCTTCAATTTTGGAAAAAGAAATTTTTTATTGGGGGAAAACTTGGGCTATGTGGGGCTTTTCACTTAACAATTTCTGCAGTTCTTCAGTTTGATGAGCAGAATGGTGACGGCTAATGACAAACAAGAAGATAACACAATCACTAAACATGCCAGGGGATTTGCGTCGGATGGCTTCACGTAACCTTGTCAAATTGGCATAGTAACGATCGGCAGTAAAGATATGGCTACGCTTCAGAGAGTCGATCAGTATGACGACCTCCAAGAGACTCGCACCTCTAAGATAGATCACTTTTCTAAACGTCTTGTCATTTCATTCGCTCTGAAGGGTCTGCGAACTTACTCGACGCACCAGCACAATCGCTACTAGATAACCAGTGAGATTAGTCTACTCTGTGGGGATACAGTATTAGTTACTTTTCAAATGTTGATGATTGCAAACTTTTTTGGGAGCAATCTACGTATAAAATTGTTTATACTTCTAGAAAGAGCTGACGGTAGTAAACGTTCATGTTGAGCAATGAACACTGAACAGCGTAAGAGTGAAATTCTCAAATTCTCGCATTTTACAAATTAAATGCAAACAACTAAGTTACTCTGGATAAGTGAAATCGCGTTCGACAAGCGTTTACTGCCTGTATATACATATATTATATATTAATTGTTCATTCAGGTGTCAATCTCTATAAATTAGAATCTACGTTTATATTTTGTTTTATTCAATAATTACTTTTGTTTACAATTTATAAAAGAAACAAATCTAATAATAATTTGATATTTTTAAGTTATATATACTCATATATATATATGTAAATTTCTCTTTTTCTGACATCAGATCAAGAGTTGTCTGTTTGGTTATAATTTAATATTGTTGCGTTGCTTTTCTACGGGTTCGTGGATTTGGCGTGATTAACCGCAACACTTGATGAAGAACAAAAACGCAATTTATTAGCCAGTATTACGCAGC
Organism: Stegodyphus mimosarum; assembly: GCA_000611955.2. Classification (NCBI taxonomy): domain Eukaryota; kingdom Metazoa; phylum Arthropoda; class Arachnida; order Araneae; family Eresidae; genus Stegodyphus; species Stegodyphus mimosarum. Next base: position 431,264 of record KK121091.1, read on the forward strand.
ACAGATCCAAAAACACGTTTACAGTCGTCGAAAAGGCAGGGTTTATATAGGGTTTGGCATGCCTTCGAGAACATTCTGGGCCAAACTGGTAAGAATTCTTTCTAGAATGTTCTCCATCCGTTTATGGTATATCGTCAGTTTTGTCGCCAAATGTCGCGAAATGGGCGATTTCGACCCCAAATATGGCAACCCTAAACCCGCCTTGCGGGAAAGTGTGGATTAAGTGAATACAGTGTATATATATATGTTACCGTGGAACACAGAAATCTGGAGAATGTCAGCTTTCACCGGTGAATGTCAACATTCACATAGTCGCTTGGTGTATGTACGAAATATTTTCCAAATATTCTTATTTCTGACTTTCACCGGTATACGTCGACAGTCACCATGTACTAATGGTGAATGTTGAACATATGAGAATACTATTTTTTGTTCTCCGTAATTCAGTCGCGAAAAAACGCACTTAAAATAAGAACTTAAGAACATAAGAACTTAAAACACAGTACATTCAAAATGAGAAAGGAAAATAATAGAAGTTAAAAAGAACATTACAACTTCATATGTAATGTTTTTGTATTTAATTTGCAACACTTTAAGTATACGTGTTCTTCCTCTGTGGCCTATTGTGGTGTGAGTTTCATATAATATACTGAACAATTCCTCATTGTTAACATAATACTGTATATTCGTTTCTCATGGTGTTAATGGTACAATTAACTTCTCTTCATCATTAATTTTTAAAACGTCAAAACGTTTTAATCGCCTGTAATCCAAAGGTGTGTTGCGTTTAGTTTTAGCAGAAACCACTTCAGAAAATATTTTAGAGTACTTTTGTTGAGAAAAATAAGAACAATTGCCTTCTCGTTTACCCGCAATTAATGCAGTTAACTTTTTAAGAAAAAGATCACCAGTCACTGCAGTATCCATTCAGTATAAATTACGGTATCGGAAAAAAAGTTAAGAAAACATTGCTTACCGCATCAAACCTTACATAAGACTGACAAAACTGACTGACTGCCACCAGAACATAGGATCTGGCGGCAAACAGCCAGTCGCCTCTTTGTCTACTCCTCTCTTTCGACCTACACCAGAGGATATCTGTGATTGTCGACATACACCGGTGAGGGTCCGAATGGACAAGAATGTAATGCAATATTCGATCTTTCACAGACGTATTTGGTGAATGTTGACATTCTCAGGTGAAAGTCGACATTTCCCAATTTCAGTCTTTCACGGTAACATATATATATATGTACACTCATGTCCTAAAATTAAGGATAATGCAAAATCAGGCAAAGGAAGAGTTAGAAGCAAACCAAATTTGATTTATTTGTAAAGATTATTTATTAAACAAAAGGGAAAGAAAGAGCAAAAAAGATGCTATATGTTTGATATTATTAAAAAAGTTAGCAATTTTTTCTCCCTCGAGGAAATGACAAAAAAAATCTATTTACAAAAAACCAATATTACATGGTTGGTATGATAGGTAATACATTGTATGTCTCCCAGATGATACAATACAATCCGTACAACGCCTAGGCATGCTGAGTATCAAATTATCGATCTGATCTTGGGGGATATTACACCACTCAAAAAGCAATGCTCTCCGAAGTTTCTGTAGACATGTAGGAGGAGGTTGACGGGCTGCAAAGTGTCGGCCAAGCTTGTCCTACACGTGCTCTACTGGATTTATGTCCGGTGACAATACTAGCCAGTCCATACGGGTGATATCCTCCGATTGAAGGCATTCGCGTAAGATGTTTGCACGGTGATGACGGGCGTTCTCATCTATAAACACATATTGTGCGCCCATGGCGCCCTGAAACAAATGTACATGTTGTTCCAGAATAACATCCCGATAGATTTGGCTTGTCATGTTTCCAATTTGAACATGCAGGTCAGTTCTGAAACCCAGAATAATTCCACCCTAAACGAGCACTCCTGCACCACCGTAACGGTGTCGTTCAATGATGTTTTCTTGGTAGTAACGGGTACCTGGAGCTCTCCATATGAAAGTCCGGCGAGAATCAGACTGCAAGCTAAACCTGGACTCGTCGGAAAACATCACACAAGCCCACTGTTGCGGTGTCCACAATGCATGCTCCAGGCTAACCGCAGGCGCCAGTAAGTTGCAGTAAGTGGAACGCATCTGACAGGTCTACGAGCATATAGACCAATCTGCCCTAAGCGTCTGTACACGGTCTGCCTTGAAATTGTCGTACCAGTGGCTGAAGAGAGCTGACGAGACAGGTCTGAGGCTGTGCTCCGCCTGTTTCTTTTGGCACTAACTGCCAAATACCGGTCCTCATTCGGCGTTGTAACGCTGCGGCGACCTGTGCTGTAACGTCTACTCGCATTACCATCATCTTGGAATTGTTGCCAAAGCCTGGGCAAGCCTGGGCTCTCTGGGCAATTCCAAGTTCGTCTGATATTCCAATTGGGTACGCCCACATTCCAGACGGCCGATAATTCTACCACGTAAAAAATCATCCAAATGCGTCCTTTGTGTCATAACTATTCGGTTATTGCACTGAAATGCTTATAAAGCGCCTGCGAACAATTTTACTTCTTTGCCTGTATTCCTTATATATCACTCTCTTACACTCTCGT
>KK121091.1:434177-452434 GCA_000611955.2 Stegodyphus mimosarum
ACATTTCTTCTTTTCTGACTATCAGATACTGATTTCTTATTGCAAGGCGTAATGCCAAGAAGGTAAACTATATTTCATGAAATATTATTAAATATGCAAGATTTACGAAATTCAAAATAGGAATTTAGAAGAGAAAACAAGCCTAAATTTGTTCGCTAGTTTTAAATATGGACTTCATTGCCATAGAGACATTTCACTCATTAATGATCATAATGTTTGTGGTGATCATAATGTTTGTTGAAGCATCGGTTGAGGCGCAACGCCAGGGTGCCTAGGCTAATAAGCCTTACCCCTACTGTAAACGTATATAATTTCCTAATCATATCGTTAAATAAACTGAGTGAATTGGAAGGTGAGTACCTAGCTACATAAGTTTTTTTTTTAAACTGTGTGAAACTCTAAAGGAAAAGTATAAAGATATGCACAGAAGTTGTCGAGCTGGTGAGATAACATATTTGAAATGACAAGAGAATAAAAAGTACGAATCTTTTGGCATGTTAGAAAAACATAATTGAATACTATAGTAACTCTAAGAAAAATAATAATAGAAAAATAAGAGAAAAATATTACACACAAATGATAACTTAGAACATTTCTAATTAAATCCAGAATGTACAATGTTTATAATGCTTAAACAGGTGCCAGGTAAAGAATTGACATTGGTCGTACAAAGTTTACAGGGTCAGCAGCTTCGTAATCAGGAATATAAATATCTGGGTTACTAATTTTTGTTTGATTTACATGAAACTGCCTAGCTAGTCTACAATAAAAATTATGAATGTGTTCGATGTTCAGTTCTAGATGAATTCTACTATTTTGGATGTACCATGGTGCATTTACTAGTTGCCTCAGAACACCATTCTGAGCAGTTTGCAATTTTTTACGGTTGGAACGACATGAATATGCCCAAACTGGGCAGGCATAACTTAATAGTGGACGCATAATGGTTTTGTAAATGAGTAGATAGAATACATATACAGTCTATAGATAGAATACTATTCCGAGCAATTAAGGGAAAGATTTGCGATTTACGGGCTCGAAACCTTTTGAGAATATGTGTTATGTGTGGGGACCATGAGAAAGTTTTACAGAGGATCACCCCTAAGTAAGTGACTTGCTTGGCCCAGGGAAGTACCGTACCATAGAATTGAAGGTTTGTTTTTATTTTCTTTCTCTTTGTAAACAATATAGCCTGCGTTTTTTCCAGGTTGACTTGCACCTTCCATTTAACTAGCCAGGTCTCAAGTGCATGGATGTGGTTTTGTAATCGTTGGATTACTGGACTAAGAAATGCATTTTGTGCCAGGATCGCTGTGTCATCAGCATACATGGCCAGTATAGTGTTGTCTGCTGTGGGTATGTCGTTCATATAAACATTGTAGAGTGTGGGTCCCAAAAGAGAACCCTGTGGGACGCCTGCAAGTACTGCACGGCTGGTGGAATATGTGCCAGAAATATGAACGACAAAGTGTCTACCAGTTAGCTAGGATTTAATTATGTTCGTGATGTAAACTGGGAAACCTAGCGTGTGGATTTTGTAGACTAATGCGTCCAGCCATACGCGATCAAAAGCCTTGCCTATGTCTAAGAAAATGCCATCAGTAATTTTCTTTCTTTGCCTTCCTTCTGTAATCATTTCCACCACTCTGTAGAGTTGGTTGGTCGTCGACAGTTGTTTCCTGAACCCAAATTGACAGGGGATAAGAATGTTGTTTTCTTCCAGGTGTTGATTAATTCTGGCAAGAATAACAGCTTCAACCACTTTACTAATACAAGACAGAAGACTGATTGGTCTGTACGACGTCGGTGATGTAGCTGGTTTTCCTGGTTTGAGGAATTTCCTGGTTTGAAGAGTGGACAGTTCACGTGATCTTGGTTTTTTCCTGAAGGGAATCCTTTTTTGAGAGTCATCATATGCTTTTTTAATTTTTGCAGTGAACTCCTCGACAAAACTATCAATGGCGTTACCTGAGTGTAATGATGGGATTGTGTATTGAATGTTGTTTAGAGCTTTGGCGTATAATTGCCAGTCAGTGATAACGGCTCTTGTGTCTGGTGTAGTATATCTGCTGATATCCAAGTTCATTCGAACTGGGTTGTGGTCTGAAGATAGTTCATCAAGTACGGTTACATCCAGCGGATCGCTGGTGTTCCGTAAAAGGAAGAAATCCAGAATGCCAGTTGAACCAGCAGTATACCGTGTTGGGGTTTGAGGAGCTGCTATGCGTAATACCGCCGCGCGGGCCAAGTTAAATATTACGTTACCTATTGTGTTAGAATTATAGCAGTTCCAGAATCTATGTCTTGCATTAAGATCTCCACCAAAAATTATATGATTTCCAAGTGTTAGTAGAGTGTTTAGGTCATTTGCGACTAAAGAACTATTGCGTGAGGGTGGTATGTATGTGGAGATACAAATGTATGTTGTGGAAGTGTTTGTTGTGAGTGCAATAGCTGAAGCCTCTATGGCTGAAAGCTGTGGAATTTGGACAGGGTAGTGAGGTAAGCAGCGTTTTACGAGGAGCGCAGTGCCATCACTGCGTCTTCTAGAATTTGAATTTATTCTATTGGATCTGTAAACCATATAATTTGGTACATAAACAGGATTGTTGGGAATAATGTTTGTGGTAATGCACAGGGAATTACAGGATTTTAATAAACTGGAAGATTTTACCTTTCTGCAGCAGTCGTTGCTATGGTTATGAGATACGGTTTGTGGAAGCAAAATGGCCTTTCTGAAGTTGCTTGTCTTGAAGTAACAAATTAAGTAGGCGTAAAAGCAGCTTAGAAAAATAATGCATAGTATCCAGATAACTTTTGTGAAACAAGTTTTCCTTTTTACTGTAGATAAAATGGAAAATGCAGATAAAAATGAAGGTATTCCAATTATTTTTATGTAGGTAATAGCTTTTATGCTGAAAAGAGAAAAGCATTATTGAAATATTCTTAACAACAAGGAAACAAATTCCAAATGATGGGAATTTGTAGTTAACATTTTGATGACTAAATATTAAGGAAAGAAAAACAAAAGTATAAAATGTTGCCACTTTTTGTTTATCAGAGTCAATATATTTGCCATGTATCTGTTTGTTTGATTAAAAACAAACATGGCAGCACTCTTTTAATTAAGACAAGTGCTGCCTTCATAATAGTTTATTCACGGTAAAAATGAATATGATTATAGAGGTTATTTGTCGGAATTCGAGCCCAGTTGAGTTGCCAAACATTAGTTGTCGTATCCGCTTGACTACAGACAGAAGAAAGTTTCAATGGAGAACGTTTATCTTAAATCTCAGTACTGAAAATTAAAACCATTAAATTTCTGTCAGAGAAATTAAAAGAATAAAAAAATACAGTTTCAAGTGTGAAATGAATAGAGAAGTTTAATCGACAACATTTTAGATTATATGTTTTTAGGCCTTTCATGGCATCAAAAGACGCGTAAGTATTATTCAGTATAACCAATCTCACAGGAAACAAAATTATTATTTTAAGCACTTTGTTTTTAAAAGAATGCATTGATTCTAAATCTTGCACTAGCTATTCTTCATCGCGATAACACTGTGCAAGTATTATCGCCATAATAACGGACAGTACATTATGAGACATATAAAGGTAAAAAACTGTAACATATTTATCGTTTCTTTTAAAATATTTTAACGGTCCCGGTTTAAAATAGTTTTCATGTTTATTTTTTATCGTTTGTATCGATTATTTCTTTGAATGAGTTATTCAAAGAAAGTATAAAATAGATAAAGAGATCCATTTTAGAATTCAGTGCAACATAGATGGAATCTATTAAATACGATTCAAGTTAATATTTTCACGAGCATCAAAGTACGAAGTTATTAACAAGGAAAGAAGTATTATTGAATTGTATGAGAGTAGGACGATAAATAGCATTTTATGTAAACTCAAAAATTTATATAAATGTTTCAGAGTAAGATTTGGAATGAAAAGGAGAGAAATTCAATAAGTAATTATCAGATTAATGGTTATGAATTAGTTGGTACAGCAGAAGCAGTTGGGTGAATATTCGTGAGTTTTAGAAATGAAACGCTACAGAAAGGAAGCAAAAATAAAAAAAATAAAATAATAAATCAATCTGAAAGGTTTTAGATTTTATGTTATCAATGTTTATATTATTTTATGTTATTTTATGTTTTAGATTTTATGTTATTTCGTTAATACTAAAAAAGGGGCGTTTTTTAACATTTTGTGTGTTACCTTTATTTATTAAATATCATGTTCTTCGCACTTAAACCATAAAATTCAGTTCAACAGCAATATCGCAAAATAATTTTAAAATGAGTATACCTTTAGAATTTCTAATGCACAGATTCACGCGCTTTAGGTAAAAAGGTTTTTTTCCGTAGAGTGTTGCCATTGCTCGCTTTTAAATCTTTGAGTTAGTTCATAAAAAATTCGGTAAAGTTTTACAAAATATGAAATACATAATAAAACAAATTCCAAATTCGGGCTTTAAGACGCGCATATTTGGGTGCAAACGTACGTCATTCAATATTGGATGGCTCTAGGAACCGCTGTTTTATCACATTTGAAGAAATATACACACATTTGTGCAGGTTCTTCGTTATTTAATTTCTTTAAGTATAATACAGAGCTGCAATATTTTGTGGCAACAGTTTGAAAACTGATTCAGACTTTATTTTTTCCAACGCAAAATCGCAAAACGAAAACAATAGTCCTTCAGGGATAAAGCCCCTTTGGACTAAAAATGACATTTGAGAATAACAGGAAAGAAGTTTACTAATTACTTCGCTTTGGATCTAACATAAACAAACCACTTATTATAGAAATAGAAGAGAAGGGAATCAAAACATAGTCGAATGTGAAACATAACAATCAGCGATAATATCCTTTCATTACATAACAACAGACTCCCACTAGTTGACAGTAAGAATGGGTTACAGAATCAATACACCGACATGAAATTAAAATATTAGCTTTCCCGTTCTAGTCAAAAAACACTACACAGCGTTTATGAATGATGTATGTACATATATTTTAAAGAGTAGGACGATATGATTATGACATTAACAAATAGATCGGCAGCTGTTAATGAAACCAGGCCCATGAGAATTTTTTCTCAAACATAATGGAAAACAAAAGCAACTTTTCATTTTCTAAACAGCTGCTGAAGCGGAAATTTTTTGAAAAAAATTGAGATCGAAAAAGAAAATTTGTTCTGAAAAGTAATCCCGCAAAAAAAAGCATTCACAAAAGATGAAACTTTCATGAGAAATTTGGTCTCGATCCTGATTATTCGACCTCTTTGTCTGTTAGTCCTAATTGGAATCTAATTATGGACGCAGCAATTGATGGTGAACTTTTTACAGCAGCAAGATCAAGGAAATGAATAAAAATCGCTTCTAATTATACGCTTAGATATGGCAACGATTATGAAGCGATGCGAAAAAAAGATTAATCGATGCGAAGTTCGGTGACGCATTAATAATCTGCTAAATATCAAAGTATGTTTATCCAAGTATCTGGGATAACTTTCGCGAATGCACTGGAAAATTCTTTTCGTTTTTTTTCTTCTTTGTCGCTGTTCTAATTCTTTTAGAGTAAAATTTTTAGATATTCTAATGAGAAACTGCTCAGTTCAAAGAAAGCTGAAAAAGGAAGATTTTACCGAAGTTTGAGGCTTAATTAATATTCTGTTTCTTACTTTTACTTTAAGGTAGTTAGAGACTATATTCATGGCATATTTTAGTTTTCATCTTGATATGAACGCTTTGTTTAATACTAAAAATAGCCTTTGCTCTTTCTTAAGGCGATTTTATTTGATCACAAATTTGAATAATTTTTAAAATATATGTTAAAAACTCCTGACATGTGTAAATTAGAGGTATCATTAAATATTATGCAAATAAAAATGCATAATTTGATGTCTTATCTTTTACTAAGATGAAGGCAACATTTTACTATAGTATTTATGTGGAGAACTTCTCTTATCTTGACGTCTGAAAACACACTTCATATAAAGGCAGAAAGCTTCTAGGGTTTAATACACGGGCTAATCCAATTGACATTTTAACCTGAACATGAATATTCCCAGGAAATGTGTCACAATAAAGAAAATATTAAAAAGTTCTTTCATCTTGTTAACGCCCTACACATCTTTATACGTCTTACTTCGTCTAGTTCAACATGAAAAAAAAAACATTTTTCGAATCTAACATTGCCGACTCTCAATTATTAATAACGTAGTCAATTAATGGCAGTGGAACACAATCGAGAATTATATTTTTTTTCAGGTGTATAAAATTATGCACACAACAACATTACTTGAATAAGCGGAACAGAGTGTTTTTAGGATTTGTTTATTGAAAGACTCGGAAACCTTTTTATCAATTTCACGCTGTTCCGCGGGGTGGGGACGTTCCGGAGCAGAATGAACTGGAAGTTTATCTGTCAACATCTCATCTTCCAGGGCAGATATTTCTATTTTATTCGGCTTGGAATTCGTTACTACGTATTTCATCTCGGTGTACCTCGTCTTTAATGTGATTAAAATCAATTTCCTCGTAATTATAAATACCAAGTACGCATATTAAACAGATCTCTGGCTGCAGTTTTTTAAGTTATTTCCTTTTTCATTTCCAGTTAACTGTGCTTGACTTATAATATCTGTACCAAAAATAGTAACTTGTAAGAAAACCTCGTTTTCTGCAGAACACAAATAGTTGATTAAAAACATATTTGATCTAATTAAGAAATATTTCTATTAAAATTGCTAGTTAGGTCCATGGACAGGATTGCGTTCTAGGACTAAAGTTTTATTTGAGTGGTCTTTAAATTTAAATATTATAGCGTAAGGTTAAAGAATCTACAACAAAATAACACATGCAAACAGTCAAAATTGCCATAAATTTTAATTGGCAAATATACATATAAAATTATTAAATAAAATGTACGAAATAAATAAAGGAATTCAATATATAAAACCTCAAAAATATGTAAAACAAATATTCAAATCATTAATAGCAATATAATAATCTAGTTATTTTACCACGGCCGAAACACAGGAAAGTATTCAACATTATGCATGACATCTGGAAATCAAAAAGCCACAGTTAAATAAATATTTACAAGTACAGAAATATTGACCGTCAGATTTATAATTCAGCGCACAGGTTTACTTAAAATTTCTGAAGTAAACAAACACGCCCATACACATACACACACCAAAAAAAAATAAAAGGCAACTGGAGAATTAAGAAATATTTCAAGATTGATATTTCAGTAATATAATCTTTTATTTGCATTCCATAATTTTACTAGCCCGGTTGGAAATGTAGGAAGCTTCTTTCAAAAGATACTAAAATCCCACATTTATCGCAAATATGAATAACCCATTAATCAGGGAATTCTTTTTAACAAACACAGAATATCTCTTTTAAGCAATCATAAAAGTGACTTTTTTGCCAAAAAGCATTACCCGTATGTAACCAGTTGCTCTTTCAAATAACTTATATTCCATGTTATATCATAGATAGAGTAGGATATTTACTTTACCATTATGAAATGCAATATTCACAGAAGTATGCGGGTTTCCGCTTTGCCAGAGGATCTTGAGGGAAAAAATACCATTCTTTAAAAAGAATCCTTTAATCTTTCTGAAAGTAACTCATGCCCCTTATTATAAAAAAAAGAAATCTTCACACAAAATGATCAAACGTTAACTGAAGCGTGACTGAAAGTTCCACTAACCAAGAAAGACACCGCTGAGCACTTTTGTATCTTTTTTATATTAAGTTTACTCTCAGTCAAGAGAAATTGAAACTGTTGGCAGAAAAATTGCTCAGTTTCCTGGCTTTGTCTACTTCTTTCGAACTCTTCTTTCCCCGTCTTTTCTGTCTTGGGGATTCCTCCGGAGACATTTTTTAGGTCCGGCATCACTTAGCGGTGATTAGAGAAGTGTTGAGACTTTTTTGTTGCCACTTTCGGCCGCGAAAATTTTTATTTTGCGGATTGCTTCTTTTCGCCTCCAGTTTAACCCTCTTGTTCCTGCTCTCGGTCTAACAATGTTGAAAAGACAAAAGATTGATTGTTAGGTGATTTACAGTGGCGAACCAGCATTTAGAGGGAGGGGAAATATAGTGAATCGCTTTGTTGTAAGTGGTGGTTGCAGTTCGAAATTAACTTTTGTACATAAAATTCTGTAGCAATAAGCTTCGAACAATTATTTTAATTTGTAATTGGTAAATTTGTAAAATAAATTTATACAAAAGGCTTTCGTTTCCCACCTCATGAGATGCGTAATTAGGAAGAAATTAAAAATTTTAATTCATAAAGAAAATCATTTTAAATATAAATCAATTGCAACATTACGGATCATTTATGAATAATTTACTGATTTTTACTATGCAGCCCCTCCACCCAAACTGGTGGAAGATATTTCATAGGCAAAAACCTTAAGCTAATGTTCCCTTTAATCATCTAATCATAGAGAATATTGCATAAGATTGGCATTCTAAGGACGTTTTTTCCCCTTACACCTTGCTCTCGTCTGTAACTGGAAGTCAGTCGCTTAAGCAGCCCGGAGTTCAGGAAAGGGCTTGCTGCTTTTATCTGTTCCGACGAATGCTTAGTCCCTCTGCAAATACTTCCTGAACTAAAATGTGGTGGAAGATAATTCGTCACTATCTGCATTTGGCGACTGGGTCATATTTTCTTCAGTCGCCCTTTAAATGGGGGAGAATGTAATAACTTTTCTCTCTCCTTACTTTGGTAATATAATGTGAAGCACACGTGGCTAGTAAAACGGAGATCTGGAGTTAATATACTGACAGTTCTTTCACGTTTCTTGTTTTGAAAAACCTAATAAATCTACATCTTCATAGACAGGGAAATCTTAATTCCGAAAGGAAAGGGTGGTCATATACAAGGAATCAAGCATTTTTGGGCAAATTGAAATCAGACCTTTTATTTTGAATTAGCAGTCAGAAATTGTTAAGTGCTATAACATCGAAAGTGGTAATATTTGGTTTTGATATTTTGGGTGAGATATATATATATCTCATTCAATAAAATCTCTGAATTAAAACTTAAAAACATTAAGCAACATTTAATATAACTCTTTAAGCTATCGATGGCTAGCTTAAAGAGTTAGACTAAATGTTCTTTGTTACTTGCTTTACCTTACTGTAACTTAAACAAAAGTTTCAAGAACGAAACCTTTTAAGAGATGCATTCATTAAGCATTTAAATGAACTGTCTTTCTTTAAATAAATCATGTTTAACGGTTTCTTAAACTGTCTTTAAAACTGTCATTAAATAAACTATATTAAATTAAAGCTTTTATAGCAAAAAATAAGTAAAAACGAGCAGAAAGCGATGAAATATATCAACTGAAATCAGCTATGTTGTTTAAATTACTCATTTTATACAAATGCCCCAGACTAGCAATTTGCTTATTCCTGTTATTTTATTAATATTGCTAAATGAGGTACTTTATCCTGACATAATTGCTCAGACTGGTGAGAAAATATCAATTAGACTTCAACAGACATAATTAAATTACCGTATATTGCTTTCATTTTTTTTCCATTTCATCTCGATTTTCTAGAATTTGCTTAAATTGTTTCACACATTTTTTTTCATATAAGTAATATGCAATTAATTTTAATCTGCTCTTACAAATGAGTAATTTTCATTTGGCCTCATGATTATCCTCATTCATGTTTTGGTATATCCTTTCAGATATAAACATATTCTGACATAAGCGTAAAGAATTTTTTCACACAGTTTTTTTTGTGTTGTTGGTGCTGTTGTTGCTGTTGTAAGGTGAAATTAATTTTAATATTTGTTTACAAATGAGTGATTTCAACGTGAGCTTATGATTATCCTCATTCATATCTTGATATAATGTCTAATAAAAATTCTTTAATTGCTAATATAATTAACGTTTTAAGTTTTAATTCAGAGATTTTAAGGTACAAGTGTACGCTTGGGAGTCAAACTGAAGATCTTTTTGGAGATAGGCGTTGTGCAACCTGAATCAATATTTGGTACTTCTTCTATACTCAGGTAATGTTCACTTAATTATGAGATTCTAGATTCACAGATCTAATTGCTGTACCCATCATGACTCCCATCCTGGTTTGCGAAGTGTCACTATAATGCAAAGATTTTGAAAGACACTATATCCAGGCAACAGTTCTTCATTAGTTGAATACTACTAAAATGACCTCCTTGTTAGTAGACTACTTCTCTCCCATCTAAGCCAATGTGTTCCCTACTGAAATCGAAAAAATATTTCTAAAAACAATACACTCTCCTTCACAAAATGATCGCTCGTAAAAGCGTTTAAGCTAAAAGTTTTTAAACTGTTTTATGCATAAAATATTTATTCTATCTTTTTATTAGAAATACTATTTTTGAATTATATTGATTTACTAAAATTCAGAAGCATTTGAGCTCTATTTATTGAATAATACAAGAATGTCTAATTATGCACAAAATCCTCGAATATGAAATTTCTAGATTCTCATTCTTCGAGTATATCTGATTCCATAATTGCATGAATATAAAACACTATAATTCAGAAACACATGAGATATGTTTACTTAAGAATGCATAAATGCTCAGTGATGAATAAACAAGATTCTCTTTCTTTGCCTGGTTATGATTCCATAATTACTTGGCTATAAATGTTATTTATATATGATAAGTAATTTTTTAAACATATTGATTAATCAATACAAATTCAAGAATGATACTGATTAATCAGTTTAACCTACAAATTAAAAGCCACCAAATTTAATATTAATTCGAATATTTTGAACCGCTTTTCAAATCGTTGATATCTATAAATTGGTGCACTCTGAAATTATAAATATTATTTTTGAGCTTACGGTTGATATGGAATACAAATATCTTATTACATATTCTAAAGGGCAGAATAAAACTTCATCTAGTACAAAGCTGATTATCAAATTTTTAAATGATTTCAAAGTAAATATGCAGCTAAAGCATTGAATCCGCGTAACGAAGCACGTAAAATATGTTCTTTAAACTTAAAAGAATGTTTAAGCATGCGTGAAATTATAACACCAGGCCTTCGTTCGTTTTCGCAAAACCACGTGTGTTATAAATGAAATTCCATTCTTTGATACCTGCTTATTTTATATATAAGAAAGGAAGAAATTGTGAACATCGCAAACTATTGAGCTAATTCCATTTGAAAATTTGTCATGTTGTTGAAAACAGTTCGAAAGAATAATTACATAATTTTGCATAAATCTTGATTACGAATAATTGGTATAAAGTGTAAAACCGATTCCAAAAGTTGTTAGAAAAGAAAATTAAAATAATGAAAAAATTTCTGAAGAATGCTATAAAATAGCACAAATTTTGTACCTTTCTTCTGAATTTGTTATGCCAGAAACAGGCAAGATATTTTGCTATTTTTTTAGTTTGTAAGAGGAAACAGTGATTATCATTTGCTGCTATCTACACGTTGCCACATGGCGAAAACGACGTAAAGCTCATGCCGCCAGCCCGTTCACCGAGATTAGAGCTTGTATGTTGTTGTTTGGAATAAACTCGAGTTTAATGATTTCAGGATTATGCGCATTCTTGTTTACTTTTTTCCTGACAAGCCTATGACTGACCATGAACACCTGTTGCTACTATTTAATATACAACCTACAATATAACTCTGAATTTTCATGTGACTTTTGATTTTTAGACAAAACGCTCTGTAAATTCTTTAGCAATAAGCTTTAGGGAAGTTAATGATGGAAGTCAATCAATGAATAAAATTGCCAAGATCACTATGGAGGTTACAAAAAAAGCTCATTGTTGTAAAGCATGAAAATCGTATGCGTACTCGGAACTTGGTTGTTGCAGACGGTATGTAAAAAGCGATGGTGTCCACATCTCTGAAAATAAAATTGTTATAAAATGAAAATAAAAAATAAAATAAAATATTCATGTAACTGGTTTAAGTAACAGATAATTCTTTATTCACTTTGACCAGAACTTAAATAATTCGAAAAAAAAGTTATAACAACTTTGGAAGAAAGTTTCAAATTTTAGGAAAAAGAAATAGCTGAAAATTTACAAGCTTTTGGATCTCCTCCCAAATAATGAACAAGTAGCAAGATAATGAATCAGTAGGTGCTCAGGTCTTTCTTCAAGCCTCCCTAGAAGAAAAATACTTTAGCGAATTTTTCAAAATACTTGCTTTAAGACTTCGGAAGCTATGAATAAACGTTTCCTATAGTGCACCCTATAATATGCATCAGCTAACCATCCTGCATAAGTGCATCTCCAAACGCGAAGTGTGACTGACGATACTTCCAATTTAACATCTGGATCTGGACATTTTGTGGAAGTGGAATCATTAATCTGAGCGCACTAAGCATCTGAAAATCTGTATGCTTCTCCGATGACCAACTAGGTTTTTTTTCCTCTTCAGATTAAATAAAAATTCTGCATTTTCCACCAAGTGTGTACTAAACGTTCTATAGTGTGAGCACAATCCTAAATGACAGCATTAGCACATTTTCCATATTCGGTTGCGGGTAATTTGTAATTTCGATTATTTTTTTTCTTAGCAGTTTCTATCCTTTAATGTGATATTTTTATTGCTTTGTACGAAGTAAAGGAAGTATTGTAATGAAGAAAAATTCTGGTATAATATTTCAATGAAAATATCCATTTTGACAGCTATCGAATGCAATTTAATGATGTTTTTCGGCGACTTCTATACCTAAGGCCAGGATAAAGGACTCTTTTTCCCCAAACGAATTATAAATCTGATTTAAAACGGATTCAGAAGAATTTTTTTTTTCTTGGCGTCGGTACATACATATGCATCCCGCGTAACTCAAAAACGAGCAGTCTCAGAACGTTGAAATTTTGTATATAAGACTCCTATAACCTATAGTTGCGCAACTCCCGTTCTGGTTGCAATCGGCTGCACAAAAGGTATGTATTATATATATATATATATTTGGGAAATCAGAACCGCCAGCGAGGTGACGTCATCTGCCGCCAACCCAGCGTAGCGCAGAGCCGCGGAGACAACATCCAGAGGTAGACGAGTTCCAGACGTGGACAAGAGCAGACCTGTTCTCTGTAAGCTGACGATGCTGACGTTGACTTGCGTTCCAGAACGTTTGAGCAGGGATGATGTCCCGGTGATGTTACAGAACACACCAGCATTTGTGAATTCTGATTTTGTTCCCGCGATTCGACAATATAAGCAAAACCGTAAACTGTTGATATTACATGAACAATTCATGGACTAGTGTTAGTGGGGTTATCGTTACCTTTAGTTATGTCAATTTATCATGCTATATTATCATTCCATTTTTTATCGTCTTTCATTCATATTAGTAATTACATAAGAAAAATTTAATTTATAGTTATCTCGTGCTTTTGATCCTATAATCCCACAGAACATGGCGACTAACGCGGCGCGAATCAACCACGAACCTAACGGAGTACGCCGAGTATGTGAACTGCGATTTGTTCGAATACAAGTGCTCTGGTTATGAATTCAATTGAACTGTTAATTCCGACTTTTAAGTGTTTTGAACTTACTCAAATTTTGGATTACTATTCCAAGGTGTTTGGATTACTAGTTCCTTTATCTGTCGGGTGAGTAGAAAAATTTCTTTTCAATATGAAGTTAGTTGAAATTCCAGAATTGGAAGCAGATTTAAAGAATAGTAAAACTTCTGAAATCAGATCATTGTATAGTTTTTTAACACTGGAGGCGAGAGAAACAATAGGAAAAGATTACGGGAATTTCCTGGCTTTACATTTAAACCAGCTTCTGAAGAATTTAGCAAGAAATCAGATATAGTACAAAATGACTTTACTTTAAATGAGTTAATTAAAGTTTGTAATTTAATATGCATAAATTCAGACGGTTCGAAAAAGGAAGTAGTAACCCGAATACTTTTTGTATGTGATTTATCTGTATTATTTGAAAATAATTCGCATGACGAAAATAGTGATATTGAAGACGAAAATGTTAATAGAATTTCTGAAGTAATGCTTGATGATAATCAAACAGACAATCCTGGTTTTAACGCGTCTCAAGTGAATAACAGTGTGCACTTTCCAATTCAAGATTATTTTAAACCTCATATTAGTTTTTCGGATATTGAAAGTATTGTTAATCCCTTTTCTGGTAATGCATATGAAAATGTTGATAAATGGATTGATGAATTTGAAGATGTTATAAATTCTTTAAAATTAAGTGATTTGTATAAATTACTTTTCGCTAAAAGGTCATTAAAAGGTAAAGCGAAACAATTTGTTCAGAGTGAACTAAAATTAATGACTGGTGTAAGTTAAAGAAAAGCTTCTGAAATCTGAATTTGCTAAAGCTTTTAATTCAGCTGAATTGCATGAAATGTTATGTAAGTGTAAATTAATGCCTAATGAATCTTTAGATGAGTATTTTTTGAAAATGAAAGAAATGTGTTCGCGAGGTAACATTGAAGATGCTTCCTTAATTAAATATGTCATTGACGATACTCCAGTTCGGACAGGAACTGGAGAACCTGTCCAGTTCCTGTCCGAACTGGACAGGAACTGGACAGTTCCTCCTTTTGTATAAGTTCAAAATAAAATTTTCTTCAAATGACACTGAAATTATTACTCGCCTTACCTAATTTGGTGATGATGAAACGTTCTTGCAGCATCTTATTTTGAGTTTCAAGGTGCCTCTTATTGTGCATTTGATTAAAACTGGGTAGACTATACAGCATTTTTTCAAAACCTCTAAAAACAGCATCTTTCCATTCAAGAATTGCCCGCAAGTTAGTACGATTGCTAGCTAAAATAGTAAATTTATTTAAATCATTGCTGAGCTACTTTAAGCAAAAGTTTTTATTCAGATAGAAAGTTTGACGAAATTTGGTACCCGCTTGTATGAGCTGACGAAGTTGACAATCTTGAATGATTCTAAGATCACTTGTGACTGTGTATTTGTGATAAGGATCCACAAATTTACTGTAATCAAGAAGCCGGCAATCACATTTACTATTTAGCTACCGCATCGTCGTGACTAATAACCATATTTTCTGACGTTTCTCCAAACTTAAAACTAGGTGTCACTTGGAGCTAATGGCTAGGGAACAAACTTTGATAGTTTTTGAAAATTTGAGGAATTTGGAGCTGATCATACAATGGGTGCTGCAATTGTACCGTACAGAAAATGTTGTTATGGAAAATATTACTTTTTTTCATTTTAAATTTCCAGAAGTCGATAATTAAATCGTTGACAGTACAAAAACATTGAAATTGCTTCTTAACTTTACCAAGAAGATTCCATAACGTGACATCTCTAAAAGCATGTAATAAGTTAGTGGAATTTTTTGCGAAAGCCTCATTTTGAGGGAAGGAACAACTTTTATCGATAATAAAATCCAAATCCTGTATGGAAAAAAAAATTATTGCCTGAAACTCCTCCTCTTTTTTCTCTGGAAGTTTTTGTACTAAAAATTTAAATTGCCCATAAATTGAATTTTTTGCATGTCTGTTAGTGTTGTTATTGAGATGCGCGTTAAGTCCATGAGGATAAAATGTCCTATTTTGAAGGATGTAGGATGATTCTCTAAAGAGTTTCAATTTTGTGTCAGATGTAATATCAAGAACACTAATCTCATTGCTATAAAAATTGTGAATTCGAAAATGTTCAAGAATTGCAGTATTGCGTTTTTCATGACAATCGACTTTTCAAGATCAACACTGCAATTGGATGATTTCTAATAACAAAAAAAATTCTCAGGGGTACATTCAATGTTACGAGTTCGAGAAACTTTATACTACTTTAGAAGAAATTTATAATAGCCTACTTACTTTCCCCAATTTCTTTCCGCAAACCCTTACAATCGTATCTCCAGATGAATAAAAACTTTTACTCAAAAGTGTACTTTTAACAATTATTTACAATTTGATAACAATATCTTTAAACAAATACAGGGAATTCCTATGGGCGGAAATTGCTCGACTGCAATCTGTGAGCTCTTCCTTTTCTTTAATGAGTTTAAATTTGTATGTTCACTTAAAGATAAAGAACACTAGTATTACCAACACATTTATCCTTAAATTGATGATGTTATTGCTTTTAACAACTTTAGCAGACTAGAAAATGCTAATATTTACCCAACTTGTCTCAAACGTAGTGCTACTAATAGAGTACAAAATGATATTGTTTACCTTGACCTACAAATTCTAAATTACAATTCATTAAAAATTTTGACAAACGCAGAGATTTCAATTTTCATACACTGAAACTTACTAACTGGTATTCTAGCATTTCTAAATGGGTTATTATCAATACTATAAATGCACAACTTCTTTGAATTAAAAGAATCTGTAATAACACAGGCCTCCTCCAGGAGGAAGTACTGTACTTCACTAAAATTTTACAAAGCAATCTTATTCCAAAAACAATCATAAAAAATTCCTTGGAAAAAGGTGGCATTTACCTATTATTTGGATTAGATACTGAAATTTTTTACTCAACTCCCGAGGGAAGGTAGATGATGGATGGCTAATTCAAATGTTCTAATGTAAAAATGTAACATAGTTTCCTCATACTGCATCATACTTTTTCTCTTAAATTAGCGCAGAACTTAAGTTAAATTATAAAATTTATTATTTAATATCACTATGTTCTGGCCATTTCTGTCCTTTTATTGATTTTAAGCGCCAATTTCGTTCCGAACTGCTCGCAAGCCGTCTAGCGTGAAGAATTGCAACTTTTTACTAACAAATTGCTGATATTATCCTATTTCAACTGCTTTGGTGCCACAGTAACACATTATTAGTGTTCATCCATGTTGTTTTCGCCTTCACATTTTGTCGCGATTTTATTAAACAAGACGCCATTTTGTTAGAATGGCATCCGTCTTTCTCCTTCATAATCCCCCCCATTTTTCGCCCCAAGGTTTCCTCACTGACCATTACGTACCATTGGCTATTGCTTCATGGGATTTGCTTCCTCTTCTACCTTGACTCACATAATTGGTGAATTCTGACGTATTTTCTTTTCTAGTTTACTCCTTTGGAATTCTGTTTCTGGCAAGTTCTTTCTGCGATTTTAACTCACTTTACTTTGATCAGGCCAATGCAAAGGACGCAGGTATGTTGTCTTTTTCTTCCCCTTGCTCTGGCTCTTCTCTCAGCAAGACCCAATTTGATGAGTTATTTTTATTTTTAAGTTTATTTTAATTCTTCTTTCAAAAAGTTTAATTCTTCAAGTTCATTGGGATCTTCTTTAAAATTGTATAATTCATGACTAATAGATTTTTGTCTATTTATTTTATTTGTACATTTGCCTAACTAGGCTTTCTTGCATAGTTTTTGATTTCGCAATTATGAGTTTTACATTTAAAATTTTAACGCAGGCTCGTCGGGAAAAAAGCGAATACACTGAGACTTACATTATTAAGTTAATTTAATTTGATTATTCTCTTAATGTAATTATGTTTTCAGTCTGAATTGCTTTTGTTTGAGGAAACGCGCTAATGGTATTAGCTGGATTCGAATTTTATGACGCTTTTCCCTCGATAAGTCCGTGTTAAACCTCGAATTGGGCTAATTTACCATTTACTGCCATTCTTTGTATTTTTCCCGTGTCTTTAAATTGTTTTCGGTTTTTAGCGTGCAACTTTTATTTTTTTTTGTTAGTTTTATCATCCCTATTTAGTTTTTAAGGTTTGTCTCGTTTTGTATTTTTAAATTAAGTTTTTTAGTTTACTTTTACTTTTTGTATTCTGTATTCAGTGTAATTTTTCTTACTCAGGAACTAAAGTATCAAATGTACTTTTAAGCATAGCTTTTAGAACTTTCCTCTTCTTTACAAATATTTTTAAATTTTCCAGCTCAATACTCAAAATTCTTGACCACATAGGTCTCTCTTGTTCGTGTACTACTCTCTAATTATATATATATATATATATATATATAGTAAAACTGCATATTAGGGGCCAGTTTGGCACATTTTCGAAAAGTCGCCAAATCGGTAATTTTCACGCGTTTTAGAATATCACTAACTCATCATATCGCCATATTAGAAGGTTGCGAATTTGAATGAATCCTGTGAACATGCAAAAATATCTAAAACAGAAGTGCAAGCAAAACAACGATAAAGTATATGAAAGTGTATAACTATGTATTTTATGGCATCAACATGTCAGGACTTAGTATTTTGTGTGTATTCTTTGAGAACATGGTAAATTCTGTAAAGGGTTCTT
>KK121092.1:14941-32840 GCA_000611955.2 Stegodyphus mimosarum
TCTTGTAATTAATTCCTCAGTTTATTTACTGTTAACTTCCAAGCATATGGTTTTCCCTATAGATACAACAGCATAGATAACAAAAATGTCCTAAGTGTCAAAGTCTGTGCTGGCAACCCTATTTGGCTACAATTTTCTCCAGGTAAGATTCATGGCTCTAGCAGTTTCTTTGTTAATGGCAGTTAAGCAATGAAAAATATTAAAATAATGTTTCCAGATGTCCCTAAGTGTTAATTATATGACATAGGTTTACCTCAAAATAACCCCACAAGTACAATGTTGCAGACTTGAGTGTTCCCACCTCAAGACATCATTTGTCATCCAAGGTTTTTTTCCCCTCTTTTTACAGATAATTTGTTCATGAACCGAACTGTTCATGATTTGAGA
Organism: Stegodyphus mimosarum; assembly: GCA_000611955.2. NCBI lineage: Eukaryota > Metazoa > Arthropoda > Arachnida > Araneae > Eresidae > Stegodyphus > Stegodyphus mimosarum. The sequence continues at coordinate 15,329 of KK121092.1, forward strand.
TTCTATTGTACTCTGGGCACTGGTTAAAAAAAAAAAAAAAGAGACTAATTTCATTTTACAATTCAAGTTTTTCATTTGCCTTAAACCATTTATGGAAGCCACGTGTAGTACTCATAACACAAAGCAAGCTGAAATCAAAGACCAGAAAGATAAATACACTATTACACAGATTAAGATACACAAAAATTACTTTAATTTTGCAATGACTGCACAAAAGGTGTGAATGACATAAGTGGAAAGTGATAATGAAGAGAGAGGAAAGATGCTACTTATAGCCTGCTCAGAGCCCCTTTACAGTCACTGAAAATGTTTATGCTGTAGCTTGCTACTGCTTTATAAGGGTGATACTGTTATAGGAAAACTTAGCATCTTGCTCCATTTCACAAAAATTCTGGGGCTCTAAATATTTAGATCAATATAAAATTTAACGATAAAATTTGCACTTAAACCATAAAATTTAGTTCAACAGCAATATTGCAAAACAATTTTAAAATGAGCATACCTTTAGAATTTCCAAACACAGTCTCGTGCACTGGAGACAAAAATTATCCCCCCCCCCTTGTACAGTGTTGCCATTACTCGCTCCGAAGGTGTTGAGTTTGTTAATCAAAAATTTGTTACAGTTTTAGAAATTTGAAATAGATAATAAAACAAATTCCAAATTTGGGCTTCCAGATGCCCACACTCGGGTGGAAATGTACATTATTCAAAATTTGTGTGCTCTAGATACTGTTGTTTTATCACAGTGTGAGAAACATACATGCATTTATGGAGATTCTTCATTATTTAATTTCTTTAAATATAATACAGGGCTCTAATATTGGGTGGCAACAATTTGAAAAATGAACCGAAATTTATAGTGAACCAATGCAAAACGCCAAAATGAAATTAATAGTCCTTCAGCAAAAACTGCCCCTTTGTACTAATAAGAAGATAAAGAATTATACTAGATTGGAAAAACAGCTTCATTAACCCTCTAACCGGCAAGGCCGTATATATATGATCTAGAATATTTTTTGTGATATTTATACAAACGTATATATATGTGCATATTAAAATATGTCAAAGAAATTAAGGTAATATATTAAAAGTACATAAATCCAGGTATAAAATGCCAGGAAATGTTTTACATTAAATCAAGAAAATAAATTTTTCTGAGTAGTTTTTGGGAAATTTGTGCTTTCTTAGCAAAAACCCCGGCCGGTCAAAGGGTTAATATGGTTATTTATTATATCATATCTAAATTACACAATTTACTTTTTAAAGTAATACTACTTCTAAAGAGAGAGGTTACTTAAGGAATAGTCATGTTTCTAGACAAAAGTGTAAACAGAGCTTTCTAGTATATAACCAATAGAGCTATGATAAAATTGAATCAGAAATGAAAGGGATGACACACTTCCTGCAAGAAATACATCTTTTCCTTTTATTACCATTTGGAATGTGAAATTTTTATCATTTGAGAGGACTGATCTCTAACTTTTAAAAGTTCTCTAATTTTTTTTTAAGATTTTATAGGCAAACTTTTACTTTTCTGACTTTCAACGACAATGAGAATTTTCCAGATGAAAGGAAATTGGTAGAAATCTATTTTACTACAGGTCACTCACATCATTCATATGAAGAACATTTAAAAAGTCTGGACGTGTCAAAAATCGGACAGCGGGTGAGCGCAGCAGCAATACCCTCTGATTTTCTGGGCTAGATGAGGAAGGCACTGTTGTTGAAGTAGAGGCAGGAGTAGTACTAGTTGCAGCATCCTCATGAGTACGAGAAGTTATAGTTCTTCTGATGCTTTGATACCTAAACAGAGAAATTGTTATACTTTAAGACATGTAACAACTTTCATTCATTCATTAGGAAAATAAAAATATTCTATGCAGCAATATATAATTACTGTAGATTTCTGAATGTAAATTTACCCATGTATAAGCCAAGATGCAAAATTTTACTGCCAAAATTGAAAAAACCCTGTATAAGCAAATTTAATACTGTCCTATAAATCTAGATATATACAGTGCCAAAATGCAAATAATTGATCAATTTGCTTAGCTATTAATTATTATTGCTTAGTTATTAGGCGAGCTGAAGGTAAATGCTAATTTATCTTCAGCTTCTGCTCAAAAATTATATGTAAGAACATTGCAGAAAGTGCCTTTTTGTAACAACAGCTTCTCAATTCTCTTAATTTTCGGGCCTCTGTATAATTTTGCAGTTTGATAAAGCAGAAAAATTTACTTTGTTTTCAGTTGTTATAACTACTCTAGAGCAGTCACAAGATTTTCATCTTCAGTTGCACTCTCACTTCAATGAGTAAAATATGATTCTTCATTTCTGCTACATAATGAAAGATGTGAGTGTAAGAAAACTGCACATCCTGCTAGTTTTAAGGGGAAAAAAAAAAAAAAAAACCACTTTTGTTGAGTTCTGCAAGGTGTGGATGGGAAATGACGTGGTTAAAATGGAGCAGGATGACATTCACTTGCCCTTCCTTCAAGCACAGACATCAGAGAATTGTTAAAAAATTCCAAGTAACATATTGATATTAAAAAATTTGATTAATATATATTAGGAATAAATAAAATAAATATTTTTTCAGTTACTCAACTTATAGTATCACTTTTGTGATCAAATGATTTGTGAATCAATTTGAACTTCTATATAACCTTCAGTAGTACAAAATTTACTCAGCTTATACAAGGAAATATAACATATGTTTAACTAACACTTTGATAAAAATACAACACAACTACAATAAACAATGGATTATAGGTTAAGTCTAAGATTTATTTACAGTACCCTTTCTAATTTTTATGTTAAATATAGCTAATTACATACAGACACACCTTAAGAATTATTTCAAGATTTATTGAACACAAAGCTGTTATATATTTCAAATGTATTAAATAAATTAATAAATATTCAAATATCTGAAATAAATGCATAAAGAAAATAATTTTAGTAAAAGAGAAAAAACTAGAAGAGGCAGAAAATAGGAAAAATTTTTTGAGGAAGTAAAATTCTTTTTGTAATGAAATATCTTAAGAATTTTAATCCCCCCCAAATTAATAAATAAATACACTGTTTACAAAAATTTTAGCACTAAATTTCTAAAATTGAATTCGTACAGTAATTCTGCCATCACGTTTCTACCCATGTGCAGCTGGATTAATAACACAAATGGAAAATTTTTGGATTTATTAAAAGAAAATTTATCTGTTATTTAGTCCCTTGTTACTATGCTATTTGTTTCTGAAATGAGAAACATATCTACAAGTGCTTTCTTATAAGCTACCTCTATTCAAAGTTGATATAAGCATACTTGCTGATTGCATGGAACATAAATCAGCTAATAATTGTGCTTGAGATGCTATGCCTGAAAAGTTGTGAGAAAATACATTCTTTAGCTACTCAAAATTGATATTAAATTACAGTGGAATATGTTATCTAAAAGTAGGTATTTACCTAAAACAACAAAATATGCAGAGATTAGTATCTATGTCTTCTATAAAAAGAGAAACTCATATGTGGACAGAAAATGCTAAATAGTTTCAGAAATAAAATTAATAATTTGCTTCTTCAAACAAATATAAATATAGCATATTTTTATTAAAAAGTTTACTTTCACATGCATGACTTTGACATGTTGAATCTTAAAATTTTGTTTGTTTACAGTTGAAACTGAATGCAGATTATGGGTATTTGCAGATTAACATAACCATCTCTACAGAAAATCAAATTAGTCCAGAACAATGGGTCACCAAATGTATAATCTTGTTATCAAAGCTAAAACATCTTATGTACTAAACAAATCAAGAAATCTTACTTCTAACTCTTACTACATAATTTCTGAATTATTAATATTATCCTTTCTCAGTGCAGCATAATTTATTACACAGGCCTAATTCCACACTTTTTAAAAATTTTAAGAGAACTTTTTAAATGATTCATCACATCTCTATTTACATTCATTCTTTCATTTTCTATCTGCAAATTTGGTTATGTATCAAAAACAGATACTTAAATAATAGCAAACATAGCTACAGCAGATGCCATTTAATATGATTGTAGTTAATATTTGGATACTCTTATCGCATTATAGAAGCCCTGACCTTTTGCATAGAAACATGGAAAATAAATTGCTTATTATGACCAACAATTCGGTTAATATTATCAAAACTAAAGTAGAAAAATAAGAGAATTGCCAAATAAGGTCAAAATAGGTAATAAAAACTGACAAGTGTTAGAAAAACGTTTTCAAGTATGAGATTAAGTTCCAAAACAACATGTTTCCAATTTTAGTCAACCACTTAAAATTAGACAAAAAGACAACCTTCATTTGGGGTAGATTTTGAATAACTCTGTCGAATTTGAGGATGATCAGCCACAGACCCCTCTTCTTCAGAAGCAAAAACATTTCTACAGAATTATTTCCTCCCCTGCTCCTGAAAAGAAAAAAAAAAAAAATCCCCTGGAAACATCTATCCCAAACAAAGGTTGCTTTATTGCCTAATTTTAAATTTTACATTTTGTATGTTCTTTTCCAGTTAATGAAGATCTCCAAGCATAAGATAGGAACATAGCATTGGTGAAATAATTTTCAGAAATGTTATATGAACAATTCATAAGCACTTTTGTATTAAGATACTACGAATAGCTTATATATAAATTTTTGGCTTTTCCTAATTAAAATTTTGTGAAAATACTTTACACTTTTCTTGTTGCCTTTATATTAAATTAGTTAATTTCATTACTGTTCTGAAGGATATTTTTTCTTATCAACTATTAAAATATCTGTGGACAAATTTGATCATTTTAAATGGCATCTACAGTAATTTTTCTGGTGTTAATATGAATGAATGACCATGTTTATTTATATACTGAAAATTTAGCATATATATGTATATTGAAGACAACTGGGAGAAAGATGCTCTTGAAATGCTTATGAATGCAGTCAGAAATTCTGCTGAAGAGACGAGAAGAAACATCCCTCTCCCCTTAACTGCGCCTCTAAATTTTGCAAATAAATTAAAAAAAGAAAAAAACCTGAAAGGTTTCAGATTTTAACAGTCGCCCAAAATGATCTGTTAAAGTTTTTTCACATTCTCGCTGAGCTTGCAGTCGACTTAGTCTGCTGTAGCACTCACTCCTGCTTAACCCATTTGTTTTGCTTTTTTAGCTCCATTATTAAGCATCATTTTCATCACACTTAATGCCATATACAATTCATCAGTAAAATCACATAATTTTTATTTAACAAAATTTAAAATTTCCATTGTAGAGTTAAGTGTTGGCATACATTTTTATATTTTTTTCTACTCTTTTCTCAGTTTCTCATAACAGTATTCAGTTTTCTTAGTAAGATGGATAGGAAAGATAATTTTTGTCTTTTTATTATTAACATTTTGTATGTTAACTTTATTTATTAAATATTACAATTTTCAATCTTACAACACGTAAAACTCAATTCAAGTCACCATATATTTAAAAACAGCACATCTTTAGAATTTTCAATCTTACAACACGTAAAACTCAATTCAAGTCACCATATATTTAAAAACAGCACATCTTTAGAATTTTCGATAGACAGTTTTGTGCAATGGAGATAAAAATGTTTTATTCCATTCAGTGCTGCCACTGCCTGCTGTGTTTGTTAATCAAAAATTCATTAAAATTTATTCATTATAATATATGAAAGAGGTAACAAAACAAATTTGAAATTCAAATTTCAGGCTTCAAGGTGCACATGTTCGGGTAGAGGGCTACATTATTCAAAATTTGATGGCTCTAGAAACTGTTATTTTTTCACATCGTAGAAACATTCATACAGATACTTCATTATTTAATTCCTTTAAAAATAATACAAGATGATAATATTTGGCAGCAACAATTTGAAAACTGATATGCCGCTTATAGAGATTCAATGCAAAATCCAGTTTCAAGACTAATAGTCCATTTGAGTTAACAATTAGGTCTTATTAAAAAGAAAATAGGACAGTTGATTTAATTAATGAAATTCAAATTACAAAATGCATGTGATTTCGAAGTTACTAAACAAAATTTATAATGCAAGATACAGTAATTTATAATGGAAATTAACAAAATTTATAATGGATCTCTGGATGTGATCTGCCAGGATTTTAAATTTTTTAAAAAATATATTTTAACTTGATAAATAAGCACGGTATACAGTTTGTTTGCTAGCACTGTGAATACAATTGAGCTGATGCTGTTTTCTTTGTCACTTTGGGATTGCCAACAACTGTCTTCCTAACTTGATTTCAGACTTGAATACTCTGTTATTATAAGCACTGTGACCATGTTTGTGTGGAAAAGCTGAAATGGAATGTAGTAAGAAGCAAAAAATTATTAGTGTGGAATATAAGAAGGAAATCACCAAGAAGCATGAACAATGTATTTAAATGACAAGCATCGCAAGATTTTATACATGTTAACATTGAAAAATTGCATAATATTAAATAACAACAATAATAAGACAAAACAAGAAGGCTAGATGACGCAAAAGGAACAAAAGAGTATTAAATCATCAGCCACACATTTTGAAAGCTACAACTGCCCTTTCTGTGGGCAAAGGGGAAGCAAACAGTAGATAATATAGTGATTCAAAAACTTATTCTTAAGAGGGCCTTCTACGCTAACCTCATAGATAAACTGTAAGGTATGTGTCAACAGAAAACAAAAGGCATGGCTAGATAACTTTAGGAGAGAGCATCCCACACTGCCATGAGGAATACAGCACTTACAATTTTGAACACTGTAATAGCTAAGAATTCAACGAATGAGTTTCAGAGGCTTATGACTTCCGAGTGTTTTCAGCTATAACAAATTTTTAACTGCAATGAGACATGGTTCTTTAGGAAAAGATCCCACAGAGGGCTTAGATTACAGCAGAGGAGAATGCAATACTCAGTCACAAGCTTACATCACATAAAATCCGATGAAAAGAATGCACCCTTTTGCAGTATGTTAATGCAAAAGAATATTTTAAAGCCAAGCCCTTGCTTAAATATCATTCTGAAAATCCACAGGCCTTCAATGAAATGTAAAGTGCAAAAAAAGTCCCACCTAACATTTCATCCACTCTTATCTTGTTCTAAGGTTTAATTCTCTCTTATCCTGTTAACTAAGTGGATCAATGAAATCTTTAGTCATTGCAGGTCTGAGAAAAAAATCTGCCACTAAAAGTCTTGCTGGTTACCAATAATGTATCTGTGCACACTCCAGCTCTTGAGGACAACATACCAGATGACTCTTGAGTTTGTTAAGGTCAAAATTTCTTTCTCTTAAACATGCATAACGCCAGCCCATGAGTCAGCAATTCATTTAGAACTTAAAAAAGTTCCAAAACAAGAAACTAGATACTTCAGGGTGATGAACGAACCTTACCTGAGAGCATCGGAAAAGTCATTTCATATTGTGAACAGCCACAAGACCATCAATAAAAGCCTGGGATGGGGTTATAAATAGAACTTTAGGAGAAAATTTTGATCTAATTACATTCTTGGGCATAATTTTAGATTTGTTAATGAACAAAAAGCACTATTTATTAAAGGGCATGAACATGAGCTGGAGATGAACAAGATGACTTTCAAGAACTGTTGGAAAAATATGACCAAGAGTAGAAAACAAATAAACTGATGGATCTGCATCATAATCAACAAGATGCTACAGAGGAGATCCTGTCTGAAGAAAATGAGGAAAAGATAGAGGAATCTCTCCGATTTCAAATGAGATTACGAAGATGTATAAAATGCAGTATAAAGTAAAACTTTTACAGAAAAGCAACATTTCCTGTAGCAGTGGTGGCTAATCTGTTTAATGCCTACACAATGTCATATTTCTGTGAAATACTCAAAAAACAACTGTCAATGGCAGAGCTGGAATAAGACTTTCAGAGGTCCTAAGTACTTGAAAAATACTCTGGTTACTCCTGTATACATATATGCCAGTTTTTTCTTGATTCCTTCTCTTAGTTTCGGTTTAGTTGATAGTTTTGGTTTAGTTGCACCACACATGTCATGGTAAAACTGGCAATGGGAAATTTATGGGGTCGTCCTTTCGCTGATGCCTTAAGCATGTGCATGGTTAATCCAGTCCTAGTCAATGGATAGGTTCCTAAAGTTGTGAAAACAATGAGCTAGCGATAGTGATAATGCTAATTAAATACGATTCTATTCAAAAGTAAAACACAGGTTAATTTGTTTCACACTACCTAATCTTGGAAGTTCTGCTTTTTTTTCTTTTTGATGAACACAAATGAAGCAGTACAAAAACATCAGAAACTTTCTTTGAATCACAGCAACACCCAATTACACTATGAATTTTTTCCACCTTTCCAGCATCATTTTTTACATGAAGTAAATGAAATACACTTCTTCCCTTACAGACAAATTTTGAATTTATATGTTATTAAAAATGTAGCAAATCTGCTATGTGGTAAATATACAGATTTGGAAAAAATGCTTGTAATAAAACACTCTCCACGCTTTATATCAGCACTTAAAAAATTAATCTATTTAAGGTACTCTTCGTTTTCCTACATTTATGTGATGTAAGTTGCAAAAATTAAAGATTGACAATAATAAAATTTTAAGAATATGTTTTCCATCAATTAATAAGTTTTAAAAAAGGTTTGTTGCACTATTCTAATGATATTTATATTGGTCATTTAGTGACAGGTGCTTAGAAAATACACTAAGTCCAACAAATTTTATGAAATAAGGATTAAATTCGTGCTTTCCCTTCCGAAGAATTAAATAAGTCTGACACATATATATAGTTTCACTAGAAAATATTAAACTTTCATACCAGAACTATCAAGTGAAACTTTTGTGAGGTAACCATTAACCCTTTAACCGGCAAAGCCGTATATATACAGCCCAGAATATTTTTTGCGATGTCTGTAAGAACGTATATATACATCGATCTAGAAATGTGTCCAGAAAATTAAGGCAATATATTAAAAGTGCATAAATACTAGTATAAAGTACAAGGGCATTAAATTCAAGAAAATAGCTCTTCCCATGGCAGTTTTTGGTAATTTGGGCTTTCTTATGGAAACCCTGTGCTGTCAGAGGGATAAAATACTGTTACAAATTTTGTATTTAGATACGTAATTTTAGTAGAATTATAATTAAAATTGTTGTATTTCCCCGTGCAATACAGCACAAGACAAATTTTAAGAGAAAGCTACATCAGAAAAGTAAGAATACAGGGGCATGTGTATTTAATATTCAGTAAATGGATATCTCGGTAATTTTTACTGAAATTGAATAAATGTAATTGACCACTATGTTAGCTGTAACCCTAATTTCAACCTTTTATTGCTTTCCAGTAATTTCGAGAAGCAGAAATTACTAGAAATATCTCGCGACCAGTTGAAAACAATAAAAAGCATCTCAGCACAGTTGCTTAGTTACTGTTGTTGGAGTTATTTCCATGTGAAGTGAGAAATTCAAGTTAGCTTTCTCTTTAGATACGCTTTGCATTGCATCATATTTAACGTTTTTAGTAGTTTGAAGTATAGTTACTGATTATATTGTGTGATATCATGAACACCTGCACGAATATCTTTGAGGAAAATTCCAGAGTTCTGATACATTTCTTCTGATAAGAATAAATTTCATTAACTTATTATTGGACTTGTGCATTCAATATATCATGAACCCGTATGCACACAACAATATGATAATCATATTTTTATGGAATTAAGAATCTATTTTTCTTTAAACTATTCTTTCCTCCATATTAATATTTGGGATGGTTGCTTATATAAAATTTCAAGGAAACATTTTTAAATCGAGCAAAAATAAACAAATTAATGCAGATGGAATTCAAGTTTTATACAAGGATAAAAAGCTGAAATGTCCAAACTTAAAAAATTCCAGTAACATAACTTAAAAAAAAAGGGGGGGATTATGAAGGACCACTTAGCACCAAATAAAAATGTCACTGGAAAATCTAAGTAGATGGCCGCAACCCAAACAATACATAAAGCTTCATGAAAACAATAAATATTTCATATATAATATATATTGAAGCATCCAGGATGTTCTGTGGTTTTTTGAAGATTACTCTAAATAAAGCAGTACAAAAATATAAGAAAATTTCATCGAATCACATATGCACTATTTTGTTCTATGGTTCCTCACTCTGGCAGCTGGAAAATTACTTTTTGAAAAAGTTTTTTCATAAAGAAGTTATCAATATGCTATTTCATAGTCTCTGCAGAAATGAAAGAATTCTGAACTGAATTGTACAGATGAAAAATTTCAGAGGACAAAATCTAATGAATACAGGGGTTGACACAAAACATACCAGTCATACTCAATTAATCTTTATTCTTACATTCATGAAAAAGTGAGGCTAAGCACTGTCATGATGGAAAATAACACCCTGATGACTGGTCAGTTCTGAGTGTTCTGTTTCAATTTCTGCTTATAAAACTGCCATCTGGAGACAACAGGTTTTCAAATTTATAGTCTGATTTGATGGCAACAATTCACCACACAGAACTGCTTTGTAGTCCCACCATGCATAAAGCATTATTTTTTGGAGGATACAGTCCGCTCTCAGTGTTACTAAAGAAGTCTTATTTGGTTCAATATCCCATGATCTTTTTCTTGTCATATTATTGTACAGCACCCACTTCTCATTTCCAGTAATTAATCGTTTCAAAAAAGGAGCTGCTTTACTTCTTTTCAGCAAAGAATCACATGCCATAACGGAAGTAAGCATATTCTGCTCAATTAAAATATGGGCCAAACTTGTGGCCTGTATGTGGCCCTTTCCTTATTTTGCACAGCCCTATGCTCACCCCAACAAAAATGCAAAATTACAAATATATTCCTAAAAATTGGAATTCTGAATATCGAGGCATATACACAACCTCAGGTGCTAACAGCTCTCAAAACTGTCTCTTTACAAAAATACTTCATCAACTGTTGTTGAGAAAATGCTCAAACCATTTACAGAAATTCAGCATGATATAAGTCTAAAGCAAAAATCCAGTGAAGCGAATAGCCCCAAATTTTACGAATATTTCCCTGCAAGCTTCATAGACAGCTGCAAGTTTGCATCATGCATGATTTCCATGTTTTGTAATACATATCAGGGTGAACTTTTCCCGCTTATGAAAAGGAAGAAATTCATTATTGATAGCCATGTAAATATACATTCAACTGATCTCTGTTCTAAACATTGCTAGAGAAAGCATCGTGTTTCCAGAATGTAAAAGCTGGTTGCAAGTAAAAGATACCACATGTCAGGAAAGAAATAACAGGTATCTATGATCTGGATTTTCTTACATTCCCTCCCTTTTTTTAAGAAGTGCAGTAATATGAAATATTTTATGTAGTTACTCATTTTTTCTTTGCTTTATAATCAAGTGTTAAAATGGCTTTTTGTTTCTTACTGCTCACAGTATTGTATACAAATGATTATTTGGTCCACTAAAGATACTGAGTTTGATATGCCTGATATGGGATACACATTTATCATATCAGCTTACATATCCAGTTTTCTTGAAATGATCATGCACTGTACTTTTTTGAATATTTATTGTGCCTGATAGTTTCTGAACTTCATAATGTTAATTTTAAGCGACAGCTTCTTATCTATCATAAGGATAATCATCTAAAGCTGGCATCATCTTTGAAGCTGAAATTTCCATGCTTTAAATTCTCAAACCCTCTTCAAACTGTGACATGATAAACAGCACTTTGTCCATATACAGCACAAATTTTATAAGCAGTCTGATTAGCAATTTTTCCCTTTTCGATTAGCATTACTGTAGAGGAACCCATTTTTCATCGCCAATGATAATTTGTTTCACAAAAGAGTCAATTGCATTTCGTTTGAAGTGCTTATCGCAAATATTGATTTATTGTGTCAAGTGAATTTGTTTCAATTCATATGGGACCCAAATACTGAGCTTCTTAACGAGTCCAAGTGTAAAGTGAATTTCTTTCAATTCATGCAGATCTCAAATATTAAACTTCTTAAGGAGTCCAAGACTTCTTATGTAATTTTCAATTGTCATGTGTGATACACTTAACCTTTTTGCAATCTCTCGCACACAGTTATATCATGATTTGATTCAGTTATGGCTTTAATATTGTCATCACCAAATTAAGAAGGTCAGCCAGAATTCATCTTCAATTGATAAATCTCCTGAACAAAAATTTTTAAATCAATTCTGACACATGCATTCTCTTAAGCAATCAACACCATAAACTTTACATATATCTTTGTGAGCCTCAGTCATTTTTCTTGTCTTTATGAAAAAAAAAAAAAAAAGAAAAAAATAATAAACTAATAGCTGTAAACAAAAACAGAAGGAATTTATTTCTATAATAAACTAGACGTGTATGATGCCAAATCTTTAATATATATATAAAAAGAGACTGGCAGAAGAATAATAAAACAAACATAATGCTATTTATCTGTGCAAACCGAAATTACTTTTTTGCCAACCCAATACATTATCAGAAATACATTAACATGCGAATATAGTAAATATGCTAAAATTACAATTAATGGCATATTAAGCAAAATTACACACAAGTTCCGGAAATATGTTCCAAAATCTTAAAACTATTATCTTAATTAATACAAACATCGTGAAATAAAATATTGGCTGTGAATTTACATTTCAATGTAATTTTAACTTAAAATTTATATATGAATTAGGAGCACAGTCTCACCTGCGATCTAGCTGTTGACGCTGTAATTCACTAGCTGTTCCAAGAGTTAATTGCTGCGATGCTGTAGGCCTTGTCCATGTGGTAGTACGATTTAGATGATCAATATAAAATATACGGCCATGACTATCAATGCGTGCCTCCCAATCTGCAAGAATGTATTAATAAATGAAAATTCCTCTTACAATCAACTATATATAATACTATCTTTTGTCAGCATCACTTATTTGAACAACAATAATTCTGTATGACAATAAATTGCATATTGTCTTTCTATAAAATTGTATAATGTGTGTAAAAATTGTATAAGTTTGTGTATTGTATTTAAATTGTCCTGCAGAAAGATGAGCTAATGATTTATTTTAACTATGTAAGATAATTTTACATTCAACTAAACAATGAAATAATTCTTTACACACTTAACTTGATAATTTGGCTAACATAAACATTTTTATAATAGAGCAACTTCAGTGATGCTACAATAAATAAAAATATTGCAAATTATAATTTATAGAACTCAACAAATTGCTTGCTGCAATTTCTTTTCCTTTTTTTCTTTTTTTAAAAATAAATTTGTAACTGATACTAAGAGATATGACATCTTCCAGATGTACTTGACTAAAATGGCAATGGATGAATTTCTAAAACTTTATACTTATACAGCATTATGGAAATACATAGGAAAGAAAATCCTTTGTATTGAACATTCAATTTATAAAGGATACATAAATGCTCTACTTCTTATTTAGTTATTTGAAATTAGCTCTATTTCTAATTGACTCTCTTCACAGAAGCAATAAAAACATTTTTCATGCAATTTTCTTCATTAAATCATTTTATTTTTTAACTGCAAATCTATTTTGTAAAAACACTAAAGAACAAAATTCATCTTCTAATCATGAAGATGCATATATTAAACACCAAATAAGATAAATTTTAAAACCTAGTTCTAGGGTATTTCTTTTTGGATACATTCTGAAGTTACATTGCAAGTAATTGTACTAATAAAATATTGAATCACAGCTTGAATGATAATTTAGTAGTAATTTAATCTGATTAAATACTGAAATCATATTATATACAGTGATTAAAAAGTCAGCACCATTTTTTATTAATTGCATATTTGTGATTATATAATAGTTAGCACCCTTGTACATAGAAATTCATAAAATGGCATGCTATTTTTTTACAGAAATTCTTGTACAAATTTTTCAGTTGCAAATGAAACAGCCTTGGCATTTTGATAAAGAGCTTATTTCTGAATTCTCTCTCTCAACAATCAATATTATTTGCTAAAAAACTTTGTTTCAAATTAGGAAGAAAGGCAAACATTGGATTTCATGACATTCATTTCATATTTTTCTTAACTTTTGGTTATAATGAAATAATAAGCCATTATTTCATATTCAATATTTAAATCTTGTGATTTTTTTAACCTCATTAATTTTTAATAATGGTAAATATAACCCTAGGTCTTAAGATGAGAGGCCCCGAAATATCCAGGTGCGGTAGTCTCCTTTTATAAATCTGCACCCTGATAGCATATATCAGTGGTTTTGATTCAAATGTTTTCGCTGTCCATATGTCTTAGCTCATCTTCAGGCAGGGTCCACTAATAATGGATGATATATTTGTCATAAAATATGGATGATATGTGACTTGGCAAAATGGAAAATTTGCATAAAAAGCTTCTTGGAGAGAATGTCACGATTTTATACATTTCTCTGTTAATTTCAACTCATTGCAATAATAAAAATCAGTTACTGACTTTTGAATCACTGTATTTTTAACACAATCCGATTAACAGTAGGTAAAGCAACACTATTTTACAATTCATACTTTTTAATCCCTACTTCTAAACTGAGCAAACTCATGCTTTTTTTTTTTTTTTAAACTGTAAAGGCAACATTAAAAACAACTTTTATAATTAATTTCTCAATATTTGATGCCCTGATATTTTTCATATTTACAACATATACACATACAGTTGAACCACAATTAACAATAGTGGACCCTTTAAATGTAGACTGAAACATTCTCATTTAATGGACAAAAGCCCTCATTAATGGGATGCACAAGTATTCATTAATAAGATGTTATACTGCATCTAAATGAAATGCCATTAAACAGATTTTTAAATTTTAAGACACATGGAAAAGCACAATAATGAACTCAAACACACATTATATAAAAGATTAAAAGCTTTGGAGTTTTATTGAGACACATAAACTGACAGTATGAAAGGCGAGATAACTAAAAATTTTGTAATAAAATTAGCCATACAGGAGGTACCACTTAACAAAATAACCACTTTTTAAAATCAACCACTTATTAAAATCAAAATCCAAGGAATGAATTCAAGTGAATACAATATCATTATAAAATAACCACTTAATAAAATCAACACTACCACTAATAAAAATCAAATTGTTTTTAAAACTGTGAAGTCAAAAAAAAAAACCCAAGTCTGTGCTTCAAGTTTAGTGATTCTGTTCAAAATCGGCTCACTTTCGCACGTGGAGGTGCAAATGCTAGAATTTTCTTATCTAGAATTGTGAAAACACCCAAGCCTGTGTTTCAAGGTCAGTGATGTTATTCAAGGTAACTTCACTTTTACACGGGAAGCTGGAAATGCTAGAATTTTCTTATCTGGACAAAGCATGGCTGGGGGGTGGGCCACAAGAGGTATGTCAGAACTGGTTCACATCAGTTGGAGGAAAGGAGAAATATACATATATATATAAAGAACATAAGGGAGAATCTGTATAAAAAATTGTCTTTTTTTGCCCCCACATTTCATTTAGTTCACCCATCCACATCACACCTTTGTTGCTTGTTCTTGCCTCAAAATGTCAAAATGCAAAGACTTAGGAGGTTTCTCTGCTGTTGGGTGGCTCACAAAATGGAAAGAAAGAAACAATATCATTTTCAGAAAATTACATGGAGAGAAACAAGATGCAGACTTTAATGAAGTCGATAATTGGATAGAAAAGAATTTAACTGGGCTTTTGCAAAAATACAAACTGCACCAAATTTTTACAACTGATAAGACTGGTCCTTTTCAGCACACTTTAATGTTTAAAAGTAAGTTCTGAATTAAGACAGCTTTGTCATCCATGGAAAAAAAAAATACTGAAAGTTTTATTAAAAAAAGTGCATGCAACTTACATATTAAACAGCATATTGAAAAAGAATATTAAGCTCAATAGCAGAGCCATATGCAAAGACAGAGAGGTTTAAATATGTGCACACTTAATTCATAAAATTTTATTGAAATCTTATAAAAAAGTCTATTTTAAAAATCTTTATTTTTATATCCCTCTTGAAAATATTCAACCTTGTATTCCTAACCATAACAAAATCCCGTGTGCAGCTCAGCACAACATACAAAACTCAACCACTTCATAAAATCAAATAAAGTTGGAACAGATGTCATCATATTAAATGGTACCTACTGTACATCATTTTAATATGTACATTGTGTGTGTGTGGGGGGGGGACAGTTCTTTTCTGTTCTACTGGGCTGATTGACGAAATTCAACTTGCGTTTCTCATGTCTCGAAAGCACAACTTGGGATATATATTAAATTTATATACAGCATTATTCTAACATATGTATTATGACACAAAATCGGACTTTATCTGAAATAACATACCAATTTTTTTACATATTTCGATTCTACTACTTAAATTATGCCAGACTGCCAAGTTTTGTAAAAATCGCATGAGTAGTTTTTAAAATATTAGCGCCTCAATGTTAATTGAATTTGGTATATGAGTCATTCTCTTAATTTGGGCACTTTCTTGAAACTCAAGAATATTAACTGTTCTAGTAACATAATGTCCATGTAAAACATTGTACTATGTAGTTTTAGATAGGTACTAATTAGTCCCCTAAAATTGAAAATTTATTTTAAATTGTTTTTGAACGATAAAATTTCAAATATGTGAGAAAAATCAACTCTGTAGACTGCAACCAACCCATAGTTTACTTAAACATGTTGATACATTGTTAAGACTGCATGAAATATTATTTTTTAATTAAGTTAAATTCAATAAATATGTATTGAAAACTATTTCTACCTGTTGAAATTATAATAAATCTGGTAAATTTAGAAAGTTTTGTTCATCTAAAGTTTGCAACCAGCTTCAAGCATCACCTCCATGGACAGAGGGATTAAAAAAAAAATTCCCATGGCAACACTGCTCATTTCTTTCAAGTGGTGTTGAAGAGAGGCAGCCATTTTGTGTGCATCTCCATTGAGTACATATATGAATAAAGCTTTGTTTGTACACAGGAAAAGAAGAAAGTTTCAATTCTAGATGAATATGTTTATTGGTTGTCAACTCCATGACCTCTATAAAACCTATAAAATGTAAACTATTGTATGTTTTTTTTTAATCATGTTAAGTGTACATGCTGAAAAGATATCAAAAACTTTAACACCACTTTGTATCATTAAAACTGCACTTTAGCTTACACTGAAAATGTGATTTCATCATCTCCATGGGCATCCTGTGGATAGCTTTGCCCATGGAGTTGATAGGCTTAACTATTAGGTTAAATTTCTTTTACAGTAATAAATATATTTTGTCATGTGTATATTTACTGGCACCCAGTTTCTAGGCTTTACATATAAATTAAGTCATATTGCAATTTTTTTTTGTCTGATATTATATAACCACCATTAAATGATTTTTAAGCAAACAAAATAGATTTCCATTTCATTGGTGTAATTCCACCATAAATAAATTAACAAAAAAAAAAAAAAAAAAAAAAAATTTAAGGG
>KK121092.1:40545-63894 GCA_000611955.2 Stegodyphus mimosarum
TGAATATGTTGCCAAGTAAGAGTAGCTGAGTAAAACAGAAAAATGCAAATTAGTTGCGCTGCACTTGGAATATGTCATCTGCATGGGAGCATAAAAGTCCATGTTTGAGAGCAAGCCCACATATTTCACTGTGATAGTGACATCAGAAATCCAAGGTAGCGAATTCATATACTACCATAATGACCTCTAGGCATCATTTGCCTGCAAATCTGCAGTGGAGAGCCATTGCGAGACTAGAGGTAGGACAAAGTCAAATAGAAGTGGCCAGATGGCTAAATGTGAGTGCTTCTGTGGTTCATAGACTTTGGAGGCAATTTCAAACCACAGATTTATGGAAGTTTGTGGACGCACAAACCTCCATGTCTTTCCAAGGGGAACCGTGAATGCTCAGGTTTATAGAGATGACATCCTTGATGCTCATGTGCGCCCATATGCCGGGGCAATAGGTGATGCCTTCCTGTTACAGGACGACAATGCAAGACTACACAGGGTTCGCGTCATAGATGATTATCTTCAACAGGAAACAATTACGTGCCAGAAGTGGCCAGCTTGATCCCCCAACTTGAATCCTACCGAGCACGTTTGGGATGCTTTAGGGAGACGTCCAGCTGCTCTCAATCCGCCCCCTCAGACCCTTATCATGCTTGCAACTGCTTTGCAAGAGCAATGGCTCTGGCTTACTATGGAACTGATAGACAGCATAATTGAAAGCATCACACATTGCTATATGTGCTGTATTGCTTCTAGAGGCGATCATATTCCATATTGAAAGTACTTTTCCTGTAGCAAACTGACACCTTCGATTTGTTCATTTTATATGTGTGCTAATTTCTATACTACCATAATTGTCTGGTAATTTCTTTTTATGTTATTTGATACACTGCTATTGTATATTGTGGGTAACTTTCATAAAATTCTACATGCAACTTTTTCAGCAATTGTGATTTTTCCTTAATTTATAATAACCAGTGTATTAATTAAAACAATGCCTGAGACTAGCATTATAAAACTGTGACTCTTACTTTCGCTTAATAATGAAAAATAGGGTCATTCAATAAGAGATAATTACATTCTCAGCACTATTGCTACAGTTTATAATATTTTAATTATACCTCTTTGCTTGATACATTTGAAATGATGAAATCAATTGTAACTGGATTTCACATAATCATAACACAAATTATTGTATACAATTAACTTTAAGTTAAATTAAGAATATGAACAAAAGAGTTGAAAAAATTATTTATTAGATCTATATTTAAATACTTTATTATTATTGTTGTTATTATTAACTGCAAATATAAACAAGCTTTCAGAAACAAAATCACGGATTTTAATCACACACAAGTTTGATTTTAATTAATGAGATAATTGCACTAAATGTATTGATGCAGTTTTTTTTTTTAAATATCTGACATATGACTGCTTAGTTTAATTTTTATATCACCTCCTTACAAAATATTCAGCCTGTTTGTCTCCCCTCTTTTTTTTACGCTATTGCATTCTACTTTATACTGCACTTTCTGCATAAAAAAAATTATATATTAAAAAAATTCAGTGTATTTTCCCCTTATATTTATTTTAAATTATTTCTCCCATACTAAACAATATACCTTTACATCCAACAAACAATTAACTGTCAGTTTTACTAATAACATTTTTTTTTATAATCAATCGAATTTTGATCATATCAATCAACTGTTGGTGTTATATTCAGTATCAATCCCTTAATGATTATTAAGTGCTCTTTTAAAATTGCATTGAGGCTCAGAGAGTCGATATTGACCACATTTGGAACCACTGTCTAGAGGAACAATGATTCACAATACAAAAGTTCGCTTTTTAACATACTCCTCCCCCTAAAGGATACATCTGAACATTAAAGCTTTCTCTGGAAATATGAAAGACCTTTACAGAAGTATGTTGAAAACTAAAAGTAAAATCTGGTCAAAACTGGTTTAAAAGACAGGGTCAAGTCTCTTTTGATTTGACTTAAGACTTTCCAAGACCTCTTTAAAAATTTAGTATTCAACTATTTTTTCTTTTTTCTAAATTCACTTATTTTTTTAATTACAAATTTGAAGTTTGAGCAATTAGCATACAGGGTATTTCTAAAGTATCTTTCAAAAATGTAAAGCGAGGGCCAAAATAAGCACATTTCATAATGGAATGTACATGCAGAAGTGTTAAGATTGTAGAGAACTTAATGAGATAAGTACGCAAAAGCAATCCAATTGTGCAAACTGCTGCCATATTCGTGGACTTTGAGCAGAATGTTTTGCTATAGAAACATGAAATCTGCCAACAAGTACTTTGTTTATGGAACTGCACAGAAAAAAGGAAAACCTTCTTAAAGAAAGTATAGACAGTGATTTCCATGTAAAAAGCTGCCAAATGCCAAAACATTCAAGTATATTAACTAGCAGTTGCGTGACCACGAATCCTTTCATGTTTTTAGGTGTGATGTGAGCAACGGAATATATCACAGACTTCTTGTAGTGAAAAAAGCTGTAATCTGTACATTTGAGGATGAGCATGCTACAAGCACGAGAGCTGTTGGACATGCATTGGATGTGTGAGCCAAACAATGGTTTGGAACACTTTAAATGATGAAGAAATGCATATCATTTGCAGAGTGCAGGCACTAAAAATGGGCACTATTCTCTACGAGTTAACTTTGCTCAATGGTACTTAACAACAAACTGCTGCAAATCCTGACTTCCTTTGTGTACTTTATTCAATGATGAGGTTACCCGGAAATATCATAAAGATTCAGGAGTCATTTAGTATCTGATTTGCCACTTTTAATTAGTTACTTATTTCCTAAATCTGAACATGCAATAAAATAGCAGAAAAAATTATTTAAAACAACAAATTTTAGTTCTGTCACCTTAAAAATAAACAATCAACTAAAATTGGTAGATTGCATACTACATAACTACCAAAAGATTCTCAATCAGTGTTTGGCACTGTAAAAAGTTACTTAGCATGGCTGAACATTCTATGCAGTCGCTTGAATGGCAGCACATACAGCATTTTCTAGAAGAAACCTTCTTTCAATATTCCTCCACCTGTTTGCACACAAATGTGGTATCATCACAATAAAGTGCTAGCTCACTTCAGTAGAGTAACATCAGAAATTACCTTGATGTTACTTGCAACCCCCAATGGATCAGATAAGTTGGATCTATTCCTTGGCCAATTCGATCACCAGATTTCACATACTTCACGTGCATAGATTTCTTCTTCTGGAAAGGAGCATAATAGCAGCATGGTTTACGAAAGCCATACCAAATCCATGAAAATCTACAGGCCAGACTGTCAACTGCTGATGGAAATGTCTGAGATCTTATCTAATAAATGCCAATCCATCTGCCACCACTGTGAAACATGTATTACTTTGGTGGTTGTACTTTTAAGCGCCTATTGTAAAAAACTGAATCATTAGAATATTTTCTTTTAATTTCATCCTCCTTACTGACCTGTTGCTCCTACCTTCCTTTTATGCTAGTACTTACAAGTGCTATTTCCACACACACACATTCCATTATAAAATTTGCTTATTTTGACCCCCTTTGCCTATCTATCAATTGTCAGATATTTTAGAAGCGCTCTGTATACTTTGGGCAATATACTTCCAGTGTTATAACAATAATTTGAACTTGGCCTCTTCTTTTTCTAGCATGCCAATATACCTTGTAGCAAAGCAAAAGCTCTGATTCTACATATTATTAAGAGTAATTGAAAAAGGCCTTGCTAATAACCAAAAATCCCAACCTCAACTTCGGTGAATATATTTGAGGCAAAAAGAAACACTAGATTCTCACCAAACCATATTTGAAAAGTTCCTAATTAACTTTTGTTATGTTACAAAAGGAATAAAAACATAGCTTTGCACCATTTATCAGAACTCACCTCTAGGAAATAATAGTCATGACAATAATGAAATGCAGAAAATATACATATTTTGCTGTTGAATGTTAACAGATACATAGCATATCAGATGATCAGAATTTTTAAACTTAAGGTTGTAAGAAATTAACATGTAAAATAAGCTTAGCAAATTTCGAAAGAAAAAAATGTATACCTGCTATTTAACATGTACACTTTGCTATTCTAAGTTTGGTTTTAAAGAGCATTACATACCTTCTGCTACTTTTTGAATAAGTTATTTGCTTATATGTCCAATCTTAATTATGCCTCACTTTTAAGAAGTTTAAAATGCACAGCAAAATCAGACTGATTAGTTAGGACATACCACTGCAATACTCACGAGGGGGCAATGGATCCTCGAGATCGACTCTCTGATATCGAATCGTTCTTTCGGGTATGGAAGGCAATCGTGTAGTAGGAAGATGCTGCAAAGTTGCTACATGAAGTTGATCTCTGCCAGCAGAGAAGCTTAGTGACCTCGATGCTAAATTCCTAATAGAATTAATAAAACCTTCAGACTACCTACTTATACCATTAAATTCTGACAATTTAAAATTCACATAACAATTGTATACACTAAGTAGTATTAAAAAAAATCATCCCCCCTCAGAATATGTTATCGTCTGATATTGTCTTCAACTGTAATGATTCAAAGGATGTAAAATACAATAGCAATTCAGCTTTCAAAATATAACAGATACAACAAGTATGGGAGAAAAAAAACACTGAAAATTTCAATTTTTTTTGCTGTTAGCGAGACCTTTATGCAATGAAGACAATAACTATACTTATCTTTGCATCTAAATAATTACTTCTATGCATTTAAATACTGATTATGAATAATATTAAATAAAATCCAGAGCAACTGTTGTTGGAAAACAGTAGCTCAAATCACCAAATGGCATCCAAAATTCATTCATGCTGCATCATCACAACTCCAGACTTCTGACTTGCTTGGATAAACAAATCAAGAAACTGTTATTCATGTGAAACTGCTATTCATATTCTACATGTGTGCTTTAGTACCGCATCATCTAATTTCTACTTCTGTGCATTTTGAACACAGACAGCACAATGCTACTGGTATGCATTTACAACAGAGTATATTTAGTGCTTTGCATGTTATTAAGTGATTTAGAGAGTTATTAGGCAATAAATTCTTGCTCATAACATTGTATGCTTTATGTTTCAACTATGCATCTTCAGAAAATTTGTGCAAGCACCCACTAACTCCATCTAACAAACAAGGCACATAAGAGAGCTACAAATAAGATGTATTTATTTCTTTGTTTCACAGCATTTTGTCATTTGTAAACAAACTCGGCTGAATCATTGTCTCTTTCTCTCAGTGGTGTGCAGTACAAGGAACCACTTCCCTGAATGTTTGTGTTTAGTTTTAGAAACTACTCTTCTCTTTAAAAATGACTGAACTGCAGATAGAAGACCTTTTAGCAAATAGCACTTAAGAGTTTCAGAAGTCATGAATGACAAACAATCAGTTATTTGCACACTCTCAAATAATGAGCAAATTACAGAGGTATCTTCAGTAATATGTTTAACAAATGCACAGATAAAAAACCTCACTAAGCAAGGTGCATGCTTGTCTCAAAAATAACATAGTCAGATTCAAGATTTCACAGTAATCATTATCCTTTGAAGAGTGTAAGAGAAGGCAACATAACTCTTACACAAATAACACCACAAGTGCTGCATTTCCGCTGAAGTCATGTCACTCACACATTAAACTAAGGTGATTTTATTGACACATCAAATGCAAATACTGATCCTATAGAATACATCAAACAACTCAGAAACTGCACACAGCTGCTTAAGAATACATCATGTGGATCACCTGCAACAAAAGCAATGTTCATCTACAGAGTTTTGAAAGCATATTCCCATGTTCTTTGGGTGATATGATGTAATACGACACCCGTTACAACCATCTTACCATGGCAAGTTGCTGAAATGTGGTTTAAAGTTATCAAGTTATCCATTCATGAAAAATGGTATCATTTTCAATAAATCATGTGAAACTAGCATTTGTGTCTAATACAGATATAAAAACTTGCTCTTCTGATAATTTAAAAAACAACATCTTCAAATCACGCCAAATAAAATCTTCATCACATTCATCCTGGCAGATATACATTTTCCTGAATTTTTTCATATTATCATGATGACATTGGAGGGGCAGTATGAGGTGGACCATACAAAGATAAGAAGTTCACACACGTGATCTCCGCACAAGTTATAATCTAAAGGCCAATGCCAGAACTAGTCTAGTCATTAAGAGGAATAAGACAACATGCTTTGGCATTACAGAGGCGATAATATGTTCAATAATGTCTCCACTTAGATTACAGAAGTGATAATTTCCTGAACCAGTGGCAGAAGATTTATGGATTTGTACCATGCCCGTCATAAAAGTCTTTCGATTTGGGGGTTGATAGAGCAATGATTCCGCAGGTCTTCTGTTATGTCTTCAGCTATAACGAAATAGATGCAAATTATAACAACAACAAAAAACTAAAGAGGTGTGATTAATTTAGTCAGCAAAATGTACCAAGCAGGTGAAAACCTCCGAAACTCTCAAATGAAGAGAGACTTCTTGTCGCTGGCAGGATCTTTACACAATGAAGACATTGTGGTGTTAACTATATTACCTTTATAAGCCCTCTAAATAATTGCTTGTATGCATTTAAATATGGATTATCAATTTGCTAATATTGTTAGTAGTTTTCTTATGACAGTAAGCTTCTTACAGATTTATAATAAATGTTCATTGTTGTAATGGTACACACAACCCATACAACATGTAACTAAACCACCAGTCACCTCAATGGAGTCACTCCACTAGCATAGCATTGCAACACAAGATGCAGCAGCATGATATTGAAGATACTGGTCACTTAACAATCTAAAAACGTCCTGCTGTTTTTTGTAATCACATGACCTTTCATTTATATTTTTACACTAATCCCAGTCTCACTTCAATTCAATTTGTAATCAGATGATCTTTCATTTCTATTATTATATCAACAGAGTCTCAGTCTAGTTCAATGTTTCTTTCTTTGTGTGCTTATTTCACTGTCTGTACATGTATGGAGAAAATGATGAATTTACTTCTATAGGCTTGTCATACATTTTTTAGCCAATCCTGGCCAATGGATGGACAATCTGCATTTCAGTTTTTCCTCATTCATTAATATTTTGGTCTTGTTCCAACAAATCTTGATAAATAACTTTCTTTTGCAAAACACTTGGCATTTTTAAGCAAAAAGTTGAAAATGTCTCAGTTGTTAATATTTTGCAAAAAAAATTATACTTCAGCAAGCCCCCTGGCCTCCAAAAAAAATTTAACAAACTTTAATAATGTGAAAGAAATAATGGCAGAAACAAGAGAAAATAAATACTCAGAAGATATGCAACTAGAAAAATACTGGAAAGATAAACTGCAAACTACCTCTTTTCCCTACTAACAGTTCTCAAACACGAAAGACAGTACTTCTACTTGACCCATTGCTGCCAGAAATACACGAATTGGGTTACTGTGGTAAATGTCACTATTAAGGCTTACCAATAGAAGACATCTTACTGACAACACAGAATAATAATAATAATAATAATAATAATAACATTATATTATATACTTTTTCCAAAACTCTAGTGAAGATAATTTCTCCTTCCACATGCCTGAACAAAGCTGATAAAAACTTCTGATGACCGTAGAGCAAACACTTATTTTTAAATAAAAGATGTGTCCAAATTCCAAGAACAAATCAGAATGTTCCATGATTTTTCCCATAAAACTTAATAAAATCAGGTATATATAACAGGTGATACAAAAGTAACAAGAAAAGTAAAGATTCGGTAATTTCAAAAATACGAACAGTAGTTCTACACAGTTTTCGAAAAAATGCACTGAAAGACATGGAATTTCATATCACATGACACTGAATACTATATTCAGTACTGCGACTGAAATTACAGCTGAACTCTATTGCTATGTGGAATGTCATGCAATTTCTGAAGGCCATCTCATGAATGACAGCTGCCACACTGAGCATCTGTTTTGCAAACTGTGCTATGTCACTGGATACGAATTTCTGATACAATTTTTAAGCACTACCTGTCAATGACAACTGTAATTATTCTAGCAATAAAATCTTTCATTATTATTATTTTAGTCTTTTCTGTGCATTACTATCTATACCAGAGTTCCTCAAATTTTTTTTGGCCCATTAACCTTTCACGATTGCTAGACAATCATTCTCCCCTCCTCCTTTCCAAAACTCTAAAAATGCATACACACTTACTTAAATTTACATTTTTTAATGTGTTTTATGAATTAAACAAGAAAAAATATGGAAAAGATTGTACCAAAACTTGAATAAAAACAGTTTTCTTCATATTTAGCTAAAATTAAATACTGAACAGTAAATAAAAGGCTGATCGCATTCCCCCTGAAACTATGAAATTCCCTCCTACAGGTGATTCTCCCCTTGGTTCAGAGCCCCTAGTCTATACTTTTTGAGTTACTGAATTTTTACTTTTCTGATTGCTTTGGAATCATCCTGATATGTAAAATATAAAATAAAAGAATAAATCTCTAATTTAATTAGCAATAGCTCTTTAAAATTTCTTCTTCAAGTCTTTCTTCTTCATATGTTGTCCTCCTAGCATCTGCAATGCATCAAAATTTCTGTCCACTGCATCATTTCTAGATCAATCCACACATCACTTAATAATGCTATGACCTAATTAATTCAGAACATAAACCAAAATTTTGTCATAACTAATTCCGAACTTGAACTCAAAATTTCCAGAACTGAAATCTTTCTCGTGGTTTGTATAACAGCAAACTTTGCTTCTACGTCTGTTCTTGCTAAGACGCTGCCTCGCTGCTTTTCTCTTATTGATACAGCATCAAAAATCCAAATGTTCTTGAATAGGCATGATTAGAGTGGCAAGTGAATTATGGCCACAAATGTCAACTGAAGTAAAGACTAATAGTTAATATTCCTGGGCTGCCAAGTTTGCTTTTCAATATGGATCAACAGTATTGCTAAATCTACTTTATTACACACACACACTCATATGAATGAAATTATAAAGAAAACTAATAATAATTGGTCAACAGTCTAGTTGCTTCCATTTAAAAACTGCAGCTATTATTTAATTAAATAATTATTTATGAATTCAAAAATGTAATTTCAAAGCAACATGACATTGAATTATAATACCAGTTTTATATATTCAACATAGTTCACTAAATTTAAGAACTAAAATACTAAATAACTAAAAAACATACTAATCAGTTAATAACAGTAAATACTACTCTGTTACTTATAATGCAAAAATCATTTCACATTTATTTGTAACAAAACTTCAAATTTCATATACTACAGAAAGCAAAAGTAACACATAA
Organism: Stegodyphus mimosarum; assembly: GCA_000611955.2. NCBI lineage: Eukaryota > Metazoa > Arthropoda > Arachnida > Araneae > Eresidae > Stegodyphus > Stegodyphus mimosarum. The sequence continues at coordinate 49,910 of KK121092.1, forward strand.
AACATACATTGTATTAATTTAAGTATATACACTAAGAAATTAAAAGCAAACTAAGTAAAAATATGTAATCTCAAAAAAAAATTATAAATTATATTATTGTATTAACTTCTACCTGTTTCATCTTCTAACACTTTTGTATTTAATTTGTTCATAGGTCTCTTCAATTTACCAAATAATAGAATGGAAGCTATCAGCCTTTTCTGAACTACTGAATATTGTCAAAACGTCAAGAATGTTTTAATTTCCTCACAGTGAAATTATATATCACTAAGAAAACATGCTAAATGCAACACCAAAAATTATAGACAAATTATGAGAATGTGATTAAGAAACTTAAGTTAAAGAAGACAGATCTCATTTTCAACAGCCATATTCTTCATACTGTTTATCAATATTAAAAGATAATCTGTAAAAATATTTTCATTGATTAAAGTTTTCAACTAGTGTCCAATGGTGTAGTTATTTATGCTAATTATCTGCATGTGGACTTCTGTGCATAGATAAGACCATGAAATATAGTCTGGCAGTGTTAGCAGACTTGAGAGAAGGATGGTCAAACAGAAACAGAGGCTACCCAAGGTCCGATTATTCCTTCAGTGCCATACAAGAACTTGGAACTATGTTTTAAGCAGCAACTCAATTACTAGATCAAAGGTGGTAGTAGAATAGTATATCAGTTAGTAACTCTTATAAGTAGATCAGCCTGGTCAAAGGTGGTTAAGAGCAAGAAATGTATAAAAAGACTTTACTGCTATCGGCTTGAAGAACATGAAGTGGCTATAAAAGAGCAAGGTTCAGACCTGGCTGTCATGGGAATACAAATCAACAGTTCTGCTGCATGAAGGCTTAAGAATGACTGTAAACATTTGAAGAAATGTGCTAAAGAGGACAAAGGTGCAATGTACAGCAGATTTTCTGCAAGTTTTCCACTTTTAGTAGTTCAAGCAGAAAAATTTTCTGAATTTCTTTACTATTCTAGATTTGTATGTTTGAATGGATGCTTGATCAACTGAAGTCTGTGTTAAAGATCTTTGTAAAAATCCCTGTGAAGTAAAATCTGCAAGCATGGTGGATATCGTGACATTGATGAATGAAAAGTGGCCAGTCATCAGAGAAAGATACATAAAAGGTGACATTTACAATGCTGATGAAACGCATATTTTCTACAATGTAACCTCACAGCAGATTTTTAAGAGTGAAAAGTGCATCGAAGGCAAGCTCTACAAAACTGACAGCTTTAGCAAGTTCTAATATGTCTGGAGAAAAAGAAACTGTTGGTTATTAACAAGTAAAAAAAAACTTAGATATTATAAGCACATAAAAAAGTAGATGATGACGACTAGACGACTTCAAACATTTTCATGAATTTAATTTCGAAATGGGAGAGGCAAGCGAGGAAACAAAAGTGTAAAATTTTCCTTTTAATTGATAAATGTAAAGCGCATCCCGAAACCACTGGATTTAGAAGCATCAGGATTAAATTTTTATTATCAAATTCTACAAGTGTTATGCTGCCTTTGGACCAAGGGGCATATCAGAAGTTTTAAACCAACCTTTCGTTAGCACTTGGTTTTGATGCTTCTCGATGGAAGGGGAAAAATGGAACAACCTGAAATGCTAATATAAACATACTCTGAGCAATTATTTAATGAAGGATGTACTGGAAAACGTTACATTAACATACATTACCAACTGCTTCCATAAGGCTGAATTTTACATTTCTCAAGAAAGGCAATTCACTCAGGGGGGGGAGGAGAAGCAGACGACTTAAAAAATTTGGAAATGAATAGAGAATTTGAAAATTATGTATCTGTTGATGCCATTGTTATCAATTCCGAGACACCTACTCCCAAAGACACTGTAGCTGAAATCCATGATAAAGAAAAAAAAAAAAAAAAAAAAAAAGTGACGATGTTGACAACAAATGTGAAGGATTTCAAGTTGAGCTGCCCCCAACATCTGAATGGCTTTTCGAAGCCATGGGTGCAAATGATGATGTTTTCTGGGGCCATGAATCTTCTCTGAAGAACAGTACCACAAGAAAGAGACAATAAGACAGTTCAAAGCAAATTATTTAACTTTTTTTTGATTGCACAGAAACAAAATATAAATGCAGTAAGTACATATAAAATAGTAAGTATATATGAACTTTTATGATTTTTTCATGAATCCATTTTTATGAGCCCTCGTTTATAACAAGCAAACACTGCGGTCCCTTCACATTCATTATACGTGTGTTCGACTGTATTTTGAGATTAATCAAGTGGCAAGCATGCTAAACTACACTAAATAACGTTTTTTACTAACAGTTTTTAATCACTTTTTTAATAACTAGTTTGCTTTATTTCTGTCCATATCCTTTAATTCTGATGATCAGTGTATTTACTGCTGGTGAAAGGAATTCACATCTGCCAAATTCTACTAACTGGGTGATGCAGGTAAAACTTCTTTGCACTGAAAAAATGTCTTAAGAAATTTATTATTGAACAAAAACAGAACTGAGGTCTGGCAATTTAAATTTTTTGGGGAAAATTGAGACTTTCACATCAGTGCCACAAACAAGCATAAGTGTGATTAAGACACAATAATATTCCGAACAAGTATTAATTTAGAAGACAAATAACATAATTCAACGTTATATTCGCGAATATAATGCTGATTTTTGTTGTTGAACTTCAAAATTGAGCATAAGTGTGTTGCAATATCAAATATTCTGAAACAACAACAGTACATAAGATATTCTAAATTCCTTGAAACACTTATAATTTTTTAAATATATTGCACACAAAAGTACAAAAATAACCACACATTTACACTTATTTTTTTGTGACACATAGATATCTTTTCAATTTATATCATATTTATACTTTTATACATTTATAACAGACAAATGAATACATTATAGCATAAATATCCTAAAGAGCTATATTATAACTTATTCGTCTGCAAATACCTACACAGATAATTTTCCCATAAATTTTAACTTTATAAAGATAGACAATTTTATAAAATATAAAAATTTTAAGCAGATGAAGGTCGGATAAAAATAATTTGTAGAACTAATCAAGTGTTACTTACCCAAGAGAATTACGCCTCTGGACCCATAAATCTGAGTCTGGCCTTATGTAAGACAAGTGATTTGCAGTGCTAGGCTGAGATGGAGATACATGGTTATCCCGCTCTTCAGATGAAGGGGATGTCCTCAATGGAGATGGCCCATCATCTGAAGTTTCATCAGTAGGGCTGACTGGACTGAGGTCATCACTAGCTGGACTGACAACCAAACCAGGAGAAACAGGAGTCTGAACACTATCTGGTGTTGATAACAAACTGAGTGAGCTGGTACTACAGTGCATCCCCGTTCTTGATGTTGAGGGCATATCGGGGGTAGTAGCGCAACTCGGTAAGGACGGTTCCTGTGCTACTGCATTAGGATATGCAAGCACATTTTCTCCGTCAATGGAATCGGAGTCTGATCCATAGGAACCATTTCTCTGCAGATTATCTCCGTCGCCCGGCGGCTCTTCATTTTCACTGGCACTAAGAGTCTGGGATGAGGGGCTGCTGCACGGCGGAGTGACAACATCTGGTACACAGACACTGTAACTACCAGGGATTTCATCATTATCTAGATTAAGCTCACCAAAATCATTAGTCATGTGATCCATTGAATTTGCAACACGAGCTAAATCACTAGCTTCACTGAGACTAAGATAAGTTTCATGATCAAGATCAGAAGAACTATATGCATCTATACTTGGTTCCAGCTCTGAATAATTTAAAACAGGTGTTTCATCTTCCCCCTCAAAATTAACAGCTTCATTAATGTTTTCTAATGATGGTCCTCCTTCATGGATGGAGTCATGCTCAGGAGTAGCTAAGGGGGCTGTTCGCTGGGAAACTGAGTGTTCACAGTGTATTTGGGTTTGATTGATATAATGACCATCAGTATAACTATCAGATGCCACAGGATAAACTGGAAGAGCTACTGGCCGTGGTGCACCACTAGATGTTCTCTGGGGCAATGCTGGGGGTGGAGGACTAGAATCTCGAAGAAGAGGTACTGATACAGACGTTGACAAGGCACTCACACTTTCATCACCATCAATACATGGAGTTGCATCATCATCATCTGTATTACCATTTTGTTCATCTGTATCAACTATCTCCAATAAAAAACTGTCTTCAGGTTTAGTATGTTTAGGTTTATGAGTTGATAACTGACTAGTGTCTGATATTTCCACTCCGCTAACTGATGGTCCATCCTGTGAAGATGTGCTTGGTCCTACAAGATGGGCTTTAGATCGCTCCAGAGGACGATGCACTTTAGCTGATTTCTGCTTTGGTGGTAGAGGTGGAGGAACATCCATTTCTTTTGCTGGGGTAGGATTAGGAGATGGTTCAATGCTATTTGTGGAATCAGTTGCAGGCTGAAGCACATATTCCATATTAGTAAAGGCCACTGTGGAAGAGCCAGCACTGCAAATACTGTTACTGCTTGCAGTGGTTGTAGGTATTGATGGAATAGACAGACGAGTAACAGATGCCTGAGAAGCTCTCCGAGCAGCTGGTGGGACAGCTGCAATACTATTTATGCTTTGATCAGAGCCAGAACGAATATTTCGAGGTTGTCCATCTCTTCTCGATGGCTCAGAGGCACGTGACCCAGCTACAGAATGGCTACTGCCATTACCAGACAAATTACCATTTAGCATTTGAGCTGATCGACTAGAAAGTACAATATGCTGAGGTGTGTTTGGGACGGATGACCCAGTTATTTGTGAATCAGAAAGATCAGTTGCATATATGGGATTATGGACTTGACGAATGTGAGTCCATGGGTCGACTAAAGAAAAGACAGGGCTTTTAGAATAATACATACAAATTTACTACCTATATATGCAAACAACAAACACACTTATACTATTTAAAAATTTACGGCTCTTATGTTTTAACTTAATGTATCATGTATCTATGAAAACATAAAAGATGAAAGTTGTGATATCTCTTTCAGTGATGTCTTACAAACTGAATGTTTTAGGATAACTTGGACATAAAATCAATATGCAAACTATTACTGCATGAAAAAATGAAATAATTTTAATCATTATTTCTAAACTTCTGTCTCAAAAGAAAAATTTGAGCTCTTAAATCCAATACTATTCTTTAATTACTTGTTGGAAACATGCAAAAAAGGGACTTTAATTAAATATTAACTTTTTCAATGTTAAAATATATTAAGCATGAGAGAGCAAGTTTTAACACTGTTACACAGAATTCATACATCTTTGGTTGGTAGATATTTTTCTTAAGTATTTTAAAAGACACAGTTTACAATGAAAGGAAGTCTCATAAAACTTTTAACAATATGTTGTAAAATAATTTTTAAATATGAAAAAAATATTTTTTTATACCTGGACCATTTTCAAGAGTGAAAGTAAATGACAACTGCCCTGTTACATGATCAGATGGGTTTTTATTGCACAAACTGAAACTGAATTCTATTGGAATCCTAAAACCAAAGAAAATCAATAATTATACAGACATATGCAAGTTTCAGTATTTCAAAAAATAAATGCTAAATACAAGTAAAGGCTTCATTTGGCTTTAAATAGCATTAGAAATTTGACTACAGTCTATAGTTTTTTAAAGCTTCATGATTTAATATTTCCTACCAAAAATATTACATTAAAAAGATTTTCACAACTGTATAATCTTTAAAAGCAATATTATGTAAAACATAAAATTATGACAATTCTTGAGATTTCTTAATTCTTTGTATATTACACTTCAAATTTGAATCATTTCATAAGATCAGGAACAAAAGAACAGGGAGAATGATTACATAGTGTAAAACTGCATGAAGGTTACTGCCTAAGCTTCATTCCAATTTTGAAAGAAAGTATACCGGAAAGCATACCAAGAGATAGAATTAAAAATATTATATTCCTTTTTTCCTGCCATCAATTTTTCAAGAGATAAAACAACAATGAGAGAAGTTTGCTTACAATTAGAAGCTGGCAAGGGGGGATTTTTTTTTGGGGTTTTTTTACTTAACATGAGCTTCCCGCCCAATAAAATTAACAGGGGGGGGGGCAATTGTATGCATTTTTTTCCAAACAGCAATAAAAAATTTTCATTTTATTTGTGTGTTCTGTAGAGAAGTACTTTTAGTTTCCTTCAAAAACATTTTGTTTAAACTTCCAATTAAGTTGCTTGATGCAAGAGGCTTGGCTTTTAAGTTGTCCGAGTGTTTGGTAAGTCATTTCTAGCCTTCAATTTCAAACAAGACTTTTCCCTTAACTACATGCAATTGCAGTAATAATTTCAGTATAATACTCGTGAAATAGTTTTAATATAAAGCAGAATTAACAATCAAGATTTTAAATTTACGAAATTTACAAAAATACCATACTGTCATGAGAAAAGAGAAACTCATACAATGAAAAATTTTATTTACTAAGAAATTATCATAACACCTTTCTGAAGATTTTAATACATAAATATTAGCCACTAATAGCTCAGGGACCATTTTACAAGTATTACAGAGCCTGATTTGAATAGAACGAAAAGTTTATACAGTACTGAAATTAATAAAATGTCACCGATATATAAAACTACTGAATGCAAACGGCAAAATGGAACAAATCAAATACCTCTATATAAGTTTACTATAAATCTTCAGATGTAAAACTGTGCAATTTCTACAAACTATGACAAACTGACATGTGCTCACAATACTAAATTTGCTAGTTAGAAACACACACTGAAAGTTAATATCTCTACATAAATTTACTATAAATCTTCAGATGTAACACGGTGCAATTTCTATGAAATATGACAATCTGACATATGCTCATAATATTAAATTTGCTAGTTAGAAACACACACTGAACATTTTCCCAAGACCTTAGTTTATAATGAGAATCAGACGCAATACTAACTTAAACTTCAGTGCTTTGGAAGGAACAGATTGCATAAATATTGTTACAGTCATTTTATGCACTTTTTAGTAAATATCTATATGTTCAAACACAGTTTACTAATTTTGCAGATGAAATTTTTCTGAAAACTAAGGAACAAACTATGCATAATAAATATATATATCTACATATTTGCAAATAATACAAGGGGGGAAGAAAACAAGCCTTAGGAATTTCTTAAGTAACAGAACCTTCGTCCTGAATTATCACACACCATGTTTATTAATTAATGCAAATTAAAAAGCATCCAAGTATAATTATAATGCTTCAAATTATTACTAAATTTAAAATAATATTTTCAATGAATAACAGTTTTAACAAATCCTTCAAAGCAATTTCTAATTCCATTAAATTACCTGAATATACATTAAAATATTTATTTTGATGATTGAATCAACTACCAACTTCAAAATAATAAAATAAATGTAATGCATCGTTATATAGTACACACATTTCTTCCTGTAAATGGTAAAGACATCCCATTTAATTTTATTTTTAATCTCAAATTATAAACACATTCATGCATTTTTGTTTATGGAGAAAATGCAAGTTATATAATAAAATTTTGAACTAAGAAAATTTTTTTTATTTTTTTATAAAAGTGCCAGATTAAAACCTTAAAATATTTATATACTAGCTTATATTAAATAATAAAATCATTTAGAACAAATAATATAAGTTATGATTAAATATTTACCCTGTAAACTGATCAAGAAGAAGACAAATCTGCACAGAAAATTTCCCCAAGAAACGACTAATAATAGGTCTACTTTTTGCAAATTTATCTTTTACTTCAAAGTCTAGAATATCAGATGGATAGGCAATAAATTCAAACTGCAAAAGGAAAATATAATTAAGCGAAAGCAATGAAATTTTCATTTCATTGAAGTGCGTAAGAGATATTTAGAGTACAAACAACATAAATAAAAGTACTAATGATAAATAAATAAATAAAAAAAAAATCTGGTCCTATTTATATGTTACCCATTTATTAAGTGATTTCAGTTTTACATCTTGTGCTTTTCAACTGTTAATAATTTTTTAGACATATTCTAAACCAGTTGTCTCGAACTGGTGCCCCCAAAGCAATTTTACACAATCTGCAGATACATTTGCCATAAATTAATAAGCATTATGACAAGAATTAAAAGTAAAGTTTCAGATTTTAATGATTTGGAGTCTAATTTTACATTATTTTAATTTCCAAAAATTAATGTTAATAAAATAAATCACTTGTTTAAATTTTTATTTAATATCTATGTATTTATTTCAGTTACTTTTTTTCAATTAAGAAACTTTTTGAACAGCTTCGAAGTTTCACTTAACACGATCTGCATCAAATTAAACTTCTTAATATGCTCAATATGACTGAAAATTAGTTCAAGTTTTTCCATAGGTAATCTATAAGGTATTTCTCCCACCTTCTTTGCATGCCTTCGTGGTGCAGTGGTTAGCACGCTCGACGTGTACCCGAGAGGTCCGTGGATTGCTCATTTTTCACATCTCCTGCTTCCAAATAACCTGATGTCTCTACAAGTCTAATTTCAGATTTGAAATTAGCATGAGAATAAATTTTTATTAAATAAGAAGGGATCATATATTTTCCTCAATGCATTTCTTTCTATTGAAATTACAACCAAAAAAGGAAATTTTACCCTTTACATAAAATCCACCATGATGTTTATAATATATCAAACACTTAAATTACTAATAATACACTTTTTATATATTTAAAATGAAAGAATATCCAAAATGAGAATTAATATTTTAATGAAAAATCTCCATTACATATCAGGAATATTGAGACAGTGCTTCTTTAATGTAATAATTATCCCTCCTTTCAAATTTGCACAGCATTGTTAATTTGTACCAAAAAATTTCCAAAAATGTAAAAAAGATATTTACTAAGCAATCTCTCCTAAAGCAAGACACGGTATCATTTAACTCAAAAGGAATATACACTAAATTCATGTTAATACTATAATAACTGATGATTAATATACAATCACACCTCACTTATTGAGCAAAACAAAATTACTCCCTTAATAAACAATGCTCTGCAGAATGAGTGATGTGAAGACATCATGGCATAACAGGTAGGATCCTGCCTGCATACTGGCTACCAGTCTGTGTTAGTGCTCATTCAGCTAACATCTTACTATCACTGAGCAACTGTCTGCGGAGCTTGTAATCGACAAGATTATGTCTCTAGCCAGGAGTATGGGGATAGAGGTGGATAACAATGACATCGATGAACTAGTGGAAGAGCAAAGCCAGGAACTGACCACTGAAGAAATTATGCAGATGCATTCTGTGTTATAGAAGCAAGTGGAGATTTCAACAAGATAGGAGAAAATAACAGCCTCAGCAAAGCAACAAGTTTCCAGTGAAATAAAGGAGATATTCAGAGCATGGAAAACTACTGCATCATACATTGAGAAACATCACTCTAAAAAGGCAGTAGCTATGCATGCTACAAATTTATTTAATGATAATATTGCATCTCATTTTTGCCAAATTTTGAAGCATATTCAAAATCAAATGTATTTAGACAACTTTGTTATAAAAAAGGATGTATTATAAATTTGATTGAGTATTTTTTGTGGAATGGAAAGCATTATTGTATTTTATGTTGATTCCTATGGAAAAATTTTCACATTACAAGTAAGATACTGAAACAAATTATGCTTGCTAAGTGAAGTTTCACTGCACACCTAATAATAACTAATTAATGTTACAATTCATGATTAACATACAACTTCTTCTAATAAGGTAGAGGGATTTTAATGCAATAGTTATTCTTTAGTTAGTTAGTTAGTTAGGCAGGATTTTCCTGTATGTTCAAAAGAAAACATGGCAATAGCAATTGGTTCTAGAGTTCTAAGTTATCATTTTTAAAAGAGATATGCTTTACTTATGTTGTAGTAAGGGCAGTAATCCTAGTTTTTAAATGGAGTAAGATCCAGATAAAAAGTCTGAAATAATTGTTCTAACTGCTGTAACACAAAAGTATAAAAAACTTTATTGGACTGGGCCATACCAAAATATTCTGCTCATCATTTATGAACACATTTTTACTCTACCTGGCCAGGCCATGAAGGGTGAGTAGTAGATTCAGCAATACCAGTTCGACAAACTTGGCCATGATGAGGTAAAAGTAAGACACCTTCTCCTTTTCCAGGTTGAATAGATATTTTGACATAGGGATCAGGATTAAAAAACATCCCCTTTTTCAAATTTCTTGCATGTAGGTCTGAAAATGTTTCTCTGCATTAGAAATCAGGGGGGGAAAATTTTCAGCTTTCAAACCAGTCATACTTTTTATAACATATTTCAAGTACTCACTAGATAAAGTAAACTTGACCATTTCTACAGGGTATTGCTGAGAAGAATATCCCACCAATACATCTTCAGTCCCATGACTATTCTATATAAATAAATTTGAAATGAAATTTGATTACTCAGTAAAGCAATGAATTCTCTTTTTACTACTACAGTCAATCAATAATCAAATGAAATTTTCTACACAACAGTTAAAAAAAAATTAACAACAATAATAGCTACTGTAATTCTATTTCCATAAAATGTAGAATTTCTAATACATGCAATAAAAAAATTTAAAAACTATATTCTAAGCAACATGACAAAAACTTGAGGAAATTTCTAAATTGTTAAATTTTTATCCAATGTTTAAATTTCCGTTCAGTTATGGGGGAAAAAAAAGCTCCACAATTCTGAGTTTCAAATTATTTTGTTTAATGATTTAACTACCATCGTAATGAATAGAAAGTTAAGAAAACAAAGAGTTTAGTGTAAGCCAGATTTCCCAATATTATTTCAGTACTGTTTATAAAACAGAATTCTTACTTGAGGTCCGCAGGAGTCCAGGAACCTTCTAACAGTAACCACGGGACTGACAGCTCGTAGCGCACCGGTAATACCATGATAATACTTAAAGCAGACATTTGTTACATCTACAAAAGAAACAGCAATATTTCTTCATATATAATTAAAAATTATACAATATATTTTCTCAAGATTATAATAAAATTATCCAATAATTTTGATTAAAAAGATAAGAGGTGCAAGTAAAAAGCAAATATAAGTTACTCACTTTTAATGACACTTATTGCTGAGACTCTTAATACTGCTATTAATAATAATTTAGAAGCCACATGATTTTGTGGTATAGTTTGATATAATCTAACATTTTTTGTGCCTGTTGTAACAACCATTAATAGTGATCTAACTTATTTATCAATTGATAATTTCAAGCAACACGATCTAACATGCTATTGAATAAATTTGTCATTATTAAAAACAGAAAAATAAAAAAAATTTACACTTGAAATTGTTAGACAACTTTAAATATTTCTCACTAATTTCTGCAGTGGGGGGGGGAGAGAGAGAGAGATTTACTTGAATTATAAAAAGAAAAAAATCTAAGGCCCTTAAAAACTATTTGCATGCTCTTTTTTCTTCTTTTCTTAACCAGACATTTGTATGTGCATGCGATAGCTTATCTCAGAATTTGGGAAGGAGATTTAAAATATCGATAAACATATTTTTATAAAAACTGATATCTAGAAATTTATTTAGTGGATGTGCTTAATACAAATATGCACTTACTTAAATAAATTTATCCAGTGATTTATTAAGTATATCAAAAATTATATATTTACATAACTGCATTTTTAACTACAATTTACTGTTTTAATCAACAGTTTTACAAGCATGTTCACTATCATCTGAAATGCATTCATAACTGTCTGTATTTTGGATAAATGCTTCCCCTGCCTATTTCATAAATTACGGAGATATCTTTAAAATTTCGGACTGTATATCAACCTTAACATACTGAATTTTTAAAACCCGCATGCTTATAATTTCAAACCACATTCAGAAAATCAGATGACAAAATTCTGCCAGAATATTTTCTCCTCCTAAAATAAACAGCACTTTATTCTGCAGTACAATATTTTAGTAGACAATTTGCAGAATTCCCAAAATATAGAAAAAAGTGACCAATCTTGAATCCAATTCTTCCTTTTTGAAATTTTTGCTCTTAATTTTTTATTCTAAATTTAATTTACACATATGAAACCACACTAAATAAGATTCTCCTCCCTCTAAAGAGTAAAATTTTTTCCTAAATTACAAAGATTTTTTGGTACTTTTCTGTTAATGAAATACCAGTCATCGGACATGCACCAAATGAAATACCAGTCATTGGACATGCACCAAATGTGGTAGTCTACTTATATCCTTTGCTATTTATATTGCATTATGAAGAGTTGCTCAATAATCATATATACAGTGTTTAATGTGCACAGCTCTTTCAGTGCATTCTGAAGTGAAAACATCAGAGAATTGCAAATTCAGCAACGCACAAATTAAACATTATATTGGGTTACTCACAAATTCTGTGGTTTTTCAAACTGAAGTATGTTTTCTTATTATTATTTTATTACCGATGATACTGAGTGACCTTGATCGAAACAGATGTTTAAACACGATCTTTTTTGCTTATGCAGCATAATACAATTTCTATTTTAATGCAGAGCTAAAATTGTAGAACCCACAATTTTTTTTTCTTTTTCATACTATGTTTTTCTATTTGGAAGGGAGGAGGAGAAGGAAATAAAGAAAAAAGGAGGAGGGAGGGGGGAAAGGAAAAATGCTAGTTAGACAGCTTATAAAATTTGTGCTAAAAATAAATTACGTGCTACTGCTGATGATCCAGTCTAAAGGTTGACTGACAAGCTTGGAAATTTTAAATTGGAATAAAATACCCACTATGGATGACCTACTTCTGCAGAACAAGGAACTATTAAAAGAAGATTTTGCTGAATATCCATGCTATATAGTTCAGGAGCTATCAAAAAGACTAAATATTCCAAAAAACAGTGCACAGTCATTTGAACAAAATCAGGTATATAAATTCTGATGTAAAGGAATCCTATACTTTAACAGAGTAGAATTTTAGACTACTCTGTTAGACTTGAGAGACTTGCTCAATTTTTAGTGCAAAACTCTTTGCTCAAAAGAAATAAAGAAGTTTCTTTTTTGAAAGGACTCATTAATACAGATGGGAAGTGGATGCTAAACAATTATGTTACAAAAAAGTTTACAGGGTAAACAAAAGAACTTCCTTTAGTGACACTGAGGGACTTGCATTGCCAAATTATAACACTCTTTTGCATATGGTTAAACTACAAAAGAATAGTATACTATTAATTGTTGCCATCAAATCAAAAAAATACAGGAAAATACTGTTTCCAAAAGGCAGGTTTAAAAGCAGATATTGAAGGAATGTGCATAAAACTGACTAACTCCTGAGATGGCGTCTTCCATCCTAACAATGCTTGATCACACCGTTTTGATGAAGGTCAAAGAAAAATTGGGTATGCGGGTACGGTTGGTATGGTTTGTGTCACCACCACATTCAACAAACCTGGCCCCCTTAGATTATCATCTCTTCATATCACTTCAAAATCTTCCTCATTCCGTTGGACTCTCACTTCTTTGGAGACTGTCAAACAGAATTTCAATAATTTTTTTAAGAATAAACCTAATGACTTTTTGAAAAAAAATTTCCCACTGCCCGAGAGATGACAAAACGTTATGTAACAAAATGGTGTTTATGTAATTCAATGAAATTTTCTTATGGTTTTGTACTGCTTCTTTTAGATTCATCATCAAAAACCACAGAAGTTCCTAGTTGGCCAAATGCATATTACATATAAAATAGTCATTCTTTTCATATATCTTTATGTATTATCAAGGTTGCCATCATCCAGTTAGATTTCCCACCAGCATTTATATTTGGCGCTACTAGTGTCTCATTAACAGAAAAGTTCCGATGTTTTTAAAAATTTAATTATGTTGCTAGAATTTTGCATGTTAGGACATTTTTGCCTTTTATCCTTTGATACAACGCTGAATAAATACTGAATTCCATTGGTGTTAATTTGCTTATTTTTATTCGATTTAAAAATGTTC
>KK121092.1:76648-120179 GCA_000611955.2 Stegodyphus mimosarum
TCTTCAAGCATGTTTTCTAACAATCAGAAAATTGTCTCAATACACAAACCAGTGTTCTCACTAATTTCTGCATGCTTTATCTCCTAACTTATCAACCTCTCTACAATATAGTTATGAGGGTTTACTGATCTGGTAAAAGTTAAATAGTCCAAAAGCTCCCGACAGACGTGAAGCAAATTATTGCTATGTCTGAAAGTAACTACAGTGTCAGACAAAGGTTTAAATAAGCCTTTTATTTAAAAAGAACTTAGAACATAAAGGCATGTTCTGATGCTAACAAAATCAGTTACAACTCGTGGTAATGTAATTAAACAAGAACAGTCAAATTCAAACTAAAAATGTGGACTAGTGGTCAAAGACTATAGAATTTAGTTTTAATTTAAGCTGGCTCAGTAACTCTGTTATATGAGGAAATAGAAATGGGAAACTATACTAAAGGCTGAAATCATAAACAACTGGGTAATTTACATAATAATAATTGTACATGTCTTTGAAGAATAATTTTCTTTATGCATTATTCAGTCTCTTTCTTCAACACATTTCCTTTTCATTTTAGAACTTTTGGATTTAATTAAGGATTTCTCTATTACAAAAAAAAACTAAATGCATTTAGAATGTATAGAAAAAGCTGCTAATTTTATTTCCTTAGCAATATCAAAATTCAGAAGGAATATGATATATATATATGGTAAGGGCTGGTTATAGAGTTGATGTGGCAGAAATTTTAGAATTTAGTGACAAACTAAGCAACAAAATCTAAAAATGTCATAACTTTTAGAATTTAGAGCAGGCACTGGAAGCAGAATTTAGAGCAGGCACTGGAAGCAGAATTTAGAAAGCCACTAGGCAGCAGAATTTTAAGATTCACAGAGATTTCATCAGGTGAAAATATGCCTAACGCCAGTTCTGTATGATGCATTAAGGCATATTATATGAATCTTTTAAATTGTCAGTTTTCAATTTCTTTATTAATAAAAAAATACATTTCTGTAACGCCTGTCCATGTGATAAGATTAGAAGCATTTCTGATATTTTCCATGCTTGTGTCCAATGAAAAGTAGAGAAAATAAAAGGAAGATAAACATGTTAAGAAAAAGATTCTAGTATCATAAGTAAAACATTCAAATATTATGTTTTCATTTTTCTTCAAGGCGTTCTCGAAAAAGTAAGAAATTCATCACAAACTTGCTGTAAAATACATTCATTCTGTGTTAATACCATGGAGACATTTTTAATTTTGTCACGTATTACTGGAATCTTCTAGAATCGTGGGTCTATAAATCTTGCCTTCAAATCCTTCTAAACTTTCCAAGCTGCAGTGTCTAAAATCCTAAAGAAAAATTATGCCTACCAATTCTGCAATAGCGAAAAATAAATTGATGCATATTCCGAAATTTCTGAATATTCTCAGACAATTACGTGGGATAAAACTCTTACTATGAAAAAATTAAAAAGAAAACATTTTTAATTAATTACATAGCTGATTTCGCTTTTAGTAAGAACTGTTTCGTAAATTCTGTCTTACAGCATTATATCTTGTTTATTTCTCAGATTCAAAATATTGTATAATAAGTTGTTAAAATGGAACTTTATACTATGACAGCGAAAAATAAAAATATTTTCTTATAATGTTATTTTTTAAATATAATTTCAATATATTACCATTATTTTAATGGAATTTATTACTGTTACAATGTACTAAAAAAATCGTCGAAAAATTTCCAGATCTCGGAATTAAAAATTTTCTATAAAAACTGATCTTAAAATCGCCAAAATGTTGATATGTCACCAAATTTAGAACCGTTAAATAAGAAAATTCACATCGCCAAAAGCGAAAAGTTGTTTGAGATCTTCATTAGAAAAAAAATGAATTTCGAATTTCGAATTCGAATTTCACTTCTTGCTTAGAAACTCGAACATCCCACCATTTATATTAGAAATAAGAACAAATTATAACACATGAAACCATTCACCCATTCAAAAGATAATCATATATGTCAGTGAATCGCCAAAAATATTCCTCCAAAATGCTAATTCACACTCAAACTGGCAGTCGTAAAAACAAACAGAAATTTTAGATGATTAAAATTAAGGACCTTCTGCCGATTTCGAACAAAATTAAGACTTTTAAGGACCAAAAATCGATTCCCAAAAACCTAAGGACTTTTAAGGACTCTTAAGGACCGTACGAATCCTATGCAAGGATAATCCTTATTATGACCACCCAGAAACTATTATTAACAATTTACTTGTATTTTTAAGCAGTTTAATTTGGAGAATAAATTCATTTAGTTATCTATATCAAAATTAGTGTTCAACAACACATTTCAAAGCAGAAAGACCAATGATTTTGTTTATATTACTCTTGCATTTCAATAGTAGTCGATGGGAAACAGAAGATCAATGGCCGAACACTTAATTAACTTTTACGATTTAGTAATTTATCTTTAATGGTTGACTTAACCCTAGAACACTAGTGTACGTAAATTTTACGTGCTGCCATCCTTTATTGGTTCCTTTCTGCCCTTTCCCTTTCACCTATACAGTTGTTTGACCTTGAGTGCTTCGAGGTGTCATGTAGGTGGCTGCATGCCACATGGTTTGATTTTTTCGTCTGCGGTTCATTTGCCTCGGTTACATGAGCTAGAGCTCAGATGTGAATTTTACGTGTCGCTAGTAATACGCGAAATTTTGAACACGTAAATTTTTCGTGTCACTAGTAATACATGACTTTTTAAATACATAATTTTAACGTAGTCCTACTGATAGCGTCGGTTATTTTTAAATTTGTGAGCGGCATATATAAATGTGTTTCGATTCTTATTTCATACTGTGTTGAAAAAATGACGAAACGCCGCAAATATTTAACGAATGAAGAAATTCAAGCAATGCTTTTGGAATCTGATGAAAGTGAAAGTGGTGATAATGTTGAATTTGATGAAGATAATGATGACAGTGATGCTGATCCGGATTATATTCCTGATGATAGAATAGAGATTGATCCTGATTTAGTGATCGATTCCCCGATACAAGAAATTGAGTGCAGTAGTGATATGGACAAAAGTAAGAAAAAGAAAGTTGAATTAAATGTTCAAAAGGAAAATAGAAAGACTACAAATATTGAAGATACAAATGAACAAGGACATATTATATTTCTGGATGCTGACTTAGTAAAAGGAATAAATGGTTATGAGTGGTGTACGAAAATTAATGACACCACTAAACAGAAAACCAACGCAAAAAAATATAGTTCATAGACCAGGTTCAGTTGCTGAGGCTCGATTTGCTAAGGAACCAATTGATTGTTTTAATTTGTTTATTTCTGATGTAGTCAAAGAAGAAATACTTACCCACATAACAGAAAGAAGATAAACAGAAAGAAGATAGATTATGCAAATATTACGGATGGTTCCCTAAATAATTTAAATTACGATTAACTGAATGCCTTGTTTGGATTATTAATACTTTCTGCAGCTTTAAAGGATAACCATTTGTCAACAAAAGTTATGTTTGATGTAACTTTTTCTAGTGGAAGTTATAGAGTAACATTTACTGAGAGACGCTTTTCATTTCTTTTGGATTGCTTAAGATTTGATGAAAAAGACACAAGGTAAGAGCGTAAAAAAACATAAATTAGCTGCTATTCGCCAAACATGGGAAATTCTTATTGAAAATTGTAAAAAATGTTACAAACCCAATTCATACACGACTATAGACTAATATTGGGTAAAACAGCAAATAAAAACATATTTAGAAACATCTTAATGTAATATAAGTAAATAAAATGAATTTTAAACGAGCATGTAAATTTTACGTATCGCTAGTGATAGCAGCATATATAAACACGCTAGTGTTCTAGGGTTAACAATGCTTATATATAGGACATTACGTACAGTCAAATTACATACTGTTGTGAATGAAGACGATTTCTAAATATTGTTCCACTGCTCTTATCCCGTGTATTATCGTTTCCTTTCTGCATTTCTCATAAAACTTTGCTTTATTCTCATGGTTTATTATAAAAAAATTTCCAGAATGTAATAAACAAACTTCAATTTTTTTAGACCTAGCCCCATTAACCATGTAATTATAATTAAAATGCTGGTATTAACACCAAGAAAATACACAGCAAACATGATTATAAAAAATGATTCATTTTTTTCCTTGGAAATTTTACAAAATATCAGTCCTTATTGGAAAGATCAAGTATAATGATGCTAGAATGAGCTTATAAATATTAAAGAATCTATGCACAAACCACAGAAAGAAATAGAATACCGAACAAATAAGTATGAAAATATTTTATCACAACTTTCTGAATATTATAGCTATCTTCATATTCTAAATTTTATTAAAGTCACTGGCACTGTGCAGGTGCAAAATTATATACTAAACATAAAATTTCTTCATACATCTTTTTATCCTCCTTTTGTGAAATTTCAGTTTTGTTTTTACTAGCTTTGAAGTACATATGGTACTCTTCTGTTAATGAGACAGGATTCAGATCCACTAACAGAAGAGCATCATACATATTTTTTTTCAAATATGTAAAATATAATTTATTTCTATCTCCTGCCATAATTACTTAAGTTTTTGATCTCAACCAGATCAATAATAACATTATTTCACTGACTGTAATTATAATTCTACCAATAGGTTTCTTTAAATTAATTTCATCTATTAGACATAGAAACATGATATTAAATACATTTATTTCTTAAAATAATCTTCCTTCCTTTTTCTGTTATGAGCATTTAGTTACACAGAGTTTACTCAAGAAATGATTTCTGGATAGAAATAAATACTATTTTAAATTTAATAAACTAACAGATTCTATGTCACATTCATACATGTAAAAATCTTTAAACATAGGTCTAAATAGGACAAAAAGTTCAATCAATCCTATCTACCATTACATTAATGATGAACATTCGCCATGCATTTTGATTAAATTTATACATGGCTATAAGTTTGGTATTTGTACTTTCATGTTAAAGTGGCCACTACGTAAGTCTCTCACCACATCTGTACATAACAATAAACAAAACCACCAGACCTCTGGAGTATCATAATTAATTCAAAATCTTATTAAAATTATAATATTTACATTATACAACATTTAAATCCCATCAAATTGCAACTAAATATGTTGAAACTTCTTATTTCTGTTTTTGTAGATTTCTTTGAAACACTGATATTAACAAAATGATTTTAGGCTAATAAACATCAAGAACAGAGTAGGAAAACATAACATTTCACTTGGCACAAAAAAATACAATTTAAATGACTGATGATTCATTAAATACAAAATACCAACAACTATGTTAACAAGATTAAAAATAGAACCATTTGGTTATGGAATGGTTTGTGTGTCTTTAAATAGAAATAAAGCCTGATTTCTGCACTAAACATTGTTAACTACAGTAAATAATAATAATAATAAAACTTTACTATAGTCCTGAAGAAAATTGTCAAATAAAAGAAAAGTACTAACAAACATTGCTTATTTTATGTTCATAAGCAAAAATGTAATTCAAACTGTTTTACAGCAAACTAGAACTAAATTTCGGTGATTAAATTTTTTTCACATTTTAATCATTTCAAAAGACATCCAAATAATTATTTTTGATTAAGAAGTGAAATTTTGTACATTGTTTTATTTCAATCAACTTAAATATGTCTAGACAATATATAACCATAATTTCTATATGAAAGTGTGTTAATGTAAGTAAAATATAATTATACTAAAACATGAAATCTGAACTCCGTAATATAAATTCTTCCACACAGATCTGAAGTTACGAAATAAAAAAAAAATTACATTACGGTGTATGCTGTACAAATTAAGTCATTACACGAAAATAATACTGTCTACTTTTTGCCAGCCTCCTTCTGACAAAATACGGCCCTGTTGAATATACTTGGGGGGGGCTACACAAGGGTTTTATTCAAACTGGAAATCCGTATGTCATATCTCTATCAAAAGATTAATCTGACAGCTCCAGAGATTGTTTTTCTTGGAAAGTAACAAAATCACATAATTTCAAGAAATTAATTATTATATTTTTACCGACAGAAAACTGCACAGAAGAGCACCGTGAAATATCAAAAGTCTGCTCCCAACCGGAAGACTTTACTATTTAGAAAGAGAAATAAAACTCAAAATATACAAAGACCCGTAGAAGCGATAATATTTCACATATACACGATATTTACATTACTATTCATCTCACTGCTCAACAGCCTTGTTAAGGACTGAAATAAAATCAAGATAAAAATCTTTTAAAATTTCAACTAAGAAAAATTATCTTGACATACTTCAACAAACCTCCATCTTGACTCCGATCACCCGTGCCCTATTAATAAAAAAGTTTCCTAAGGCGTATAATGCAAAATATTGTTATAATTATTCTACAACTCTAATCTTTCGTTAAAAATTTTCATTTTTTTTTTTTTTTTTTTTTAAATGTTTGACACACTTCCACACTACACATTAAAATAAGCGACACAAAATGACGCGTTTATGCCATTATAAATGCCAGATATAAAAGTGAAAGATCAAAGGCCTTAACGAGTTTTTGAGATATCAATGAGATGTTCATTTTAAACGTTTTCACATTTTGGGAAATCTATTGTTAAATCTTAACAATTCCTACAAAATGTAAGAAATTCACAAATACAAATTTTTGTTTTCAAGTATTATTTTGTTTTATTATTTCCTAGTATTTCAACCATCGATTACCGTAAATTAACCGATTAAGAACAACTTCCGGTTATTTGAAGTTTGGCAAAAAATCAGCTTTGGAATAAGAATATTCTAACCACGGAGTATAATGACTCTATGCAGATGAAGATAACGAGTTGGATTCCGATAAATCACTAATCTTTATTCTCACAGATATCCAATTAAGTTGGCAGACACTTATTCAAACACAATTAAATATGATAAATTTCTATGTACATTGCAGTGGTGGCTCGTAGCTAAAATTAGTGGGAGTGCTGTTCCAAAAAATTTTAACCTTTGTTTTAAAACTGTGTAAAGGGAAACAAACGTGCATAAAAAGAAAATTTATTTGGAAATTTCCATGAAATTTTTCAAAAGAAAAACATTTCTTAATTACTTTAACCTAAATTGTTACAATTCAATTTTTACCTATTCATTTAAAAATGAAATCCAGTCTTCTTGTTTTAATTTGAGCGAAGACATCAATAATTTTCTCCTTGATCTCTGGATAACAACTGAGGAAATTTTTCTATATTGAAAACATTGCAAGCGCATTTAATCTTTCCGAATTCATAGTGCTTCTTAGAAAAGTTTTTATTCTTTTCAATGTTAAAAAGCAGCGTTCTGCCTCTGATGTAGTCATGGGAACTGTCAAGAGAATTTTTATCAGTTTCGTAATTTCACTAAGAACATCATCTAGATTATTTTCCAAGACAAATTTCAGTAGCTCAATTAATTTGCAGTATTTATGAATATCAGACCTACAATAGAATACTTTTAATTCAGTTTCAAGCTTTTCAAATACTCTGCACACCATCGTTTCTAAAAATGTTGCAGAAGTTGTTGAACTAAAGATCAACGTTTAAGTCTGGAAGACTTAACATCACTCAAGTCAGATTCAGAAATGGAAAACAAAGGTGCTCCAATCAGAAAGTGACCTGGAGTCAATGCACTAAGGTCGTTTGGATCACTAGACATCTCGCATAGAGGACGTCAGTTCATACATGCTTCCACTTGTGTAAGCACTGTCAAAAATTCCTCATATGTTAGATATGTGGATCCCAACACTCGTTTAAGATGAAATTTCATGGATTTCACATTAGATTCCCACAAACCACCGAAATGAGGGGATGTCGGAGGATTAAACAACCAAGTTATGCCTTCTGAGGTAATGAAATTAGATACATCATCGCTTTTCTCGATGCAAGCTACACTTTTATTGATCTCCTTCAGCTCCTTACTAGCACCTTTGAAGTTATTTGCACAGTCGCTCAAAATTTCAGATGGTTTGCCACGTCGGGCGATAAATCTTTTTACAGCTGCCAAAAACGTTGTAGTAGATAGGTCACTGACTAACTCCAAGTGTACAGCTTTTGTAGAGAAGCACACAAAAATGGATACGTAGCACTTGAAAGTTTTTGCTCTTCTCCCAACTTGGGACTTAATTGTATATGGACCAGCATAATCAATACCGGTAACTGTAAGTGGTCTTGAAGGTTGAACTCTGGGCGAGGATAAATCACCTATTAATTGGATTACAGTCTTGCCTCGATTTCTAATACAAGGAATACATCTATGAATTATTTTTTTCGCAACATTTCTTACCGATAGGATCCAAAATTGCATTCGTACAATACTTATCAATAACTCTTGGCTAGCATGCAAATAAGTAACATGGTAATGAGTTATGATGAGATTCGTGATGTGACCTTCTTTTGGAAGCAAAATAGGATGTTTGCTATTTTCAGGAATGTTTGAATTTTTCAATCGACCGCCTACACGAATGATGCCTTCCTCATCAAGGAAGGGTGTTAATGGTATTACTCGACTACATACACTTTTTAATTCTTTTAGTGTTTTTAAGCAAGAGAGTTCTTGAAGAAAATAAGATTCTTGTACACTTTTTACTATTATTTTGGTAGCTAATCTAAGCTCATTAGTTGTCAGCAAACCTCTCAAACGGTTTTCAGCGGAGTTTCGACAGTTATAAATGAATCTATGACACAAAGCAATTATACGACGAAGTTTTGTCCAAGACAAATACCGTTTAAAAATATCATTTTCCTTTAGTGTACAATACACTGAAATGCATTTTTTTCTTTCTTCTTTAAAAACTTTTTCATAATATACATCAGCACAAAGATGTTTACTTTCAGGACAAGTTTCAAAATCAAGCGAATGTAACCAAGTAGGTCCTAAACACAGGCGCTCACAATTCAAAAATAACATACCTCTTGTACCTGAATCAGCTGAATTCAGTTTTCCATTGATATGATTCCACTTTAAATCAGGAATTGTGTTCTGTATTTTGGCAACACGATTTGCGACAAAAGGAACCCAACGGTATGGTTCTGAAGAAATCCAAGACAGTACAACAGTCGAATCTGTCCAGGCAAATACATTACGTATAGGAAACTCTAAATGCTCTAACACAGATTTAAGTAAATCCACTAACAAAACTGCAGCGCATAACTCTAATCGAGGTAATGTTTGCACCTTTAGAGGAGCAACTCTCGTTTTTGATGTTAAGAGTGAGATTTTGATGTCCAAATTTCGTGATACTGTACGTAGATATATAGCAGCACAGTAGCCTTTCTCAGAGGCATCACAAAAAGCACAAATATCAGTGTGATTTATGTCATGAGTTAGTACAAATCTCGGTATTTTTAATTGCTGAATAAGATGTAAATCCTTCCGAAAACTCTTCCATTTGTTAGCTATCTCATCACTAACAGGCTCATCCCAAGATAAATGGAGTTTCCACAGGTCTTGTATCAAGATTTTGACGTACATAATGCAAGGAGCAAGCCAACCCAATGGATCAAATATTTTCGCTAAATCAGAAAGGATATCTCTTTTAGTATATTTAAGCTTTTCTCCAGAAATGGACACGGAAAAGTTAAAGTAATCCTCACGGGGGTTCCAATTAATTCCTAAAATTTTGATTGAGCTATCATCTTGAATTTTCGTAGACTCAGAATCATTCCTCAGTTCTTTTGGTATATTCTCTAGTACTGACACGTCATTTGAGGACCATTTACGTAGAAGAAATCCTCCACGTTCGAGCATTTGCAAGAGTTGATTTACAAGGATTTTGCACTCTTCTGTATCTTTTGCACCTGCCAAACAATCATCTACAAAAAAATTTTGAAGTACAGCCTTCCCAGCTAAAGGAAAGTTATCCTGTTCATCGTAGGCAAGTTGATATAAACAGCGAGTAGCCAAATAGGGAGCGGAGGCAGTGCCATATGTGTCAGTATTAAGACGAAATTCTTCTATAGGTTCATTTGTACTGTTCCTCCAAAATATTCTTTGGAAATCTCTATCCTCTTTATTTACAAAAATCTGCCTAAACATTTTCATGGTATCAGCTGTAACAACTACAGGGTAACAGCTGAATTTTATCAACACTGGAAACAGTTCTTGTTGTGTTCGGGGACCTTTAATCAATATGTCATTAAGAGATATTCCAGATGAAGATTTGCAAGTAGCATTGAAAACCACACGTATTTTACTCGTAGAACTAGACTCTTTAATTACTGCATGATGTGGCATGTAGTACGCCTGTTTTGGGGACTCTGTACCACAAACTGGTTCCATGTGCCCGAGGTTCAAGTATTCTTTCATAAATTGCTTATACATCTCAAATGTATCAGGAGATCTTAAGAGCTTTTGCTCTAAAGATTTTAATCTTTGTAAAGCAAGATCCTTAGAGTTACCCAACTTTGAAGAGCTGTCCTTAAATGGAAGTTTCACGACATAACGACCATTTTGATCACGGAAGTATGCTGTTTTAAAGAATTCCTCACATTCTTTATCTACACTAGAGCTATGTTTCACTTCAGGAACGGAATCTAAAGACCAAAACTTTTCAACTAATTCATTTGTACCCAATTTAAGATTATTCACGGCGTAAGTGGTAGTGGTACTTGAATTATCAGTAAAAGTGTTTCTGGATATGATCCAACCCAACTGAGAACAAATAGCAAAAGACACTGATTGGCCTCGCTTTATAATGTCTCCCTTAAGCATACTAAAAAATACATTTACACCTAACAAAATATCAATGGGTTTTCTTTCATAAAACGTAGGATCAGCCAAGACTAGATATTCAAAATGATCTGCGATGTTAAAAGGAAGAGACACATTAGGCACATCGGAAGTTATCTTTGGAATCACATATGCATAAGTACGAAATTTAGAGTTTGACTCAAAATGAGATGTAAAGTTCAGTTCCACCTGTCCACTGGTTACAGTGTTGAATGAACCTAGACACGACACTTCTATTTTCGATTTACATCTACTTAACTTGAGCTTTTTGGCACACTCTTCACTTATGAAATTGGCTTTACTGCCACAATCCAATAAAGCTCTACAAGGTATAGTTTTACCAGAGGAATCACTTACTTTAATAACAGCAGTGCATAGCAAAACACGCTTTCCGCTACACTTAGGATCACTAAACTGTCCTGTACACATAGTAGCATGAGTAACTGCCTCTTTATTCCTTGGTAAGAATACTTCCGCACTGGGTGATAGTGCTGTATTTAATTTCGGTTTCTCATTTTCACCAGTTTTGGAATTTCGTTCATAATGAAGAATAGTGTGATGGAGCAACTTACACGTCATACCTTTATGTAAACTACGACAATTTTTCACTAAATGAGGTTCTGAAGATAAACAATTAAAACAAAGTTTGTGTTTCTTTACTAATTCGATTCTTTTTTGGACACTTAAATTTAAAAATCTACCACATCGGTAAAGAGAATGATCTTCCTTGCATAGCATACAACTGCTTTTACTCGACACTAAGGAAGTCACTTTGGAATTAGAACACATCTTATAATTCTTGGACTGATTTCTACTATTCTGTAGGGTTCTAGAATGGTCTTTTAGAAACTCAAGCAAATTATCCAAAGTACCTAATTCATCTTTTTTCAAAGTTCGTTCCCACCAAAATTTTATATTTTTATCTAATTTCTCAGTTATTAGATAAACAAAAAGAACATCAGAAAGATCAGAAACTTCTAACTTAAGTTTTCTTAAGGTTTGCAAACATTCATTCACTACATCAACACAATGTAAAATAGCTTGTGCAGAATCAGAAACTTTAGGCGAACTAAACATTTTTCGTATTAATGCATTAGTTAATTCTCTTTTATTAGAATAACGTTCCTGTAAAAGTTGCAAAGCGGTATCATAATTAGCATCTGAAATTGGGATAGAATCAATAATAGACAGAGCCTTTTCTTTACAAGAAGCCTTTAAATATTGCAACTTTTGACATTTAGAAATATTTGGATTATTATCTACACTTGCTTTAAAAAGATCATAAAAACTAATCCACTCTTCTATATTTTCACCGGTAAAGGAAGAAATTTCTAATTTTGGCAATCGAACTTCAGACGAATTTACATTTGCTACACTATTTGTTTCGTTTTTAGAATGACTGGAAAATTTCTGTAGCTTTTTATTTATAGCAATCCATAAATTATCTAACGTTTCTTGTATCGTTTGTTGTTCTGTAATGAATGTATCACAATCTTTTTCAGAACACAACAAAAATATTTCCTCAAAGATAGAACATAGTTCACAGCTAAAATCATTTAGTTTCGTTTCGAACAGCTTTACTTCTAAAATTTCTGTGTGTTCTAAATTTGAATTTACTTCGCCTTTAAACGTAGTTATATTTCTTTTTAGAACTTTCTTTTTAGTTAAAAGAGGCTTTAATTCTGCCATTATGAATAACAATAAGCACTAACAACTTTTAGCAAAATAAAAATAAATGGAACGAACTCACCCCAGTGTTGCAGCTTTCTCTCTAAACCACATAAGTATACACGCTAATCAACTTTGCCATTTCACTTTACCAATTCACTACACGAATTTATTTGACTTATACCAAAATCGAAACAACAACACTCCGACTGTACTGGACCAAAATAGTTTGTTTTGTTTTCACTTGAAGACGAGATAACGAACTGTATACACTAACAATAAATAAACACTTTAATATATTAACACTTTTAATATGAAGTAAGCAATCCACATGACGACTGCACACTTGTATATTTACAACTGAAGAATACACAATAGCATTTTTCTTACACTATTAATCACCATAAGCAGATCACGTTTTCGAATACACACTCTATAAAAAAAGCAAAAAGAATTCTCGTTACCATGACGACCATATGACATCATACGGCGGTAACGCCATCTGTTGCAGTCTGGATACACTAAAAATTCTTGAGGTATAAAAAAGTAAACATTCTAGAATAGCAGTTTTGAAATTTGTTATATATTCATTAAATGTAAACACACTAATTTCTCTGGATTGCATTTGGTTATATATTATTTCAACATGAGGCATAATCTGATAAAAAAGCTCTAACCAAACATTGAAATTATCATCGTCTAGATATTTTGAAATTCCTGTTGCCTCTGCAATAGTTTAATCTGCATTTGATGTTGACTGAATTTCAGCAAGGCAATTTTTTGAAGGTTGCAAATTTTTATGAACTCTGTTTATGGTCCGTATGTTGAAGTTCCACCTTATAGAGGAAGGAACATGGAATGCTAACGGCCATATGCTTCCTTAGAATGGACACACGTTGCGGGAATCTTGAAAAGAATGTTGGAATAGCCAGAATGTTAGAAAAAATTATTTTTCCGTTTCTTGAAATACTTGCTGCATTTCTCATTATAAAATTAAGTTGATGTACATAACAGTGAATGAAACGTGCATTAGTATAAATTGCTGTTGTTTTTGCTTGAACTCCAGCTTTTTTGCCTTTCATGACATTTGCACCATCAAATGTCTGAGCTATCAACTTTTGTTCATTTCCTTGAAGGATTATGTCCAATTGTTCTCAAATACATTTTGATATGTTATCTGCAGTTTGATTTTCGGGAATAAAGAATCCCCAGAAACACTCAAATATTTCCCCATTCAACACAATCGTAGAACAAGTACCATCTAAATGTGTTTCGAAACATCTGTTCTGTCATCAGCCATTAAAGCTACAAGCTTTCCTAATTTCTGTCCTTATCTCCTCATGGTATATTTGAAATAAGTAGTCAAGTATCTCGTTGTGAATAGTCTTAGAAACACCTTTGAAGACTGCACTAGTTTTTAAGTGATTCTTCAAATCTGAATCTAATTTAGAGGCAAAATCCTCTAAATACCCCTGCATTTACTGAATCTTCTTCTTCATCATGTCCTCGTAAGGGAGTTCCAAAGTTTCCGCAAAAGAAAATGCAGTCTATTATTTTGCATAAAATTTCACGGTTCTTTATAACTTTTATGTTATGCTCATTGACTGGAAGTCTGTATCCCTCATTACGTTTCTCTTTATACTAACGGTTCCTAAAAGTGACAGTGAAACTACATTATCAACATGCTTCTTATGCTTTTCAGTTTTTTCTTTCATTTTATTCATATTTCTGAAACCATCTTTTGTCCACGTTACATCACCTCCAAACAGCAAGCACGGGAAACAAAACGGAGCATTTTTTACTTCACAACCGCAAAGCCAATTTTCCCGTTAATACCATTTTGAATTGAAACTACGAATATATTTCTTCTTGCTGCTTATGCCTGGCTGACATATTAGAATATCAGATGTTGAACAACCTCTTTTCTTAACCGTGATTTTCCCATAGAGAGACAGCTGTGAAAAAGAAAGCTCTTGAAGTTCACTTACAGTCACAGAATTTATTACTTGAAGATGCAAGGACATGATTAAAGTTTTCTGTAAAATAAAAGAACCGAAAAAAATGAATCAAGTAGAATAGCTGAAAAATAATCTAACCAAGAATATAGTGTATGATTTTTAAACACAGCACACGCGGAGTAAAAAAAAAGAACCAGCTCCCAACGACACTCCAGAACTCCAGATTCGGCACTGCAAAAGCGACAGTGCTCTTCGTCCCTCATACGTTGCTTCCTAAGAGCACATGCGCAGAACAGCCAAATACCACACGCGCGGAGTAAGAAATAATCACTTTTCCAGAATTTCGGCACTGTAAGAGCGACAGTGCTCTTTTATCTCCCTGGCTCGAGTGCTGCTTTCTGTGTGCGCATGCGCAGAACAGCCAAACAACACACCGCTGGAACTGTAAAGCTCAGTTCCATAGAAAAACTTTCGTACCTTTTTCATAAATTGGAGGATGGCTGCTGATATTAAGTTTAACGATTATATATTGTAGAAGTATAAAGAAAGAATTAAAGAAAAAAGGATCCATTATATTAAATATTAAAAATAATAATAAGTGGAAATAGGGGGTACTGCAGTTCCACAGTGCTTATTACAAGCCGCCACTGGTACATTGGGTTTTTAATAAAAAGACATAGGCAGATGAAAAGCAAAGAGGCGCGAGGAAGACTCGCGCCTCTTATTCCTACTCTAACCTCCTTAAGTTGATTTTTTGCCAAACTTCAAATAACCGGAAGTTGTTCTTAATTGATTACTTTACGGTAATCGATGGTTGAGATACTAGGAAATAATCAAACAAAATAAGGCTTGAAAACAAAAATTTGTATTGCTTCAATTTCAACTGCTTTCAATTTGCTTTTAACAGAGCAGCACTTAGGGAAAGGAATGGAGTGGAATAATGACGTAGTTATAGCGCCAAGATTATTTATATTAAGTTTGATGTAATTATAGACGCAAGGTATGATTGGTTAATATTAGTTTTAGTTGCCCTTTTCCAGTAGTGTTACGTAGCATAGAAATATCTCGAATTTGGGAGAACAGATGAATTCAGGGGGAGAGTAAAAAGTTTGAACGTTAATTTTGAGATCGCCAATTACTTTTTTTAAAGGAGCTATCGTATTTTCTTATATCTTACATATATGCAATTCACATATGCAATTGAAGTGATCTACCTTTGACCATATTCGAGATTTTTAAAATGTTATTAAATAAACGTAAACTATTTGACATAAAAGTTTTTTATGATCAAGACAATAAATCATTTCAAGGATTTTCAGACTAAATTTCAGACGCTAAACCTCTGACCCTTCCTAGTTCATGTTCGCACAATCAGCACATAAACTTACATAATTTTTCCACGGACTTTTTTTCAGAGTATTCATAGATTACTTACACAGCTGTCCAGTACTAGTAACCAAATTCAGGATTTTGAGGTTAAAATTGCTGGCGACAAGTATCAGTTTGGTTTGCTTTGTTTTAATGATGGCAAAAAATGCGAAAAATACCTGCCTAAGAGAAGGAATACCTCTGTGGAAGATATTCTAAGGGAATCGGGTTTTGCATCCATGTAACATATTGAGAACACCACGAAAACATCAATCAATCAGCAACCATGCAATCAGCTGATTTGTTAAGATTAGGACCCTGTCAAACTATCAGAATTCAGCGACTGTACCGTTCGGCTGATGATGAGCCGAACATCAGTTGAAAAGTAATGAACCACAGTGTGCTTGTTACGACAGTATGTTATAATATGAGTTACGTACAAGAAAGTTAAATTTTCCCCTTACTGTTTCTGAGGTGTGCGTGAGTGTTAATAAACATTAATATGCCACATTTAAAGTGAATATGTTATTTTTTATTGCACGACACATGCATACATAAAATGAATAAATAAGTCAGAGCAGACTATAATTTATTATTAGCCAAACTTTATTTTTTACCTTGTCAGGACTGTGTGTGTTCGGTACATATTCTTGGCAAACATCTTCGTGAACAGCTTAAAGTCCTGATCTTGAACAGGGAGCTGAATGCAGCTATGTTCTGTGGTAGGATACTGTGATTAAGTTAAAGAATAACTGCACTTGAAAGGGATTTAAAATCCTCTTTTATTAAATCACTATTATTTACAACCACTTCCCAACTCGGGAGGAGTACAGAAAGTAAAAGACCACACTTGGGTATTTTAAGATAAATATAAACTTTACGGACACTTTACGGAGGACGGGGACGCCCGATGTACACCTTAGGTTGACAGGCATATGTCCCTCGCCCCCCCATTGTCTGTTTTTATCAGCTCCACCCCAGCCGAGGGAGCGGACAAGACAGTACCAGTACGGTCCCTGCGGAGCCTGATCCCAACCGGGGTAAAATACCCGGGCTCTAGTCCTGTGAAGAATAAGGTACAATAGTACCTGATATTTTGCCCCCGTGGTTGAGACTGTCTAAGTACAGATCCTAGCCAGTACTTCGCAGGAATTCTCCTGAGTCAACCCCCGGGGGGTGATAAATAATAAACAGATACAACCACAATAAGATAAATTTAAACTAAAGCTAAATAGAAACTAAGTAGTTGTCGCTCGCAGAGCTATTACGCGAGGTTGGCCTCTAACTAAATGGTGCGTAGCAAGATTTACTAATAGTGACGTACTTGGATTTATTTCAATAAGCGATCACGTAAAGCGCTATGGCTTAGAATTTAACTGCTAGCTAGTCAGGAGAACGTCGAATAGAATGATCGTGGTCTGAGACTAAAAGCTCTCTCACACTGAGAGGTTTCTACCTTTCGTTTAAATATAACTTTGCTTAACTTCAAATTAGCATAAAGCTGAAAACGCGCGCTTCTTCTAACGGGAAGTTGAAAATGAGAAGGGATAGAAAGATTTAAATTAAAATAAAACTTTGTTAGTTTAACTAAAACCTTACATACTTCCCGCCAGAATTTGCAACAGTGGAACTACTGTGGTCCAAACGGACCATGTTGAAACTTACAATTCTACGACAAAATACTCAAAATTTAACTCTTCTAAACTTACGCCAACCCTTACAAAACAATAGTTGTTGGCGATAATTTACAGACGAAAACTTGCTTTGTACATAACTCTTCATCTGTTTTGTGTATATTTTTTGATTCATCTACATCTTACTCCTTCCAGCAAAATCTGGAAGGAAAGAAATTTTAGTACAACATAATAACAGTAATTTCTAGGTACAATTCTTTATTTTTACCCGTGTAAATTCGCACACACACATTATCATTCAAGCACAATTAAATTCTTCCCCCCCAATGCTCTCTCACCGGTGTTCGATGCAAAGCAAACCGCCATTGCGGGTTTTCTGTGTTCGGGGGTGTTCAAATCTTCCACCTACGATCGACTAACGTTAGTTAGAACTCGACATACGAGACCTCAAAAGACGCCCTATCACCAACTAAACCTGAGGTTCTCACTAGCTTCATGTCTAACACTTTAAGAGTATTTGGTGGAGAGCCTATTTAACACTTGCATTCTAAAATTACTCAAACTTTAACTTTTCATGCATACAATTCGCCGTTTGCAAATATAATTCACATTGATATTGCACTTAACATGCATTGCTAGCATAATATTATTTGTTACATTTTATAAGACTTTAACAATTTCATAGCAATCATGAAATACAAATGTAAGTAGGTTAAATTTCTAAGTTTACAGCAAGTGCTTCCTATTCTTTTCTCAAAGTACTTTCTGAAACATCACATTACACTGAAATAATAGTCCATAGACTAAATCGTGTTTCTTTTACCGACCTATCTTTTACCGACTTTCCATTCTAGAAATTTTACAAGTCTTTCGACAAAGCATAATACAAAATCATTTAGTTAACATTTTTTTCCAGCAATTCATTGCTTTTACAATGCTTCAGAATCTACTTTACAAACATTAAGTAATTTTAAATCTTTGCAGATATACAATTTTAAACAAAAACATTTTTTTTCTTGCAAGATAAGTAATTATTTATCGCCCACTTGGCGTAAACTCAACCTCGCTTAAGGTAAAATAGACCCTGCAACTTGCAGTACACTCGAAAATTAACTAAACGTTGGAATAAGAAATACTACTTATCTTGTTGTGGTCAGCCATCCTTTTCTTGGCCCAATCCTTGAAAGTTGAGTAGGTTGAAGTTTGGGCCAGTTTCCTTGACTTTGGTTGTTGGTCATTTCCAGTTTGTTGCTCATCTCTCTTTCTTTTATAATTCCCTCGTTCCAT
This sequence comes from Stegodyphus mimosarum, assembly GCA_000611955.2. Classification (NCBI taxonomy): domain Eukaryota; kingdom Metazoa; phylum Arthropoda; class Arachnida; order Araneae; family Eresidae; genus Stegodyphus; species Stegodyphus mimosarum. The sequence continues at coordinate 95,338 of KK121092.1, forward strand.
CCTGGGGTACTTGCGCTGGGGAGGAAGGTGATCTGCTGGGCGTTTGCTAGACTGGGCCCTTCGCTCTTGGGCCCTCGTTTGTTGCTGCTCCTGGTTCCTGCTGCATTCGGGACGTTGATCCTCAGCCTGCAACCGAGGCTGATTGCTTCTCAGACACCTCTCCGATGTTTCCGCAGTCCTCTTGGCTACTTTGGGCTGTCCTTGCCCATTCTGCTTTGGTCTTTTATTACTTGCACCTGCATTGTCCGTCTTTCTTTTAAATCCACATTTTTGGTTCTTATTTCTTCTACTTTGTTCAGAAGGGACCTTCTTTTTCTGTCCTTTCGATGTCATTGTTTCTGGTTCCTGCTGTTTTCACGGAGGTACATTATCCGTGAGAATGGGTTGCCTCGGATGCTGGAAAAAATCTTTAAACATTTCCATTTTTTACGGTTATAAAATGGTTTGATATGATCAACATTCGCAGTAATTTTCTGCCCGTCGTTTCTTCTTAATACTACCACTGCTTGTGTTACTTTCTCGATGATAAACGGACCTTCAAAACGCGGAAAAAATTTCTCCATCTTTTCTTTTGGGGCATTTGATAAGGCATGTTTAATGTTCAAAACTTCATCTCCCACATTGTACTTGACCTCTCTTCTCTTTTGGTCATAATATAATTTTTGTTTCCTCTGGGCCATCTCCATATTTCCCGATGCTTCCCGCATCAATTTCTGGATATCACTCATTTTAAATTCTTCTGACCTTTCCTGGACAAAGAACAGTTTATCTAAGGGTGTTAAAATCTTTCTTCCAAGAAATAGTTCAGCGGGTGTTTTTTGTGTTGTATCGTGTTTGGCTGTCCTAAGGGCAAATGCAAATTCATTTATATGGCTATCCCAGGTAGAGTGGTAATTTTTAACGTAACTTCGAATGATTTTCACTACATTTCTATTAACCCGTTCCGCTATGTTCGACGGCGGACGATACGGGACCATCTTTAGGTGACGTATGCCCAGGTTTGCACACATTTCCTCAAAAACATTACTAACAAACTGGGGACCATTATCGGAAATAACTTTTAGGGGCGCCCCGTATTTTAAAATATACTTATTTAGAATTGATTCTACTACAATTTTTTCAGACGCGCGTTTTAACGGAATCAACTATAACCATTTGCTAAAATGGTCCACTATAACTAAAAGATATCGACTTTTGTTAACTTTGCTTCTAGGATAAGGTCCCAATAAATCGATGCCTATTATTTGATTTGGGAATTCTGATTTAATACTATTTAGGAAACCGGCCGGGCGGAAATTAACATAATTATTTAGTTGACATGTTGGGCACGACTGGACATACGCCCTAGTAAACTTTTGGAGTTCGGGAAAGAAAACTGCCTCGCGAACTCTTTGGACAGTTTTTCTTATAACCCAAATGGCTCGAAATGGCACAATCATGCAACTCCTCTAATACATTCAATCTAATTCTAGCTGGGATAACCGGTCTAAACTCGTTGTTCCCGTTAGTCGTCTTCGTATAAAATAACAGTCCGTCAATTATTTCGTAATTTGCGGCCCTATTTCTTATCGGCACAATATCCGGATGACTGAAATTCTCAGGGTCGGCCAAATAATTGTATATATTTTTGAACTCCGGATCTTTTCCTAGTTCGGCTATTACTGTTTCACGAGAATCTAATACTTTGGATGTCAGCATAGCTATTTTAACTGTATTTCCATTTTCATCTAAATTAATTCTGCTTAAAGCTTCTGCCACAACATTTTCTTTTCCCGGCGTATGTTTAACTATTAGATTATATTCTTGTAATTTAAGTGCCCACCTTATTAATCTGGGTGATAAATTTTTCAGAGAGTAGAGTCTAGTGACCGCCGCGTGGTCCGTATATACAGTTACTGGAGAACTTCCAAAGAAAACACGAAATTTATGTACTGCTGATAACACTGCGAGAGTTTCTCTTTCTGTGGCCGAATAGTTTCTGTGGGTTTTATTTAATGTTCGAGTGAAAATGGCCACGGGTTGCCCATTTTGAGAAAGTACTGCGCCAATCGCAAAATCTGAAGCGTCCGCTGAAATTTCTAATTCTTCATCCCCCCTCCGGAAATTTTAAGACGGGAGCTTGAGTCAATGCGTCTTTCAGTTTTTGAAACGCCAAGTTGGCTTCTGCTGACCACGAATACCTAGCTTTCTTTGTTTTCAACTTTAGCAGCGGCTCAGCTATTTTGGCAAAGTCTTTAATGAAGGACCGATAGTATGAACACGTACCAAGAAACGACGATAATTTCTTCCCTGTTTTAGGAACAGGATAATTTTTAATAGATATTATTTTTTATTGATCCGTTCCGATTCCATTTTGAGAAATTTTAAATCATAAATAACGTAACTCTTTTGCGGCAAATTTACATTTGGACGCATTTATCTTCAAACCAACTTCATTTAACAATGAAAACACTTTTCTTAAATCTTGTAAGTGTTGTTCTAGATTGCTACTCGTAATTATAATATCGTCCAAATATATGAGAGTGCTTTTACCAAGGACCGGTCTTAAGACGATGTCCATACATCTTTGGAAAGTTGTTGGCGCGCCGGATAAACCAAAAGGCATTCTAAGAAATGCGTACGTGCCAGACTTAGTTATGAACACGGTTTGGGGGACGTCTTCGGGTTTTACCCCAATCTGAAAATAGCCACTCGTTATGTACGTGGTTACGTACGATCTAATGTGGTCATGTAGAGGAAATATTTCGAATTATCTCTTCGATTACCGGCAGAGGATATACGGGATATTTTGTGATGGAATTTAACTTGCCATAATCTATAGCAAAACGCCACCGCTTCGGGTGCGTAATCGGATAATCATTATTTTTCTTGCATAAAACTACTGGGCTAGCATAATTGCTAGAAATCGGCGTGATGATTTTATTTTCCAACATGTGTTTAGTAGGGCATCCAATTATTTCCTCTTTAACTTTGTTGTAGCAGTAGGGCTTTTGCCTAACTGGCTGAGCATCCCCATTTCAATATTATGATTTACGACCTGTGTGAAACCCGGTACATAGCTAAATAAATTTGAAAACTCACTTACCACGCACTGCAGTTTTTTCTTGTTCTTCTGCCGGTAAGTTCTGCAAGTCCAGCTGCGGGGGCTTATCATTCTTGATTGCTATTGGTTTCATATTTAGCGTCAACTCTCCCCCTTTGAAATCTAGTTTCACTTCTGCCAATCTAAAAAAAATCCACACCCAGAATAATACATGTTTGCAGGTTTCGCCCAATATAAAATAAAAGTTTTACATGCTCGTCGTTTATACGCACAAACAACAGTACACTCCCTAAGCAGCTACACTTCTCTCCTTGGGCCGCTATGACATCCGTGTCTCCTGCACTAAAAATTCTGTAACAGCGAAAGGTCTGCTTGAAAAATCTTTCTGAGATAAAGCTGCTTTGGGCTCCTATATCTAACAGAGCCGTCTCAGGTATGTTGTTAATTAGAACTTAAATCTTCGGCAAACTCAAATTTTTCACGACCACGGTGTTTAAATTTATTGTGGAAGGGTTTGGCGCTTCTTCGGACTTCTTCACCTTCCTCGAAGAAATCCATCTTAGTTTAATTTCTTCTTATTCTGGTTGGCATCTTTGCTTGTTCTTCTGTTGAATTCTCTTCGTTCGCCCCTCGATTTAGAAGATACCTTTTTTTCGACCATTGCTTCGTCTTGTTCCCGTAACTTTGATTTTGTTTCTGCTGGGGTCTTGGCGAACTCCACTGACTTCTTCGCTCAAATTGGTGACGTCATTCGTTGTCTGCTGTTCTTCGGCTTTCAAATTGTACTGCGAGCTCAAATAACCTGTCTAACGTCGTTGGGTTTCTTAGCTCAATGAAATCTTGAACTTGGGGCAGTAGCCTAGGAAGTATAATTTGAATAATTTCAGGATCCGGGCGACTTCCATACAAAAGCTTTAAAACTTGAATTTTTCTCAAAATAAAATTTGAGAAATCTATTTTTTCTTGATAGCGACTAAAAAGTTCCGCCTCCAGTCTGGCTCGATCTCGTACTGCAGGAAATGCTTTCACCAAGGAATTTTTTAAAATTTTCGTACGTATATGTGGGGCTTCCCGGTTCCCCCAAGAGATTCTTTCCAATACACTTGAACCAATTTAGCGCTTGGTCCTTCAAAGCGCTGGTAGGAAGAGCGATTTTCTGAACTTCGTGCAGTGGATATAACATGAAATGGGAGTCTAGCTTTTCCAGGAAATTTAATACGGCTGTCTTGCCTTCAAAACTTGCCGCTGGCTTCATGGCTGCCCGCATGGTTTGTACGGTGTAGCCAAATCCTTCTAGGCCAGGAGGTGCTATCTCAGGGTTCTGCACAGGTACAGCAGGTATCTCAGGTTCGTTTTCTTGTCTTTAAGGCCATCCTCTTATTTTTTTTCGGGCGCCAGTGTCAGAACTGTGTGTTCGGTGCATATTCTTGGCAAACATCTTCGTGAACAGCTTAAGTCCTGATGTTGAACAGGGAGCTGAATGCAGCTATGTTCTGTAGTAGGATACTGTGATTAAGTTGGAGAATAACTGAACTTGAAAGGGATTTAAAATCTTCTTTTATGAAATCACTATTATTTACAACCACTTCCCAACTCGGGAGGGATACAGAAAGTAAAAGACCACACTTGGGTCTAAAATTAACAATCAGATAAATTTAAACTAAAGATAAATAGAAACTAAGTAGTTGTCGCTCGCAGAGGTATAACTCGCGAGGTTTGGCCTCTAACTAAATGGTGCGTAGCAAGATTTACTAATACTGACGCACTTGGATTTCTTACAATAAGCAATCACGTAAAGCGCTATGGCTTAGAATTTAACTACTAGCTAGTCAGGAGAACGTCGAATAGAATGATCGTGGTCTGAGACTAAAAGCTCTCTCACACTGAGAGGTTTCTACCTTTCGTTTAAATATAACTTTGCTTAACTTCAAATTAGCATAAAGCTGAAAACGCGCGCTTCTTCTAACGGGAAGTTGAAAATGAGAAGAGATAGAAAGATTTAAATTAAAATAAAACTTTGTTAGTTTAACTAAAACCTTACAACCTAGTCAGAAAGTTGTAATAGAGTTTTTATTTCAATTAGGATATTGTTTACTTCATTTATGCGAAGATAATAAATTTTCATTCATACGTTTTTAAGTATTTTTAAATTATGTAATGAAGGTAAAACTAATAAAACTGGTTTTTTGATTTTTTTATGTTTTTATAATTTCCAAGAAACTGCACTGTTAAAAACAGGAATTTATTGGAATTTTATATTATTAAAACAAAGATAGATCTGAGTTTGACTAATTGTTTTCAATAAATTGATAACTTTACGAAGAAAAGGCTCATTATTTGCTATGATCATATGGTTTTGTTTTAAAATAAGTAGACATATATCATCTAAATAGCTAATGAACAGTCGATTACGATAAACGCATTTCGAGGAAATTCGTTAACTGGTTATTCTATGCTTTGAAGTCCATCTATGCAGCAGGAAATGACGTACTGTGAGCCGGAGGGAATATAGGGTAAGGGGTAGATGGGAGCCTAATGTCTAGTCCTTTCATTGCTATTCCCTATCTGCAGGTTGTAGCATAGCAGTTCTCAATCGTCTTTGCACTTGTAATTTCATATGAGTTTTTTTTTCAGTTTAGCACTACTGTTTCTAAATCTATTAGCCATGAATAAATGGAATTATATTCGGTTAGTGAAGGAAGTTGTCGGAGACAGGGACACTTGTTTGCAATAGTGTGTTTTGCAAGAGTTACTGCCTTCGTCAAAAAGTTCTGAGGGCCATAACATGAAATTATGCCGTAAGAGAGACGGATTAGTCATGTTTCGTTGCCGTCGTACTCGCACCTCTGTTAAAGAGTCTTAAGCAACAGGTACTTGATTCGCCAAAACCAAACTTCCTCCTGAGAAAGTACTAACCAACATTGTTGACGTATATTTTTTCTCAGCGAGAAAGCTACGAAAATGCTGTTTTACAAAGGAGCATTGACAACAAAGTAACTTCGACGGAAACAGTCAGCGACTGGTATTCGTACTGTAGCGAACTGATTACGGACAGAATGCTACGTGCAATTCATTCAATGAAAATTGGTGGTGTCGGCTGCGTTGTTGAAATAGATGGAACAAAAATAGCAAAACGAAAATACAAGGTTGGAAGGGTCGTAGAAGGGAAATGGATTATACGAATTTTTCAGAGAGAAACAAAAGATTATCCACTGGAAATATGTCCGGAAAACAATAGGTCTGCGGAAACCCTATACCGCTAATTAAAAAGCACGTAGCTGAGGCATCAACCATCATAACCGAAGAATGTCGGGTTTACTCATCTTTAGTCAGAAACGGATACAATCTGCATCAAACCGTTAATAATTCTACCAATTTTGTTAATCCTGTAACTAGTGCACATACCCAGTCCATAGAGTCAATATGGAGACCTCTGAAAGGGAAACTGCAGAAAAGGGGCTTTCACAAGGAAAACGTTGCAGATCACCTACTAGAATATTTATTTCGGGGTGAAATAAATCATAGTAATCAAGATCCACTCACAGAAACTCAGAACGCAATCAAGGATTGTTTACCCGTAGCATAACATGTCTCTGGCAATTTCCTTAACAGCGCAGTTTCTTGAAAAAAAAGGCCGTTTTCAGGCCCATACAAATTTAATAAAAGAGATTTGAAGTATTGCTAAATGTTACTATATACACTGTTGCCTCCTACGCGGCAATGAAAGTTATGTTGCACAGCGCACTGTTTCTGCGAAACTTCAGTCAGTTTCAATTCGGACTTCTAGTGAAGCATACATGCTTTTGATCCCGTATGGTCGGGAATTCATTACGATTTTAGTTACAGTCCAAAAATAAAATTGTTTGTTGTTGCTGTAAAGTTGTCTTTAGTTATAGTCGAACCAGCGCACCTCAAAACCTTTTGGTCACGATCGGCCGCAGTTAATTAGAATAAAAAAAAGGACTAATGAAGACATTACTTCGTTGAATAGAAAACGTGGCGGTATTAAAGCGCAAATAACCAAATTAAAGTCATCTATTAGTAGAAAACAGGATGATTTTGGTTTCGAACAAATAGAAGTATTTCAAGAAAAAGTGCACAAGTTAAACAAACAAATTGATGAACTTCGCTTGGATTATTACAAAGTGTGCAAAGATGAAGAAATATCAGACATCGAAGCTACTTTTGAAGGAATCGAGACGGATAATACCAATGTTGAGGTAAGCCTAAAATGTCTTTCAAATTCATTACGTAGTAAGTATAATAGTGAATATGCAAATAATAGTGTCCTAGAAACAAGAAGTAAGTCATTGAATTATAAATTGCCTGAAAAAACATTGCCTAAATTTTCTGGCAATTTCGAAGATTGGAACTTATTTAAAAAACAATTTGTAGCTTTAATTTCATCTAATAAACAATTAACAGATTCTCAGAAGCTGTTTCATTTACAATCTTGTTTGACTGGTAATGCGAAGCAGATGCAGACGATAGATGATACATTTTCTTTCTTATTTAAGGCACTTGAAGAAAGATATGATAATAAAAGACTGGTTGTAAATTCTCATATCAATGAATTACTTTCTAGTGAAAAAATAGTTTATGAAAATCCTAAAGATTTACGCTCATTAATTGATAAAGTTCAGAAACATTTAAGAGCATTAAATGTTATGGAATTAAATATGGATAAATTAAGCGAAGCTTTGCTGATTAATATTATTCTGAATAAAATAGATAAAGAGTCACGTAAGCAATTTGAAATGTCATTAACTAGTAAAGATTTATGTGAATGGCAATCTTTCATGACCTCTCTTCAAAAGCGATGCCAGATATTATAAACTATGCAAAGCAAAACTGTATTTGCAAAACCAAAACAAAACATTCCTCAGAATAATGTTCGATCGCTAGTGACAAAAAGGAATAATGATAAATTTATGTGTCCGGTTTGCAAAGAAAATCATCCAATTTTTAAATGTGAAACATTTCTAGCATTAAAACCAATGGAACGATACGAAATGATTAAAAAGCTTTCTTTGTGCATTAATTGTTTACAGTCAAATCATAAAGTAGTTTCCTGTCAGTCTAGACACTTGTGCTCAGTTTGCAAATCGAAACATAATTCGCTTCTTCATCGGAATGAAACTGCCATGTCGTCTTCAACAAGGTGGGGGAAAGCAAAGTGGAGCCATGCCCTCCCCAGAAAACCACAAAACCGAAGTTGTTTTGAGTAGCAATGATGAATCTACAGAAAAAGCCTTATCGGCGTGTCTTTTTTCGAAAAATAAAACGGTTCTCCTTTCAACGGCGGTTGTTTGGGTTACAAATACTTATGGTCAAATCACTAAAACAAGAGCTCTTCTTGATTCCGGATCGCAGTCAAATTTTGCCACTAATGAATTCTGTGAGCGTGCAAATTTAAAAAAGGAAAGAATAAATATTCCTGTTCCTAGTTTAGATGGGCAAGTTTCAAACATTAAATCTCGTACTTTTGCTTCTATTTTTAATGAAAATCAGTCGTTCCCTGCTTCATTAAAGTTTTTAGATGTAAATAAAATCACAGATTTAGTACCTTCTACAAAATTAAGTATTGAAAATATAGATATTTCTGATACATCAAGTTTGGCTGATATCCAGAATTTGTAACTCCCTGTAGCATAGACATGCTTTTAAGAGCAGAAATATTTTATGACATTTTTATTAATGGACAATTTAAATCTTCTACGAAATCGCTCGTTTTTAGAAATTCTGTGTTTGGTTACATAGCAACTGGCTCTTTGAAAAAATCCCTTGAAGATTGTCAGAATTATTGTGGGCTTCTCGATAATTTTGATAATGTTGATAGCTTGTTAGAAAAATTTTGGTTAGTGGAAAGTATTGGTGAAGAAAAGCCAATTCTTAGTCAAGAAAAAGAGTTCTGTGAACAACATTTTAAAGACACTCACAGACGAAATGAAGATGGTAGATTTGTGTTGTAAAAAAAGCCTATAAAAGACGAACAATTAGGAAATTCAAAGCACTTAGCCAATATTAGACTCAATCAATCAGTTAAACATCTTAGCAGAAACGCTACATTGCAGCATTTATATCAAGATTTCATAACAGAATATGAAAATTTGGGCCATATGGAAAAGGTCGATGATGATTCAAAACCGAAACTTGAATATTACCTCCCCCATCATGGAGTCTATAAACCAGAGAAATCAAGTACAAAATTAAGAGTTGTGTTCAATGCTAGTGCCCCAAGCTCAAATGGGTTAAGTCTGAATGATTTACTTTTAGCGGAAGCAGTCCAAGAAGATACTTTTGACATTCTTATGAGATTTAGAAAACATCAAGTTGCAGTTATTGTGGATATACAAAAAATGTACCGGCAAATTTTGGTTGATGATTTCCAAAGAGACTTACTTCGAATCTTATGGGAAGAGAAACATTAGTGACATACTTGTGACATATAGACTCAAAACGGTGACTTATGGTACTAAAAGTGCTCCATTTTTAGCCATTAGGTGCATAAAGCAACTTGCATATGACGAAATACATATACCTAAAATACTAAATACATATACATCCTGAAGCTGTCAAAGCTGTCTTGTCAGACTGTTATGTTGATAATGTCATCTCTGGTTCATCAAACATAGTCTCAGCACGGGAATTGAAAAATCAGCTTATACAGCTTTTTTATAGTTGTGGAATGACTTTGCATAAGTGGAACGCTAATTCTCCTGAACTGTTGGATAACCCTTCTGCAAGCTCTGAGCTTTCATTCTCCTCCAAAAATGATAATGTGGTTAAAGCTTTAGGTATTACATGGAATTCTCAGAAGGATGAATTCAGCTTTAAAGTCTCAATCAAGGAAAAATCATCATATACAAAAAGAGACATTTTATCGATAATTGCCAGACTTTATGATCCCTTAGGATTGATTGGTCCAGTAGTCACCAAAGCGAAGATATTTCTACAGAAATTATGGGTTCAAAAACTGAGTTGGGATGAACCACTGTTTGCAATTATTGCTCACGAATGGCAACAAATAGTTTCAAATTTAAAGACTGTCGAAAACATAAAAATTAATCGTCGCATTCTCTCGAATCATCCAAGATTTCACTCATTGGATATGCAGATGCTTCGGAAGCCGCTTATGGTGCAGTTGTCTATTTGAATTGTGTCGATGAAGATCACAGCTCGTCATCTCATCTACTAGCTAGCAAATCTCGTGTGGCTCCATTGAAAACCTTATCTATTCCACGACTGGAACTTTGTACATGCTTGTTATTGGCTCATCTGATCTCTAAAGTTAGCAACTCATTGAAGATGCATTTAGATGACATCATTCTGTGCACTAATTCAACGATGGCACTGTCATGGTTGAAGACTTCTCTTTTGAAGACCTTTGTTGCAAATCGAGTCCCCAAAATCCAAAGACTAGTAGAGCCTCGACATTGGAAGCATGTATCATCAGTAAATAATCCGGCAGATCTGATTTCATGCTTATCCTCATGAACTTGTGACATCTTCCTTGTGGTGGAATGGTCCTGAGCAGGTAAAACTTAGTGATGCTTCTTTATTTGAACTTGACAAGATTCTCATAGATTCTTCTGCCTATCAGGATGAACTTGAAAAACCTTTAAAAATTAATTTAAACTTGTTTTGGAATACCTTTTGTGAATCAACAAATAATTATGTTAAACTAATTAGAATCTTAAGTCTTATTTTCAGGTTTCTGTCCAATCTGAAAGGTCCAGCGAAGCAAACAGGTCCCATTAGTAGCACTGAGTTTCAATGTGCGGAAATTCACTTGATAAAAATGGTTCAGATAATTGAGTTTTCAGAGGAGATTAAATCACTTCAAGATCAGAGAGTAAGTCAGGTAAAAACTTTAAATCCGTTTTTAGATGGAAAAAGTATGTTACGCATGGGCGGTCGCTTAACTCATGCCGCAATTAATTATGATTCTAAACATCAAATTTTATTACCAAAAAATCATAAGCTTACTAACTAATATTTATTCACTATCATTTGAAAATTTTCATGCTGGTTCATGCATTGTTATATTTTGTTAGGGAAAGGTTTTGGCCCATTGGTGGCAAGGACTTAGCTAGAAAAACAGTTCATGAATGCTTAATTTTTTTCGTCATAAGCCTATCACTTCATATCAATTAATGGCCGATTTACCTCCTGAACGTGTAAATCCAAACCTAACCTTTCATAACACAGGAATAGATTTTGCAGGCCCTTTTCTAATCAAATATAGAAATCAAACGAAAGGTAGTTTGCATAAAGTTTATATAGCAATCTTTGTTTGCTTAGTTACAAAAGCGATTCATTTAGAAATAGTATTTGACTTAACGTCTCAAACCTTTATTGCATGTTTAAAACGATTTTTCTCGCGTAGAGGTAAAAGTTCATGTCTATTTAGTGACAATGCAACTAATTTTGTAGGAGCTCACAAGGAGTTAAAGAAACTTGCTTCTTTAGTTAGTGTCCCTGATGAAGTTTTGGGTAAGTATTTGACATCTGAAAATATCTCTTGGAAAGTCATTCCTCCTCGTGCCCCCAATTTTGGTGGAATTTGGGAGGCAGGAATCAAATATTTTAAATTTAATCTTAAAAGAGCTATTTCCGATGCTAAACTTACCTATGAAGAATTTTTAACCGTAATTGATCAAATTGAAGGAATACTAAATTCGAGACCACTTTCTCCTTTATCGTCTGAACCATAAAATTACGAACCCTTGACACCAGGTCACGTTTTAATAGGTAGGCCCATAAACTCAATTGTAGAACCTCAAATTTTAGATCTGTCAGAAAGCAGATTGTCAAGATGGCAGAAATTAACTAAAATAATACAGATTATATTGAAACGATGGACAACTGACTATCTTAATCACTTGAAACAACGAAAGAAATGGTATTTTTCAAAGGACAATATTAAGAAAAATACAACGGTTATTGTTAAAGATGATCAGTTACCTCCATTTGCTAGAAAGAATTGATCAGACCATTCCTGGTAAATATGGTAAGATACGAGTAGCAATTAATAATACCAAATTCGGTCCAATTAAAAGGGCAATATCAAAAATTTGTTTATTGCCTATTGATGATAGTTACAAGGATTAAGTTTCATTATTTATAAAATTTATACATTATTCTTTATTATACTTATATTTTAGTAATTTTGATGGAAAAACTTGAATTTTTTTTTTAGTATTTGAAATGTTGATATACTTACCATAATTGTTGAAAAAATCTGTAAATGTTCAAACTTCATCAAATTCTTTGAATTATTTATTTAAAATTCTGTAAAAGATTTACTAACTTTATGTCTTTTGTTAACGCTTAAAAAAATGGATAGCTGAATTGGTAACAGTTGATATTGAATTGTATGCTTAGATTTAGTTTGCATATCATAGATATTGCAACGTGGGGCGGTATGTTGCCTCCTACACGGCAATGAAAGTTATGTTGCACAGCGCACTGTTTCTGCGCAACTTCAGTCAGTTTCAATTCGGACTCCTAGTGAAGCATACATGCTTTTGATCCCGTATGGTCGGGAATTCATTTCGATTTCGATTTTAGTTACAGTCCAAAAATAAAATTGTTTGTTGTTGTTGTAAAGTTGTCTTTAGTTATAGTCGCACCAACGCACCTCAAAACAATACACTTTAATTTATATGCTTTATCATGTTTAACCGATTAATATTGTTGCGTGCGTACGGGTTCGCAATGGATTGAAAGCAAAAGTCGTTAAAAAGTTAATAAAATTTATTCTTTTCACACGAAATAAAACAAAATACTGAAATATTACCTCAGAGATATTCGTACAGTATCACAATATCTCAAACGTTAAACAAAATTCAATTAAAAACAGATAAAGTTAATCCAATCTCACAGCGAATTCGCTACAACCAAACAGCATTAGGTAAACAAACAGTTCGCTTAAAACAGCAGCAACTACAACTGGGATGTGTTTTAATTCGACTTTTATAAGCGTTTTAATTATTTACTAGAATATCCTGGTAAAACCTCGATTTTTCTCGATACTTGTGGATGGCAACAGTAATTACGAGATATTTATTTATAAAATATTAAATGCATGCGCGCTTGTATTTTTACTTTTCCTAAATCCTAGCTAAGTCGTCTGCGTTGCACGGTAAAATAAAGCAATTAATTACAATTCTAAATAAATAGCTAAATAAATGCGAAATCCGTAACAATATTATGTCTTTTTCTGCTAACATTAATTTGTATGCCTTAAATATCATGTTTAACCGTTTGATATTATGTCTTTTCTTGCTAACTTTAATTTATATGCATTTAATATGTTTCTTTAATTTATATGCTTTAAATATCATGGTTAACCCGTTTACTTCCCTTCCATACGCTAAAAAGTATCTTGTAACTTAATTGTACATTCCTGAAATTACGGCCGATTAGCCGTTGGCGAGTGAATAGGTAACGTCGCCGTTATCAGGTTATTTACTGAACCTTACGTACATATAAAATTTAATTTTAAATGTAATAAGCAAGTGGTTAAATATCACAAGAATTTTGGCTTACCTTTTAATAATTCTAGGACATACAAAATTGAGTAGTATTTCAACATAGTATTTCGAGATGTACATTTCACACAGAAGTAAATAACTATGAAAAGATATAAACTTACATACAATTTTTCTTTTATATCCAAAGGGATATATCGTTTCAGCTTATATATCCGAAAACAGAGGCATAATTGTTTCCATAAACTATATATGACATGTATTAAAGTAAGTTTTTTTTCCTACTGCCCTTTGAATAAAATGGCTTTTGTGTACATCTATGAAACAGATTCAGCAGCATTTATTTTATTCCCCCTATTATATCCCCCCTATTAAATATATAATAGCGGGGGAATAAGATACACAGAGATAATTTTCTATAATTACCTTTACTAAATGGACTACATGTTGAAAAATGTTGCAGTGACAGACTTCTCTGCAGAAGTCACCAGCAGTAGTAGTAACACGGCTGCTAAGATTTACGGTTTGAGTTGAACCTTCCCTCCTTCTATTCTAACCTCCTTGAATCAACTTGACAAACTTGGCTGAGCTTTTGAATAAGTTTTTTAAATGAAAACGTTTTCTTGTGTAAATTAAAAATTTTATTCTGCTGGGTTTTATTCTCCTCCATGTAGATTCCAGTTGTTTATTATTAGTTCGATAGTATTAATAACTTAAAAGCACATGCTAGAAATTCTCTTACTTCCTTCATTTTTAACAACAAACTAAACGAATTCTTGTGATGAATTCACGATAACACGTCGACCTTCTATAGACCTTGGCATAGAAGTTTGGTTAGGTCTTGAATTTATGCTTTTTTGGTGTTTCCAAGTTTATTTAAATTGCAGTTAAGTGTTATATGTTAAGGGCAATTTAAGTGATATCCCATCTAGAGTGACTTTGCATTTTTCATTATAAGTGAAACTGAAAAAATAGCGTTTTCGTGTTTAGTGTAGCTAACCCTAATTAGGCTTAGTGAGTTTTTTGCTTAAACTCCGAGGTTCATTCTAAAGATTTACTATTTTGATGATGCAGAGAATTACGTCTTCTGATACTGACAAGGCTTCATAAGCATAGGTGTCGTTAAGGTAAATATTGTTTTCTCTTCTTTTTTCTTTGATGACGGATACGGTAAAAGACTTGGATCCAAATGTTGGGATTGATATTTTTAAACAAAATCTTGAGTTATTTGAAGCCAAATACGATTCTACTGATTTAGAGAAACTTCATCAAATTAAGAATGAAGTTTTCTTAAATATTGTAAATCCTTTTAGGAATAATGAACCTCACATACCTGAAGATTTAGCTGTACGCTCTCAAAACCTCGTTCAAAATATTGACATTAAACTCACCCAATTCATGAATGGATTATAAGTGAAACTTTAGACTATGATTATGCCCATCAAAACAAGATTAGTACTCTATCTGGTAACGATGTAGTGGAAGTTAGTAACTCCAATGAAAATCCCAATAATGAATTTATTACACCGTGTAAAAATGCAGGGAGAATAATTCCCCCCTATAATTGTCGCCAACGTCGATCACTGGACACCAAACAGAGATGATACACTTAAGCATGGAGTAGAAAAAGTTGAAAGAAATTTGAAAGGTGAAGATCTTCATATCAAAGTTTTTACTCCTGATGACTATCGTAAAGTTATTTCTCTACTAGACGAACGTTAACGTTTTTACCATACCTTCCCTTTAGCACAAGATAAACATATTCTTGTAGTAATAAAGAAATTCGCAATTCGCACTCCAGTTGCTGAAATTGAAGAAGCCTGACAGAAAAAGATATACCTGTTAAATCAATAAAACAAATTACTAGGAAAATAGATGACGAAATTAATCTTTTACCACTATTCTTAGTGGAGGTAGTTCGAAATGAAAAAGGCAAACAAATATTTAATTTAACTCATCTCACGGGACTTGCTATATTCGTTGAACGACTTAAATGAATGGCAGGACCAAAGCAGTGTCGTAACTGCCAAAAATATGGACATAAATCGTACTGCCACCATAAAACTCGATGTTCAAAATGTGGTGAAAGTCACGAAACGTCAAGTTATAAGAATCACAAAAAACTTCCGGCACGTTTTGTTTATGTGGCATTGCGTCCTATCTCGGGTGTGAGAAATACCCCGAAAATATACGCAAAATCACCAACACTCAGAGAAACCCACCACCACCACCGACTGATAAAGAAAATTTTCCGTCACTACCTCGAAAGAAAACTGAAAAATCTCCAAAGACTCAAGAGTCGGAAAGTAGTTCCATCAAAGATAACTTACAGTCATTTTTTTCTTTGATTGAAAATGCTTTTAAAACGGCTTAAACACTTTTTGAAAGATTTAAAAAATCAAAATCCATTTTGGACAAAATCCAAATTGGGATGGAATCATTTGACCTATTAATGAAAAGAAATATGGTCCATAAAATTCTGCAAAGAACATTACGTATAACAGATACTACTGTATGTAGTTTAAATATGGCCTATTTTAATGCAAATAACATTAAACGTCAACAAACTAAATTGCAACATTTTTTAAATAAACATAATACAGTAGAAGTCTAGAAATCCGCAATGCTTGGGACCAGAGCTTGTGCTGATTTTAGGATTTTGCGGATTTCAGGACAGAAAAGCCAAATCATAATATTAGACTAAAAGTGCAAAATAAATAAGGCATATTATATATAAGGTTACTTAAATTATTATGTACAATAATATACATTATTACATTACTTTATTATATGCATTAAATTATTACATATATATATTTTTATATTATTCATTTATATTAGTGATTACAGGAATATTTTAAAGCATTAAGCACATATACAATAGAGAAGTGTAAAAATAAGGGATACTAATAAAGCATAAACTATTTAAGTTTTTTTAACTTGTTTGAAACATTTTTTTGATAGAGGTTTGTTTTAAAACTTTAGGTGCTCCAGAGAAATATTTTAGGTATTTTTCATCATGTTCCTCATTAAAAGATATTTTCTCACTCCTATCAAATTCATTATCTGTGTCGGTGTCAGAATCGTTTTCTTGCTGTGGCGAGTTCAAAACAGAGCCAATGATTTCATCATCGGTTATCTGAGATGCCAGTGTTGGCTCATCTCAACACATCGTCCATACTAAAAACCTCTTCTGGGCTAAGATTTTTTTTCTGCCACTAACACAGAATCATAATTATTTGGTAATTATGACATCATTATTGGATAAATATTTTTTCTTCGGAATTTCATTCTCTATTTTGCGGTTTCTGGAACCTATAAATTCAATGTTTATATTTCGAGAGGCAGTGCTGATTTCAGGTGTTGGCGGATTTTCGGTACTTGACTGTACTGACATAATGCTTATTAATGAAATTCATTTACGCCACTGTGATCGTTTCAAAATTACTGGATATAAAATACACTCTTAGACCAAAAAAAAAAAAAAAACGACGCGCCAAGAAGGAGTTATTTGAATGGGACGAAAATCGGTAGAAGTGAATGAATTGATTACATGTACAGAAAAAGAAATGATTACAGTTTGAGAAAAATTGGATAATTTATTGAAGTTAAAGAGCTTCACAAAGTGAAAAAGTCAGTAAAGCGTTTGTACATCTCTGGCCCTTATGCAAGTAGTTATTCGGCTTGGCATCGATTGATAGAGGTTACGGATGTCCTCCAGAAAGATATCGTGCCTAATTCTGTCCAACTGGCACGTTAGATCGTCAACATCCCGAGCTGGTTGGAGTGTCCTGCCCATAATGCTCCAAATGTGTTCAATAGGAGAGATATCTGGCGACCTTGCTGGCCAAGGTAGTGTTCGGCAAGCACTGAAGCAAGCAGTAGAACATGTGCAGTGTGGGGGTGGGCATTATCTTGCTGAAATGTAAGGCCAAGGTGGCGCGACATGAAGGGCAACGCAACGGGCCTTAGAAATTCGTCGACGTACCGCTGTGCTGTAAGGTTTCGACGAATGACAACCAAAGGGATCCTATTATGAAATGAAATGGCACCCCAGACCATCACTCCTGGTTGTTAGCCTGACTGCCGGAACACAGTCAGGTTGGTATCACACCGCTGTCCGGGGCGTCTCCAGACTCGCCTTCGCTGGTCCTCGGGACTCAGTTCAAAGCGGGACTCATCACTGAAGAGTATTCTACTCCAGCCAGTGACATTCCAGTGCGAATGAGCCCGACACCACTGCAAATGGGCTTGACGTTGTACAGAGGTCAATGGTAGTCGGCGCAAGGGGAGCCGTGACATCAGCCCCCTTTCTGTGAACCGTCTATGAATGGTCCTTGCGGTCACTGAAGCACTAGTTGCCCGTACAATCTATGATAATGATGCATCTGGGGCTGCGGCCATGGTTTACCCATTCCTGCCAACATCGTCTAATAGTGGCATCGCTCATCCTGAAATGTCGAGCTATTCACCGATAAGACCAACCGGCTTCTTTAAGCCCAACTACACGACCTCTCTCAAATTCTGACATCTGCGCATATCGTTCGCGCACCTATATGCGAGGCACAGTTACTGTCTACCAGAATACACGGAATGAAATTCGTGAAGAATTTATGACCGGGAATCATAAATATCCTGCCAGTTGCGCAGATCAGATGCGCTATAGCGACAACCGTTCATTCATTAGCAGCCAAAATGTAAAATTTTGCCTTTTCCGTCGAAATCTGTATGAATATCAATTTGTGACCAGTTTGCTTTATATTTTCTCGGTGCGTCGTTTTTTTTTGTCTAAGAGTGTATATCGCAATGACCGTCTACATAACAGAGTAGAAGGTATTCTCATTATGCTTAAAAATCATCTCAAATCAACTTTATATGAGAAGTCTAGAAATACATGCATTGAGCACATCGCGATCATCTTTTGTAGCAGAACTTGTGATCCTTATTTATTTATATCCGCTTATAATCCTGCAGGAAGCCAAATTACCGACAGAGACCTGGACTGCTTAACTAACACCGAACTTCCATTACTTATTGCTGGATATCTAAATTCTAAACATCTATCTTGTAATTCACGTAGAATCAACAATAATGGCACCTTCCTCGATAATTATGCTATTCACAGTAATCTTAAAGTACTCGGACCGGAAACTTCTACAAGATTTCACTACACGGGCGCTTCGGAAGTTCTCGACATTGTTATCACTAAAATATTATTAAAACTCGTTACCCTGAAGTCCTACAGGAAATGTCGCCTGATCACTTACCCGTTAAATTCATTCTAAATGGCTTTGAACAAAATGAACAAAATTTCAAACGTATTGTTAACTGGGATAAATTTAATACTATTATTGAAATCCCAAATGCTCACCCTAATCTTGCTAACATTTCTGATATCGAAAATGAAATCCATAAAATCAACTCCAGAATTCAAAATGCTCTTCGAGAATCTACTACCATTAAAGCTCTCAAAATTCCCTTTAAGATTATATTTGAGAAAAAATCAATGATAAGAGTAGATTGGCAAAACGATGGAGAAATACTGGAGACCCCAGATTAAAATGACTCCTTAATCAAAAAGTTCGAGAAATCTCTAAATTAGTCAGTGATTATAGATCACGTAAATGGGAAGAACTCTCAGAGAAACATGGAATATGAACCTACCCTTATTTGGAAAATTGCCAGAGCTCTTAAAAATCATTTTCGGATTGCATCGGCCCTCTCAATACCCTCAGTGGACTGGTTTATTCTGAACAGGAAATGCAGATGGTTTAGCTCAACATCTTGAAAACACCTTTACATCTAATCCCAATTTCGATCCTGAAACTGAACAAGAAGTCCAAGAATTCAACGAGAGTTTAATTCATCGTACTGACGTAAATTATTTATTACCTACTTCCCCTACAGAAGGACAGAACGTCGTTAAGAATCTCAAGATCAGAAAAGCCAAAGGATACTATTCAATCTCCAATAAATCTATCGGAGAACTTCTCTGGCATTACATCGCATTATTAACAAATCTCTTTAATGCCTGTCTTCGTTTAAATTATTTCTCGCATCAGTGGAAGCATGCTATAGTCATAAACGTCCTTAAGCCAGGTAAAAATCCAAAAGCAACCATTAGTTACCGTCCAATAAGCCTGCTTCCCTGCATTGGTAAAATTTCCGAAAAAAATATTCAAATTTGTCTAATTAATCGCCTAGAAAAGAGTAATATCATCGACTCCGAAAAATATGAATTTCGCCGAGAATATGTCGAACAATATGAATTTCAATTAGTACCATATACCAGCACATTAATGTAACTGAATTCATTGCTGACGTTTAAATACGGAAGGTGCGATTATCGTTGGTTCTACGTGAATTACAAGATAGATGTTTAGAATTTAGATCTCCAGGAATAAGTAGTGGAAGTTCTGTGTTAGTTAAGGAGTCCAGGTTGTAGAGACATTAGGTTATTTCGGAGCAGGAGAGGTGAAAAATAAGCAACGCCTTCGCCGGGAATCGAACCACGGACCTCTCGGTTACGCGTCGAGCATGCAGACCACTACACCACGAAGGCATGCGAAGAAGGCGGGAGAAATACCTTATAAGGTCTCTGTCGGTAATTAAAAAAAATGCTGTTGCTGCACGCTTTTTAGACATAGAAAAGGCATTCTGCAGAGTATGTCACGCCAGTCTTCTCTTCAAAATGCAAAAAAGCACTTCTCCCTAACAATCTCACCAAATTAATATTCTCCTATTTAAAACATTGTACATTTCAAGTTCGAATTGGAAAATCTCTCTCCAATAGAAAGATCATTAAAAGTGGCGTCCCTCAAGGAAGCAGTTTAGTGCTGATCTTATTTAACATCTTTATAAATAACATGCCGCAGCCATTAAATGCAAAAATCGCTAAACAGGTTGATGATACTGTCGTTCTTACAAAGTATTTAAAACCAGAATTCGCTGTTGACAAACTAAAGTTCGCAGTTAACAGAACTGATCATTGGTTCAAGGCCTGGAGAATTAAAGTAAACCCAAGTAAGTGTAACATCACTATTTTTAGAAGATATAAAAAGATTACTCCTGTCGACACTGATATTCAAATTAATAATATGCAAATACCAGTTAACAGCTCCATTAAATACCTAGGTGTGCTCTTTGACGAACAAGTACTGTTTAAAGAACAAACTCTGAATGCATTACGAAAAGCTAACGCAGGGGTTATTGCCTTTTATCTCTTCCCCGATGAACCTAGAAACTTCACATAAGAGCAAAACGTATACTACAGGGTGCTTATAAAGTTCCGGACCCATTTTGATGTTTATTAACTCATAAAATAATAAAGTTAGATTAAAATTAATAACATAAATGGTTAGATAGACTCAAAAAGTTTCATGACCCTTGTCAATGAACTTCCACGTGTGATCCCTTCGTCGCACGGAGAATATCAAGTCGATATTTCAATTCACGCCAGGTACCGGCAAGCATGTCGGCATCAAAGAGGCTACTGCGGTTGTAATTCTGGCTTTTAGGTCATCAATTTTCGACACTCTCCTCCTGTAAACGTTGTCCTTTACAAATCTAAAAATAAAACGTTCCCGCGGCGTTATATGAGGTAATCTGGGTGGCCAAGGAATTGGACCTCCTCGTCCAATCCATCTTCCTGTAAAATGGTCATTCAAAGAACTACGAACGATGGTACCCCAATGAGGTGGTGCACAATCTTGTTGCAAAAAGACATGTGGCTGAAGCTCTTCTAGCTGTGGAAATACGAAGTTTTCCAACATGTGTAAGTATACGACTGATGAGACCGTCTTTTCTGTAAAAAAGAAAGGCCCAATGACTCGGTCGTGCATTAGTTCACACCACACATTAACCTTTGAGGAATCCCTTTGTGCCTCACGGTATTCGTGGGGATTTCCAGATCCCCAGATGCGCAAATTATGGCCATTAACAATGCCAGAAAGATGTAAGGATGCTTTGTCGGAGAACATTATGCGCTTCAGAAATTCAGCATCATCTTCTATCCTCCTTAGCATATCTGTTGCAAAGGCCATCCTCCTAGGCCTATCGTCCGGTTCATAAACTTGAACAATTTGAACTTTGTATGCATGCAGTCTTAATTTTTTCTTAATAACCTTGTACACCGTCGAAATTGGCATATCCAGTTCTCTTGCCGCTGATCTCACAGATCTTCTAGGATAGTGTAAAAATGTCTCTCTGACACGCTCAACATCAAAATCACTTGTGCAAGGACGTCCGGAACGTTTCTTATCTGCGATACTTACAGTTTCTAGAAAGTTTTTTTTCCACCGCAAGATGCTGCTTTTGGATGGCGGAACTTTTTGGTAAATTCTTCTGCAATTTCTCTGTGTTTGCGTTATGGACTTCGTTTCTATGAACCACCATAAAATCGGTGCTTTCTCTTGTGGTGTATACATTCTCCTTAACATCTGGTCGAATAAAAGATCACATACAAAAGTACTAGAACAAACACATCAAAAGTAAACATAACATTGCAATAATTGCCGAAAACAAAAGAAAGAAAAATGCAGTTAATAAGCAGACGATATTTAGAAAAGTACAGATATTTAGACTGGAAAATGTAATTATCTGAAATTAACCACACGCGCAGACGATATTTACAAAAGTAAAGATATTCAAACCTGAAAAGGAAAATATATAAGTTATTCCATCAATAAATGCCATAAGTTTGTTTATATCTTCATTATTTTGTTAGTTATTAAACATCAAAATGGGTCCGGGACATTATAAACACCCTGTATATCTCACTATGATTCGACCCATTTTACTATCCGGTATTCCAGGAATACCGTATAGTAAATGGTATTCCAAGAAATAATACAAAATGCTGAAATATTTCCTCAAAGATATTCGTACACTATCACAATACCTCACAGTAGTTATGTACAAAACCGCTTAAATGCTAAACAGAACTCGATTCAAAATACAGAGAAACTAATTCGATCTCCCATCGAATTTGGTACAATCAATAATAGCACTAAGTAAACAACACAGTTCCCTTAAAACAGCAACTAAGCTGAGATGTTTTAATCCGGCTTTTATAAGCTTTTTAATTAATCACGAGAATTTTCTCGTATTTTCTCGATTTTTCAAGATAGCAAAAACAATTACAAGATATCTATTTATTAAATGTTAAATGCGCGCGTTCTTGTATTTTTACTTCCCCGGCGTAGCTTTCTCTTTATTTCGTCACGTGCTGCGTTACACGGAAAAATGAAACAATTTAATTACAATTCTAAATAAATAGATAAATAAATATAAAATCTGTAAGTTATATAAAATCTGTTACAAGTTTTTAAAAACAAATTACTAAGGATGATTTTAAACGCTCCACGGTAAATCTGGAACAAAATTTGAAAAAAAGTTTGTTTACTGTTTTCACATATCACGTGTTTTCCGAGAAATTATATTTTAGGAAGAATATTAATTTTGAGAATACACGAGTTTTATGCCGTGTCAATTTTGACTCAGCATCCACGCACCTATCCATTCGCGTGTGAGGCTATTTTTATCTCTCTCAAACGTGTTGCGTTAGTTATTCAGCCTATTTTGTAAATTCGTAAAAATTTCGACAATTAGCGCCCACAAAAACAAAATGTTTCGTTCGCACGAAAACAAACAAAAAAAATATTGCTGCGTGCGTACGGGTACGTACTGCATTGAATGCACAAGCCATTAATTAATAAAATTTATTCTTTTCACAAGAAATAAAACAAAGTGCGGGAATAATTCCTCAGGCATATTCGTACAATATCACGATATCGCACAGCAGTTATATCCAGAACCGCTAAAACGCTAAACAGAACTCAATTCAAAATACAGAGAAACTAATTCGATTTCACAGCGAATTCGCTACAATCAATAACA
The DNA here is from genome assembly GCA_000611955.2 of Stegodyphus mimosarum. Lineage (NCBI taxonomy): Eukaryota > Metazoa > Arthropoda > Arachnida > Araneae > Eresidae > Stegodyphus > Stegodyphus mimosarum. The sequence continues at coordinate 118,774 of KK121092.1, forward strand.
GCACTAAGTAAACAATACAGTTCGCTTAAAACAACAACTGAGCTGAGATGTTTTAATCCGGCGTTTATAAACTTTTTAATTATTCACGAGAATATTCTGGAAAATCTATTTTCTCGATTTTCCTGGATAGTAACAGCAATTACGAGATATTTATTTATTAAATGTTAAATGCATGCGCTCTTGTATTTTTATTTTTCCAGCGTAACTTTCTCTTACAATTCGTTACGCGTTGCGTTGCACGGAAAAATAAAACATTTAATTACAGTTATACTAAAATTAGCTAAATAAATACAAAATGCGTAACACTGCCACTTTCTGAAGGACTTCACGTCCCGGGCAGTACAATTCCTGGACAGAAAGCCAAACTTACAACTAAGGCATCAATGGTATAATAAACATTACATTACAATAACAAACAACATAAACAATAATTGTAATAAGTAACTTAAAAGAAATCAAATACCAAATACAAATCAAATATTCTCAAATACTAAATACTGTTACAAATTTTATATTTATTTATCTATTTATTTAGAATTGTAATTAAATTCTTTTACTTTCCGGTGTAACGCAGCGCGTGACGAAATTGAAGAGAAAGTTACGCCGGGGAAGTAAAAATACAAGAGCGTGTGCATTTAACATTTAATAAATAGATATCTTGTAATCGTTTTTGCTATCTTGCAAAATAGAGAAAATACGAGAAAGTTCTCGCGATTAATTAAAAAGCTTATAAAAGCCGGATTTAAACACCTCAGCTCAGTTGTTGTTTTAAGCGAACTATGTTGTTTACTTAGTGCTGTTATTGACTGTATCGAATTCGATGGGAGATCGAATTAGTTTCTCTGTGCTTTGTTAGTTCTATTAAGCATTTCAGCGGTTTTGTATATAACTACTGGGAGATATTGTGATAGTGTACGAATATCTCTGAGGAAATATTTCAGCATTTTGCATTATTTCTTGAGAAAAGAATAAATTTTTATTAACTTTTTAACGACTTGGGTATTCAATCCAATACGAAACCGTACGCACGCAACACTTTTTAGTGTCAGAAGAGTGGGATTTCAATACCAGTTACACAAGCGATGGAAGAACAGTTAAGACAGCTGATGGTAGCATTTCCTGCATTTAAAGACGAGATGAAAGATTCTGTTAAAAAAGAGATGACAGCTGGCCAAGAATCCGTTAAAGAAAGGATGGAAGCTGATCAAGCATCTGTTAAAGATGAAATGAAGACTGTCCAAGAAAAGATTGAAGGTCAAGAGGAAACGAAAAGAGAAATTACCTATGTAATAGAAAAGAAATTCGAAGCTATGGAAGGCAGAATTGACGCTGTTGAAAATTAAGTTGGACACATTGAAGAAGGAGTTTCCTCGGTAAAAGAATAAATAGAAGAAAGAGTTTCTTCT
>KK121094.1:0-49493 GCA_000611955.2 Stegodyphus mimosarum
CTATCGTAACCGGTAGAAGGAACGTAAATTGACGAAGAAGTCTTGTGGTGAACTGTCGTTTGAACTCCTTGGCCTAGGAATACCGCGGTCTCATCCATAGCAATTATGTTGGAGAGTTGGTATTTCGGAAAATCGATGTCATCAACAAAAAGCTTAAATGCAAGTGCACGCATAACAACTTCATTGTCTTCCAGTATAAGCAATTTTGTTGATCTCCTTAGAGACAGTTCATATCGTTTAAGGAAGTTGTCCAACCAGTGTGACAATGCTTTAAATTCTTCTGTGGATATATCAAATTCAATTGGTGTTTCAAGGGCAAATGTTTGAATATCAGGCCTGCGCACAACGAAAGCCATTGCTCTCCTGCCCGCAATCCATTCCCAGATGCAAGCTTCCAACTCAGAAAATAAGGGCTGCCGACCTGATCCAACTCTGCGTTTTTTCTCATTTCCTTGGTCCACCAGTTGACACAGTATTATTCTGCACGCCATTTACGAATCCAGCATCTTCTCTTTACAGAATGCTACAAGATTTACACCCCTGGAGTCTTCCACGATTCCCTTTCTGTACTCGACGGAATAGCTCTTTCGTTTTGCACTCATTTTAACTGGGGTTAAAAATTATTCACTTTATTTTTAAATAAAATTACGTATGAGGAAATAATCAGACTTACAAGACTGAAACGAATGAACATTGCATACCTGCACTGTCGCTCAATGTAGACTGCCTTATGTTATATTTTTAAGATAATTTCTTTTTGTCACATTATTTTAACTAGGGATTATTTTCGGAGGATGTCTTATTTTACAAAAAGTTCCGAAAATCACGATAGGGCTTATTTTCGGAGGATGTCCTATTTTCAGAAAAAGACGGTATTAACATGAGAATTACTTAGCGAACATGTTGTATTATTTTCAACAACCGTCTTAAAAACGATGCAAGTACAGTGAATCCTGTTTAAGACAACTACATCTGTCTTTATGATTTGAGTGTTCTGTGGAGATGATTATGGTAGAGAAATAATGTTCAGTACCGACACCTTTATGTTCTGGAAAAGCTGGTCACTTTCTGAATTAGAAATACTATTAAAAAGTAAAGGCATAAATTTTCCAGAATGGTTTTTAAGGAACAGTAGATGTAGAATTTAGCAAAAACCGACCATACGAATAGAATTTTCTAATTTCTTCATGAAAGTATTTTTATATTAGTGTGATAGCATTAAAATGTTTGCCATTTATTCAGCCATGAAGTCAGAAAAAGAGAAGATGATTTTAGTACATTGCTAGAGAATTTTAGTAGCAATTTTTATTTTTGAAATTTCTATTTTCAAAATTTAAGTAAAACTCATTGTTGCCAAAAATCGAATCTTACATTTGGTTAAAAAAAAAGGAGAGAAAGAATATCTGTAGTCTAGAATGTAGGATCCTTGGTGCAGGATAATATATTTTTAAAGTACTTTGTGTACGTTTATTTCATTAAATCTATGCACAAATAAGTAAATATGCATGCTAAAAAAATCGATGCATTTCTGCTTGTGAATATTGACAATAGTAATTAATGATAAATAAAATAATAAAGCTCTGAATGTTCATATAGTTGTTGGAAGTATTTAGAAAAATGTTTAAAAACTTGTATTTAAACTATAGTGCATGCTTGAAAATGTTATTATTTATTTTTCTTAAATAATTAAAATACATATTAGAATTACGTGGCTAATTAAAAATATTTTCAAAGTAAATTGAACTGCAGGCTTAGGAGTTTAAAAAAAATAATTCTTCTCAGTAGGTTATACTTCCATATATTGATTCACGAAGTGTGTACTGTATTTTTAAAAATATTTTTATTATATGGTGTTCTTAAATGTTCGCTGTATGTGTCTCTTTCCTGATAAAATCTAATTAGAAATTCAGAAATTTCTTGATGAGGATCATTATAAATTATCCACATTGTTTTTGTTGTTATCTAAAGAACTTCATTTAGTATATTTATTTTTTACATTAAAAATAGCATGATATATTATATTAAAAGCCCAATTTTTACTATTTTTCTAGTATTTTTTTAAATATATATTTTTTAAGCATGTTTAAGTGATAAAGAATGCATTTTTTTTAAGTCTGTATAAGTGATAATTATAAATTTGCCTTCTGCTTTCCAGAGCTCAGTCGGGGAGGGAACACTGATCTGTCTGGTGCAGTTTTGTAAAATCTCTTTAAATTCCTCACTGTTTTGTTTTTCTGAATCTCGGGATTCAGGAAAAAATGTGACTTGTTTTTAGAAAAGTGTGTATAATAAAATTATGTAGTTTTAATAAAACTAAGACGAAGAGTGAGTGCCGTTATATTGAATAATGCATAGAAACATACTTTGTAAAAAGTGAGAAATGAAAACCGTGTGTTAATGTGCGGTAAGCTAGCTAGCTGTATTGTAACTTCCAAGATTAAATTAAATAAAGGCAAGATAAATTAAATAGTTCTATCAGTTTGTTTGGTATTAAAGACAATGTAGAGGGGAAAATGCTCCTATTTGTTTACAAGTAACAAAAGTTATTAATTAGCTTTTTTATGAAATCGGACTGAAAGTAGAAGGATAAAATTGCCATGCACGGATATTTTGTTATTCTGTAGTAATTTCTTTAATTATAGTGTTGTTATTTATAAAGCATTTCTGCTTTTTCCTGAAAAACTTATTTTTGAAAAATAGTTTGAAAATAGTAAATTTAATTAAAAAAATTATTTTTGAAAAGTTATATTTGTAAAATTGATATTCATAAATTAAAATTTTAAACATAATTAAAAAACCTATTAAAAGGTTAAAATTGCATGGGTAGATAAAAGTGACTGTAAAATAATTAAAACACATGTTTACTTGAGGGCATTCGAGTCTTTTAATAAATATCTTTTACTTGCGTTAACAAAAATTTACCTTTCTTTTGTAATTATTTTTTTAATTACTCAGAAAACTCGAATGCTTCCTAAGCAGTTGTAATGCAGTAATTTAACAAAAGTAATTTTAAATAGTAATCATTAAAAATCTCCCAAAAGTAGCGGAGTTATGTATATGAGAGAGATTGTTATGGTATGTAACATATTTGTCAGTGATTTTCAGATTTTATGTACTTGGAGGGGACCACTAAAGCTATAAATTATTTTTTCTAGAACTTTTAAAAGTATAATTTCTTCATGGAATCTTTATATACAGAGAGAGAGAAAGATAAAAACTAGTACTCTTATCGTCAGAAAAGTAAAATGTAAAAAACGTATTAAAAATTTATCGGTGTTACATGAATTTTCTGTGAGAAATGGAAAAAAATCATTATTATTTCATTAGAACCTAACTTATAAAAACAGATTTACTCATGTTCTTTTAAATAAAAGTAACAGTCAAAATAAAAAAAATATGCGGTCCATGTGGTATTCAAAACTCTTTTCGAATTTTCCTTTGTACTTCTGGAAACCCGTGAAGAAATTTCTTGGAATCAGAAGATTTTTCGGAACAGAATTTTAGGATCACTGAAATATATTAATATGCAATGAATGCCAAAATCGACAATTTAAGGTGCAGTTTTATATTAAAAATGTGTACTGATGTACTAAGTTTTCAGTCGTGGTTTATGCAGCTATGAAATCACCATATTTAAATTAATCTAAAATAATGTTAAAAAGCACGTACTTTTTTTTAATGATTTTTATGGGGGAAAGGGAGCTTTTTATCGGATTTGTTCCCTTGTTTTTGATTTTGCATTGTATTAATATCACCAAATTTTTATAGAAATATGGTGAGATAATGTGTCATTATACCTGAAAAGTGAAACGTATGCCCCAAGTGTTGAAACTCTTGATATAGTGCAACATTGACTGATATAAATATTATTATTTACGTGTTCCGCCCTAAAGCAATACATGGAAGGGAGGGATGCCTTCGTGGAGGACTTTCTAAGAGAAACTGACTCATATTCATCCGTTACACGTGGAGAAAACCACGAAAACGCCCATGCAAGCCAAAGCGTTCGCGGGATTCGAACCTTCAACCGAACTACCAGTGTTCAGGGACTTTACCTCTCGGCCGCTTATATAAGTAAAAACGAATTAATTCGAAAAGTTCTTGCTATTTTTAGTAATGAAATATGTAAAAATTATGAAATTTGCATGCGTAGTAAGAACATGCAAAGAGTATAAAGAATACTTATCCATAATATATTTTTATTACCGTGTAAATAAACGTAATTGTATAGTTGTTTAAATAGGTACTTTTTTCGAGGCCGGGAAAGTATTTAAACGTTTAATATTTCTTACGTGATAGGTCATTTAAATTGTAAGTGTTCTAAATTCAGTTAGTCTCGTTTCTTGTAAAAGTAATATATAAATGACTCTGTTGATTCGTCCTTCCCTTATGTTCATTTGCATAATTGGCTTTTTCACTCAAGAAATTATGGTACCTGTAATTGCTGATAATTGTAAGATTTGTTTAATGTGCAAATATGTGGTCAGACATTTCAGTAACTGTAAAGGACTTACGTAGTATATAACAGTGTACCTTGGAAGAAAGACTTGTGTCTTTTCCCTCGCTTCCTTTTGGAAAACAGTTATTGATTTCTCAGTTTTTCATTATAATAATTATATCAGTATGTAATAATCATCTGCGCCCCGCCTAAAGCGAGTTTCGGAGTCTTTGCTTTGGAAAAAACTGCTCAGTCATCCGTTAATGTACTTTGATGACTACTACTGAGTGTACTTCGATGACGATCGGTACACCTACACCAGTGACCACCGAGATGAGATATTAAATTGACTTTGCCTATTTGAATATAACCCTTTTGAAAGGTGAAACAAAACCAAATATAAAATACGGTATTAAGTATGAGTTATAAAATTATTGGATGACAGTGTTGCAGTCTGCTTTGCTCTGTTTCAAGAAGTCTAATATATTGTTGAATTTCTTTCATCTATTTTGTTTGTATTGGGAAAAAATAATGCTTATGAAGCAATAAAATGTAAGACGGAACAATTTTTCTCACACTTTTGCCATTTCTATTCAACATTACTGAAAAAGAAGCCTAATGTCAATATATCTAATAAATATAGTACGTCAGCTTTTTTCAACTTTTTTGCCCTTGCGGAGCATTTGAAATGATAACTCCCTGGATACCTAATAGCATTACATAACTTCAGCCAAATATTTTATATGGCTCATCATATATAATTGTCTATTCAATACTGTTTGTAGCGGAACCCTTAATGAGTTCGCGCGGAATATTAGGGTTCCGTTAAATCGTAGTAAAGAAACTATAAACTAGTCATACATAAATTCGCCGGTTGAATAATTTTCATGAGAATTAGGTGCACGATAGCTGAATTGAATGTTCTTCAAAGTATGTGTTGTCTTTTAAATGCTAATCGCGTCAGTAGTTTTATATTACATCTCCCGCGTTTTTCTAAATTGTTAAAGATCCTTTTATCCAATCTTTTTTTTTTTTTTTTCAATTGTGTTATAGTGTACAACATTAGTGTATCAGTTTCATCAATGAAGTTAAAAGCATATAATTTTGTAATTTGTTCTACGGAACTATGGTACTTTAGCATTATCTTTACCAGTTAACATTTTTAAACAGCTCCAATATTGCTTAGAGATATTCAATTTAAAATTATAAGTAATTAGGCTTAGTTCGATTCTTTGCAGGTTAATATGGCCATTTTTGTAATTCTCTGTGTTTAATATAAATATAATCCTTAAAACTTCTGTGGAGATCTCAAGCGTTATTCTTTAGTTAAAATATCCAACTAATTGCGTTATACTTTAAAATGAAGAACATTGTCTTGTAGAAAATACGAAATCTTTTGAAAAATAAGTATCCAGTTTAATTTCATCTAGTTAGCGTTGTTTAAGTCGTTTACGAAGGTATTCCTAGTTTTGAAAATAGCTCTCACATGAGCTAACCAAATCTCTCGTATCTGTATTATATGAAAGTTAATATATTTTGTCGCTCATCATCATTTCGTTAGGAAACCCATTTCCATTGTCATAGTTTTTTTAATATTATGTTTAACCTATTAAGAAGGGGAAGTTAGGGTAAGTTGTGATTCTTTCAGGTATCTGATATGCGTATTGTATAAATGTAGATGGGTTTAATGTCTAGTTTTTTTTATATTTCGTGTTGTTTAATTTTGATATTCTTGGCATGTAAATGATAATATGATATATAACATATTTGTTACTACGTCATGGAATTTATTTGCATTCTTATGTTTTAGAGATTTATTGCGGAGATTTCATTTTGGAGGAAATGGATGAAAAATCCTCAGTTTGTCAAAGTTCTGTGGTTAAGAGCACTACTGAAGTCCGTTTTAAAGTGTAAGTAAGTGTCTTGCCTGTTATTTTCACACCTTGGTATTCTAATTGTTGTTCTCGCGAAATACTGAGAATTTTTAAATTTTTCGCATTTAGATTTGTAGCTTTATTTATTTAAAAACCAGGAAAGTTGGAATGCGAGACCTTGCAAGAATTTCAGAAAAAATTAACAAAATCCCTTCTTATGAAGTTGAAAATGAATGACTATAATAATAAATAGTAATTAGAGTAGTAATAAATATAAATTTAAATGTTTAATTTATATTTATTATTTTGCTATACTATATTAGTATAATTATCGAATTAACAGCAAACAGTATAAATGACAGCGAACTGAAATGCAGTAGTAATTTGTTACATATTTAGTAAAAATTTATTATTGTTTCGTGATTATCATTTTTTGTATTTATTTAAACAATAAACATTTATAATCTGGTTCTCTCATCTTCAGCGCACGTGTTAGGTCTAGCTAGGCTATAAAATTAATTATTTGAATTTTCGTTGACACATAAATGGATTCGTTGGATTACTTTAAATTCTGCGTATGAGTTTTGGCCGAATTTTTTAGCAATATTTTACCTCTTGGCTTATAACGAGTCAGCGTATATTTGGAAATTAAAAACAGGAATTTTGATTATTGATATTAAACTCCCTCTTAGTAATATAAAATTTTACTCGATTGTATTTAAAAAAAAGTGCATTCGATTTTACATGTATGAACTAAGGAATTGTTTTAGCTTCATTCCACTAACAAAAAATTAGCACAGATAGTCTCACTTCTCCCTAATTATGTTGAAATATGGGCCAGTCTTTAAAACAAGAAGGGGTCAAAACAGAAACTGCATCATGTCTCGAATATGGAACCGTATAATAAACGGAAATTCAAAGTTTGTCTCCCCCCCTAGAGCTTCTGTTCCGGAATCTCAAGTCTAAAAGGTTTTTATAATTAAAAAAATAATAAATTTTTGTGCTAAAATTATATAGAAGAAAGATGAAGACAAATGAAATATAGATATAGTATCATGTATCTTTATCGAGTTGAAAAAGTATTACGAATGAAATCCGTTGTGTTTTTAAAACTGAAAAATTTGTGCTTCTGCAGATATTAAAAAAATTCACTGACATTTCTGTCATTAAGTTCGAATTAGAAATCTCACAAATTTTTTTTTACAAATCAAACTGAATATTTTTAGTGGGTGATAAAAAAAAGTGGAAAAAGAATTATTTATGTATTCCGTGTGCATCAGTGTAAATTAATGTGTCTTAATGATTGAAAATCACACAAAAGTCCCCCTCCTGTAATAAAATGCAGCAAAGATTTCATGATTTTATGAAAGAGTGCTGATAAATCTAAAACTCGAACATCGACAAAATGTTTTCTTGTGATTGCTAGGTTGCTAGACTTATTTTTATTCAATTCCCCCCAAAATATTTTTTTCTGTAACTTTTGCAAACTTCTGTCAATTTTAACCGAATTTCGTCGTTGTTGATTTTGTAACTACATTTAACACCATTTATTCTAACCGCTTTGGAGTGGATTTGTTTCTGGAACAAATTTTAGTTTTAATTAATTATTAAATAAAAAATGTTGTAAAATTTTATTAAATTTGTTTCAAAATTCATACATAAAATTTTTTAAAAAAAAGCGATTGATTGAGTGAAATTCGATTTTTTTCTCTTACGCAAAGCTATCATTTAACATGATCTCCCCCCCTGTTTTTGGTTGCTTGAGTAGACTTGGCAATTTCTCGCAGTTTGCTTATTTTAGCACATTAGTTGTGTCAGCAATTGGTACTCATTAGTAGAATTTTCTATTTTTGAATTTTCATTTCTGTTTTATATGTGAGTCTGTGTATGAATTTTCATTTCTACTTTGTATCTGTGTGCGTATACTTGTGTGCAGGATCGGATTTAGACTTGTTGACTTTTATTTGAGACATGCGAATTTTTTTTTCCACCCTTTTACGAGACAAATTTTTTGGAGGGCCCTCTGGAAGATGGGGTCCTAAGATACAGCTTGTGTAGCTTCTAGATAAGTTTAGCACTGTGTATATAATTAAAAAAAGAAGAAGAAGAAGAAAATCATATTCTGATATTGCAAAATAGAACAAAAACGGAACTTGATTAAAATAGTGCAAATAACCACTCCAAAAATTCGAGAAATGTGGAAGACATTTTTGTTTTTAGAAAATATTTTTAGAAATTAGAAACTAAATGAGTTTACATTTCCGGGATATTCAGAAAATAAATATTAAGAAAAAATTTTAATTAGGAAAACCAAAGGAAAATTGTACATTAATTGCCCACCCCTGAAAGGCCAGGACCGAAATAATAGCACTTGTCTAAAAATGCCATCAAAATTCAAAATGTCTGCTACTTGTAGAGCGAAAAATGAATGCAGTACGAAGAAAATATTAATATATACAATATGTAAGTGTTAAAGTGTATGAATTAGTTATTTTATGTAATAATTGATCAAGCCAGTTAAGATTGCAATAAATTAATAATTCCACATTTTAACCAGTTATTTCACAGAATAACTGGTCATTATATAAATCAACTAATGACTGGCAGTTAAAGAGCTAGTTTCGTATAAGCTGTTTAATTGATTTATACAGCATACAAAATGTTATTTATGCAAAGACACAAAAAAATCATTTGTAATCTCATGGATTACTAACATGGCATTTGTTTTTTTTTTTTTTTTTCTTAGAACAGTATTTCGGGGCGAGGGAGGGACAAAAGAAAATAAAACTGTTTCTTGACATATTGCGTTTTACCAGAACATTTTTTAAATCCCTTATCGGACCCTTTGAGCGGTAAAAACCTACCAGAGGAATTTCTCTCTGTTTGGCATTTCTTCGATTTTAATTTATTTCGTAGATTTTGAACTGTGATTGGGAATATAGCTGTTATATGCGGCCGTTACTTATTCCTAATGCGAAAAATCCTTCTTCCGTTATTTTTATATATCTAAATAGGTCTGGCGGTCAACTCTTCCTCTGTCAGTTTGAAATCCTGGGATGCAGACTTAAGTCCCACAGAGGCTTCAGTATGAATTTGGCTGACAGTAATTTTTTATCTTCTTATCTTGAATTTTCAAAAATTGTTCACACTTTTTATATCGCATTTTCAGATTTTTTGTTCATCCTCCAAAACAGTCTTCTAAGCATGAGATGTCGACTGTTTCATAACATTACGAACACACTGTGTTTTCTCTGTATTCTTGTGAATGTTCTTCGCTAATGGCGTTGTTAACCTTGTTTTTCTCAACCAGCCCTTCATTATCAGTATAAGATGGAGTGCTTATTTTAGTCGAATACCTACTTTGGAGTAGGAGTTGTTAACAATCCTACTCTGGCTGTGCACCCAAACACAGACTTGGAAAGGGACCTTTTAATACAGAGTGAAACGCTTTGTTTTCATAAACTGAATAAATTTTAGGTCAGTACTCCAGTTCACTGATTGTCTTGCTCTCATGTCGTCAACATGTTTTTTCTGTGTCTTTGTTTTCCATTCGCAGTCTAGCTCCGGTCAGGTTACTTTTTAAGCCATCAATAAGTTTATCGCGAAATTTTGTTCCATCGCCCAACTGTATTATACATGGGATACCAAATAACAGTAATAAATATATCTAGGAATTGTGTTGCAACATCTTCTGCTAGCTTTGTTTGAAGAGATGCTTTCTATGTTCCTTAAATACTTTCCATATTCTTAAACTAAATATAGAAATTAGTTTCATTATTATTATATAACACTTTACATTAAGTTGAAAATTGTGTGCTATTTCTGACCAGCGATTCTCACTTTACAGCCTTTATATCAGAACGGTAATTATAAGCATTCTGTATATCTCAATATAATAGCTTATATTAACAAGGGGGATCATGTCGGTTATTTTACACTTTAACGGGATGTAGATCGTTAATTTATGAAATAACTAGCTAAAGTGAGGTATCTTTTACACACTTTAACTGACTTGACCTGTTATTTCATGAAATAATTAGGTATTCGATAGAATAACGGACTTCATACAGTAATATATAAAGAGAGAAAGAGGAAATTTGTAATATTCGTTTTCCTTAGTTGAAAAGAGCTTTCACCTCAGTGAATTTAGTCTCTGATTTCACATGAATCTTGGCATTTCAGATTGCGGAAGTGACGAGAGAGTGCCGTCAAATTCACATGCGATTTGTTGTATTTTTAGCAATTCATTTCCTGTAGCATACGCCTGTGAATCATTTTTGAAAAGTTAATGTCACGTTTAGTTATCGTGTTTGAACCCATTTTAATTATTACTGCAGAAGATAAGTAGAAATCTCTTAAATTGCTTGTAGTAGTAGAAATTTAATTGATCTGTGTAGCATGTAAGGGGAGATAGGTTTTAAAACGAGGAAGTTTATTTTATTTTTTTATATTTCAGCCGTTTTTATTATTTTAAATACTAATCTTATTTGTGGTATTCGGATAAAAATCGCACCTCCAAAAAAATCTCTTTTTATCGAGCTGCTTGTTGTTGGATAGGAAATGGAGGAATTCTTTTTACTTATTTATTCACTTTAAATTTTAACTTTAAATTTGAATTCAAGTCAATTAAAAGAAGACTTCTGATTATTTAGTTTAGTAAGAGCCTTTTGCTGTTCAAATTAATGATAATATTTTTAGGCAGAACATCTATAGAACTAAGATAAGACATTTATAAAAGCAGTTAATGAAACAAAAATCCAGTCATATCCTGAAAATAAGGTGATCTCGCATACATGATGAGTTTGAATTTTCAAAGGTGTATTGCGAGAGTAAAAGACTAGGGCTCCTATATAAAACGGCTTCAGTTATATGAGCCTGGTGCAGTAAATTATGCCACAAATTTATAAAATACCCAGGCTTTGAAGTAAAACTAACTACTGTGCTTTCTTCTAACTAAAGCTTTAGTGATAAATCATTGCATGTATAAATAAATATAAATGAAATGGCAAGTTTTGAACTCACAATGTTTTTTTTCTTTGAACATCTGTTGCCAGATATGTAACCGTAGAAAATTAATATTTTTTAATCGCCTGTTGAAATACCTTTTTTTTTCCTAACGCAATAGTAATAGCTGTTATGTCGCGAATTAGTATTATCGTTCTTTTATATGGTTAATGATAATATTCTAATTGTAAAATGCATTAAAAAACTAAGAATTCTTGAGTTTACGTTGTTTTTTAATTTTTTTCTTCTGAAATTAAGTTTTTGTTAGATAATTTATAATCATGTTGTTGATAATTTTCGAATATTAAATTGATCAGAATTTGTTCATATGGCTGATTTCCCTGATATCCCATTTCGGGCTTTTCCGATTCAAGATATCTAAAGGTGACAGCAAATCTAAAGGGGCCATTTCAGCTCCTCCCCCCTTCTGCAGGTGCTCTCCTTGAGAACATCAAAAATCGTACCATTTCATCCTTTCTGTTTTAAACTTTTCATTACAGCTCGTACAAAAACATTGGAAAGGGAAAAGCAGGCTGGACTAAAATGAAGCACAGAAAGAAAAATATATTTTTTGTTTAGGTACCATTCCTAAATCTATTAGGTCGTAAAAATCCATTGCTCTGTGTAATGTATGGCTCAACATTACGATGAAAATCACATTTTTAAAAGTCTGTAAAATACTAAATCTTATTGTATTAAAAACTGTAATAGTAATACCATTTACGATTTCTATGATTCTGTAGAACATTATATTTTAAACACATATTTAAAGCTAGCCAAAACCTTTAAATTATTTTATTTTTCTGTTTCAGTTTCAAGTTTTTGTTTCAAGAAAGTAATGAAATTTTTACAGCGTCTTGTATTCTATATTATGTATAATCACCAATGTTATTAATGTGTTATATAAGCAATGTCTAAAAGGCAATATACATGCTACAAAGTCACCTGATTTCGTACCGCGCTTTCAGATTTTACGTTAACTCTGAATGAAAAGCTTGAAATGGGAATCGCTCTTACCCAGCCCATTAGAGGTTGAAGTGGTACGATTAAAAAAAAAAAATTTGACTGGGAAAGCCTGAAATAAGACGTAAGCGATTTTCATTTTGATTCTTTTTTCTGTTAATGCTGTTTTAATGTTTTTATGTTTTTTCTGTTAATAGCCAAGAAATATGCATGTAGCTCCCCCTTTTTTTTTCTTTCATATATATATGGAGAGACAGATCTAAAACGAACGAACGGAAGTTTTGTATACTATTCGTTCGATCTTGGTGTGGATTTCTGTCATTGATGAAAAGTACGATTTGCGATAGCTTCTGACTATATTTAAAAAAAAAAAGAGAGAGAGAGACTTCGTTAAGAGAAAACAATATAGCGTCTATTAGAACATTATTATTACTCATTATTTTAAATTTCCAGTAAATATTAAATGCAAGTTGCGAAAGCTTGTGATTAATTTATGAACTATCTGTCCTATTTATCAGATTTGTGTATAAAAGGCTAACTTGTGTGCGGAAGAAGCATTTTTAAGAAAAACTCCCACTCTCATATGATTGATTGTGAATATAGAACTGAGCAACTGAAAACGAAAGATGTGCTAAGTCTTCAAAATCTTAAATATGGTGTCTGAATTTAGTGGCTTAATTTCAACAATGCTTTAATCTGCTATAATGTTCACAGCAAATAAGGTACTCCACTTGCATTGCAACATCTGAGTGCTTTATTAAACGGTCCTGGAATTGATCGAGTTGTATAATTACTATTACTAGTAAATGTTGTGACATAATTACTAAAATGAATTTGCTAGCGATGATGTATTTCTTATCTAAAAGTAATCAATAAAAGCGCGGTATTTGTTATGCTCAGATAAACCCTATTCTTCAGACTTATCGAACCATAATTTTGCTGACTTTATGCAATTATCTTTGTCTTTATTTTTATTATAATTATCATTAATACATATTTTATCTGAAGAAGAACTGAATATAAAAGTGCTATAAAACATATGTAATGGCCACTTTTAAGATATTTATATATTCTTTGTTATATTTCTACATGGCAACAGAATTTATGAATTTCTTATTATGTTTGTAAAGAGGACATTATAGCAAATTACAGCGTTATTATTTGTAAAGAAGACATAAAATAGACTTCCATGAAGCCTTTGGCAAATCGGTCTACTAATGTTGATGTTTTCTGTTTTCTTGGGGGGGGGGCAAGTGAATGAGAAGTTATAGTATAATTTTTTGGAGGCGGGGCTCCTAAATTCCAAGGCTTCAGACCCAGGCCTTGTGATCTGAGACAGTAATCATGCATTGGTTGTGATTTTAAATAGGTTATATATATTTGGTTTTCTCGTCTTACCACATTATTTTATTTAAATATCCTGGTGCTGAGAAGAGCAGACAAGATAAGAGACTGTGATGAAGAAACTGTATTTATTGCATTAGCACTGATAAAGAAACTGAAATTTCAAGTTAAAGGAATAAATTTTAACGTTATTGTTGAGTGTATCTTTCTTAATATAAGAGGAGTTGAAAGTTAAAAGTTTGAACTATGTCAACATTGGGTGATAATGAAATAAAAACCGACTTTATAAATTATTCAACTTTATAAATTACTATCGAGGTGTTTCTTGAGAATTCAGCCATGACTTTTTTCGAACATTTTTATTTATTTCTCAGTACTAAAAAAGTTTCAAGCTATAGTCTGACTTCTTGCTGCTGTATTCTCAGTCACATAAATTTTTATGCGAATTTTTAGATGAAAAATATGCAGATGAAGTCAGATATACAGTGCAAAAAAAAAGTGTTATAGTGTATTGTTTTCACTTACCGAATTTTTTCGCCCCCCTGAAAATTCTCTGTTCATGATGTCACTTTTCGAAAGCATGTGTATTCACGAGTTTTTGTCTTGAATACATTTTTATAATTGTCTTTATTATCAAAATAAATATGTAGGCTGTTTAAAGAAAATTCAGCAGACTCAAGATTCCCATTTACCCTTTCACGTGTTTTTTTTTTATTATTATTTATAAAAATTTTTATTTTTTTAAAATTGGATAATAAAATGAGAACACAAATATGCAAGAAGAGTGTTTTTTTATTTTTTTCCATTTTACATTTTCAAAAAATTCGCATGGAACATAAATGTCCCTCTAGGCTCCCTTAAACGTTCCCATTGTTCGATATTTTCCTGATCACTACTTGAGCTAACCGGATTCTCCTGAAGAAAATTACTTTTATCCATGTCGGATTATGAAGTCATATCTGTGGTGGAAATGAGCCTATTCGGAACCACTATATTGAAAAAGATCAGCATCGTCTTCAGACTCATCTCCAAAACGATCAGCAAGCTGTTGTAGTTTTCTGTCGTCTAGATTCCTCTTTCTGGAAATATATATATATATATATATATGCGTATGTGTGTGTGTGTGTTTTGAGCACACGAACAACAAAAACCGACTCGAACGCACTTATTCCCAATAAGAATTCGTTAAAGTTTTCAGGGAGAAGTAAAAATATAATTGACTTACTTACCTTTCCATTGGCACTTTTAGCCACCAATTTACAGTAAAACAAGCATAATAAAACAATAAACAGACTCACTGTTATTGGTTAGGATACGTGCGGTTCGTCACTGGATGTAGACTGGCTGAGAGAGTATGGCGAAATTATGAACCTTTAGTCCAAGTCCAGTACTGGAGTGGAATACAGACTCGCCGCATTTATAATAGACGCGCTTCCCTCCCGAATTTTGTTATTTTGCTTTGAGACATATGTAACCTATTAGACGCGAAAGGGTTAATGTTACATTCATATACATTCTTGGTATATGTCATTTGCATAACATATAATTTTATCCGAGGGAGTGTTAATGTAAATTATATTATGTTCATTAATAAGTTCTGAATTCTGTATGCGTCCCTTGGCGTACTTTCATCGTGTGGCGCGGTTTTTTGCACATCTTTTTTTGAGGCATGAGGGTCAGAAGCTCCGAAAATTTGCACATCTGTAATGTAGATGCCTCCTTCATACTTACTTTCAAAGCAAGCGTATTTCATTCAACGCAGTACGAAATACTTAAATCAAGCATATTCGTTCAGTATTTTAAAACACGTGTGTATATTGTTGACATCAGCGTTTGGGTATTGTACTGTACAAATATTCTTCGAAAATTTCTATAAAACCATTGGAATGCTTTATATTTTCATTACTAATTGTATATGAGAAGTAACATTATTTAAATAGAGTCCACCTTTTCTAAATGGACTGGTATATTTAGCTAAAGTGAAAATTTTCATTCGTGGGGGAAGAATAAAAAGTTTTAATGTGAAGGGAATGAGACTACAATTTTGGTTTTAGAATTAGCGATAATCACTTTACAAAAGACTCGAGAAGTTTAAGAATGCTTCTGAATGATATAATGCTTATTCAAAACTGGACTGTTTTAAAACATGAAAAATATGCTGTAATGAGTTTGTCTCTATTTGAGGAATTTCTTTATAGTGACAGAAATATTATTGTAATGTTTTAAAGTTATAAATTGAACAATATTTTTATTGTTTCATCGGGTTTCCAATGGTTTCAAACTCTGATTAAATGCGGACTGAATGCAAGTTATGAAAACAAGCCGACAGCGACTGAGTCCCCCCTTTTACAAAATTAAAATATTTATGAACGAATTAAAAAGTATTTTTAAAAAATTAAATTTTGCGCACTAAAATAATATAATTAAAACATACTTAAACAATACTAATAAGTTTTTTACCTATGGTACTTTTTTTTCTTGGTACACTTTATAATTCAAATATATTAATAGCTGAATGTTAAATGCTTAAACTGGTATTAATCATTAAATAACTTAGTATAATTTAAGCTAAAAGTGAACTAATCATAAAAAATTTCTCTTAAGTTTTCAGAGAAAGTTTACCAAATGGAACAAATCTTGAGAATAAATAAGGATAATATATAGACCAGGACTTCTTAAACTTTTTTGCAATTGCGACCGCTTTTTACCACAGATATTTTTCGCTACCCCAGGCATTAAATACAAAATAAATATATACATATAAATATCCTCCCATAGATAATTTACTTCTTTGGTAAACGATTTACATATAAAAAGAAGTATTTTAGGATTTATTTTAAGCAAACAAAAATTAAAGAAAATTCTAATGAGACAGATGTGCTCGTTTTCTGCTGCATAACAAATTAAACGTTGGCCCGATATTTGACACTGCTGAACGTAAAGCATCTTCAACATGTTTTAACATTGAACAACATTTGGTTTTAATTAGCGTTAAAGTTGAAAAAGTAGTTTTATAAAAATATGTGGCGCTGAATGAGAGAAGGACATTTAATGCCATTTCAGAAATAATGAGAAATCGAGTTCTAACTTCGACCCAGAATTCGTCAAGGATTTTTGTGAAAACTCAAGTTTTAGGTTTTGAATCCCTAGATAGCTTTACAAATTCCTTTTTGCGATTTATATAGCAGGTAATTAATATAAATTAATGTGATGTTTTCGTAAGTCTAATCTCATTAATGTAATTTCTTTAAAAGTCTTATGAATGTAGTTTCTTTAAATTCAATTAAAGTTATTAATCGAAATTTTGGGGTCAAGAATCACCGGTATAGATAATAGAATTACATTCAATAGTTATAGCATTATAGTCTCTTTGTCTTATTTATGAAAATTTTCTTTGAAACATAAATACATATCTTTGTCTGTAAGTAATTATAAACTTCTTTATGTCTTACTATAGTTGCTACTATACTCGATGCCATTTCGATTCTAATTAAATTGGCAGCCTTCAACAGAAATTAATCTTCCTCACAAATAGCAGATGATCATATGTCAGTCGGGCTCTTTTCTTATTAATTTTGAGCTGTGTAAAAGGCTGTTCACATGTAAATTTATTCAAAATAAAGATAGTATCTCGGTGAAAAAAATTTGTAACTGAAGTGTATATGTTTGCATAAGTACGAACAAAAGGTAATAAAATCTGTATCTTCAAAATTTGAATAAGGTTTATATTAAGTAAATTAATTAGCTCCATTTATAGATTTCAGGTGCGTTATTTATGTTTGTTTTTAGTGAAAATAATGTAAACTCAGTCTTCAAATAGGTAAAATCTTGAAATCTTTATAACATCGTATTTTCAACAGATATATAATTGAAATATCTTCGCGAGCCGCATAAAATTGCTTCGGGGGCCACCAGCTTGAGATTACTGCATAAAGTATCTGTGCTGGCATTTTTCTTTATTATTCGTCATATGCCTGTAGCTTCCAACAGTAACAGTTGCGAACATCTTTGACAAATGTTTGTCAATATAAATTAAATCCATAAATAAGTATCAGCATTTTGTAAAATTTTTGTTTTGTAGATATTGTTTGTATTTAAAGTACTTAATGAGCAAAGTGCTTGTAATAAAATCTGTATCTTCAAAATTTGAATAAGGTTTATATTAAGTAAATTAATTAGCTTCATTTATAGATTTCAGGTGCGTTATTTGTGTTTGTTTTTAGTGTTTTTAGTAGTTACTGAATACATTAGTGTTTGAAGTGGAAACTTTTTTAAATAAAAAATAATAGTTTTTCACCTAAATTCACTTAGTTCTTATTTGTAGCGTAATTAATAAAAATACATAACTATTAATTCTTGTGAAAGGTTGATTTGGAGAATTAATGGTAGTTTGTGAAAAATAAGCGTATAGTACATGGATTCTTAATCGGGGAAAATTACCCATTATAGGGAAGAATTTCATAGTTTCAGGGGAGGATTGTGGCCAGCTTTTTATTTACCTGTCGAATATTCAGTTTTATTTTATGAGTATAAAAACCACTTTTATTCAAGTTTCGTACTTCTCAACATTTTCTATATTTTTCTTGTTTAATTTATAAAACACATTAAAAATATTCTAAATTAAAATAAAGGCATATGTGTTTTTGGAAAGGAGAGGGCATGATCTTGTAGCGATTGAAAGTGGTGCATGGGACCAAAAAAATTGAATACTACCGCTATAGTAGTGTATCTGAGATAATTTCTCCCTGTCGAAGAAGATGGGTATTGGTGTGAGTTAGTCAGAAGCTTATGGTTTAACTGAATCATCGCTTTGTTATGGATGTAATTAGCAGGTCAAAATGTCGGAGCGTCATTTTCGATTCAAATTGTATATGAGTCTCAACTATGCAAGGAAAACTTATAGGCGTTAGGTTATTTTTATTTTAACGTAACAAACTTAGGTCCTATTGTCTGCGATTTTACAAAATTTGAATTCAGTAAATTCATTGAATAAGTGATAAGCTTGAAAATGAAGCGAAAGATTTTTAAAAAACTAATTCACGTATTTATTGAAATTATGAGAAGATATTTTCATAAGTTATCATTACAGGAATAAAAAAAGCCTTAATTAATCCTAAGGAAAGTAATTTTTGTTGTACAGTTTTTCGTTTTTAATTGGTGAAATGCTTTTTTTAAATTTTTCGCTATTCGTAATTAGCATGGTACTGGCCATAGGTAACAGCATCAAGTTTACGTTATTCAGCTTAAATCTTGATGTGAACTATAATGAAAATATTATCTGTGCTCTTTTTGGGGGGTGAAATATGCCGTAGTAATTGCAGAGTGAAAAAGGTGCAGGTGTTTTTACATCTTGAAGATAAATCCTTTTGCTATCAGAATGAATCTAACAATTTATTTTTCTTATTTGGAAATAATACCATTTTGACAAGATCCGAAAGAACTTTGCTTTTGTCTGTAAGTTAAAATTGCGGTTTCCCTCCCATCCCCGAAGAATTGCTTCTTTTGTCTGAAATAATTTGCCATTTTGTTTTCTTATAATTAATTAGTTGACATTTAAGGTCTGAAAATTTTGTCCATATTAACAAGTTAACTGTTCGCTTTTTGGAAAGAATAATTAAATCCAATTAATAAGAGAATAGAATTCGCACTTATATATCTGAAACAATCTTTATCTTATCTTTCGACGAAAGTTTTCTTTCCGCTTCGTAATTCCAGTGCGAATATCATTTTAAGTCTGGTCATCATGCCATGACCCCGATGATGGCCGATAGAACTTCGAAGACACCCTTCTTGTTGGAAATGGGCGGTGCAAAATGAGCAAGCACGTGGCGCAGTATCCATGTCTTCGTAAGAGTCGAAGTTGAAGTTTTTTTCTTTCCTTTTTCTGTCGCGAGATCCAATCTCAGTTGTCAGCCTCAGCCGTTATCGCGCGTTTTCTTCTTATCGTTGTGCACGTACGTTATTAAAGTCTGAGCTGGAACTCCTCCGCTCCCGTCTATCCGTCCTCTTTCCGAAGGTCAGCTATTCGAAATAACTATCGCCGCCCGATCACGTAAAGCATCACATTCTCATGAAAAAAAATAGTAATAATAAATGGCAGTCTAGCGCATGAAATCTGTATAGGAGAACAGCAGTGGTGAACTGAGTCTGCTGCTATTGGTCAAGAAAGCTCGTCACCCGGGAAAAGAAAGTGATTTCCCATTGGTCAGAGACCCAGACAGAACTTTCTCAAAGTCCAACGGAATCTGGAAAAATAAAAATAAAATGGGAAAGATGTGACGGGGGAAACCGGGCCAAATAGAATGCCTTGCAAAATGGTAGAAGAAGAGGGGGTAGGAAAAGAAAAATCAACAGTCAGGATTGAAAGTTAAAAATGGTGCTCCTTCTTTCTAACGGTCGTCTCTGCTTGCTTAGTAATTCTAGCGAACTTATTTGGAGCGTTGAGTAGCCTAACCGTCTGTTTGATGTCTTACACGTGTGAAAGGCGATCCCATTTCGGATCTTGGACATTCGGTGAGTATTATTCATGCATGAGAGTGCATTTTCTTTTCTTTATTTTCCCTCTTCCATCTCTCTGAAATCGAAACTGCCCCGTTGAGTTTTAAGGAAAATTCCAAGGAAATATTTATTTTGTATCTATTGGGGGCGATGTCATCTCATGTAGCTTTTCTAAGAAACTTTTTCCTTTACTAAAAATTCAGGGAAAATGAAACGAAGTTTTTTTCTCCTGATATCTTTGAATTTAAAATTTAGTGTTAGCAAAGTAGTAGCATAATGAGATAGCACTTTTTACATAATGTACTGGTAAGATTATTTATAAGCAATATTATATCATTATTACAAAATTGTTTTAGTTTATTGCCGTGATATCTGACAACTTTTATCAAATATCCAGGTATATTATTTATATTTAATGTCCTTCTAATCTATAATTGCACATTATATCTTAATTGTAACGTATTAACGTAATTTTAAGTGTATCTTTTTGTAAGCAACGAGTTATAACACATTACGATAAATAATAATGCGTATTACTTGTAATTAATCTAGTAACTATGAATATGAGCTAGACTTCAAAAAAGTGGGAAAATAGGTCTTATATATCTATATAGGATAAAGTTAAAAACTCTACTATACGCGCATTTAATTCGTTGTGTTAGGGAATGTTGCAGAAGAATTTATTTGCGAAAGTATTATATTTTAGTTTCCAAAAGAACTTAAAGATTATATTTAAAATTAATACTTAAAGATCATATTTACATACAAATGTATTAGTTTACTTAACAGATCATTCCTCCTTGCGTATTACGCATTTTGAATTCGAAATTTTGTATTCCTCCTGATTTAATTGTAGACTCTTGTTTATCTTCCTTGTTTCCTCCTTAAAAAGGAATTTTGGAAATAGAAAGAAAAATCTTATCTTAAAATGTATAATAGTTTTATTTCCTTTTAAATTTTTTAATTCTTAAAGTTACTTAATAAATTGTTAAAATTAATTGCATTTTGCGAGTATATGCGTCATATTTCCTTCTCTTTACTCATCAGCGGCCAAGTGGATAAGACCGCTGAACATTGGTAGTTCGACCATCCCTACAAACGTATTAGTTGCCTGTTTCTGCTTCCCATCTGTAATTTGAATGCGAAGTAATTTGTCCTCGAAAATGCTCTCTGAAGCAATCCTTTTCTTAGGCAAACAGTCCTAGTGCTTTGCGATAATCAAAAATCCTATCGACTTCCTTCCGTTTAGATTCAGTGGCTAATATTTAAATTTTACTGTAATGAAAACCGCCAGAAAGTATTAATTTGAAATTCTTCTGAAAGCTGTATGTGGCTTTGGACTTGTCAAAAATTCTTGATATCAGAGACGATTGTTTAATTTTTACCACATAATTTTAAAATTATTATTTAGTTATACATCTGTATCTTTTTTATCATCTGTTTATTAAGGCGCATTTTTATGTAAATGCTGTTGAATCCCTGCCTCCTTTGTAGAGATATTTTTTGCACTAGATGTTCAATCCACTAAAAAATAAACGTAGATTTTAACATATGTCACTTTAGCATTTAGTTTTAAACAGGCATTATATGTTAGGCAAAAAAAAGAACCTCAGATTGGCATGAATTTTAAATACATCTCTGTCGCCTTTAAAATACAGCTATATAAATGTTACTGGCAAAGTATAAAACGCCGGCATTCTGTAGAATGCCTAGATATTGTATAGAATGCCGGACGATTTTAGGCAAAGTATGAAATATGAGAATTATTGCATACTTTCCCTAAGCATTCTATAGAATGACAAATGCTATTTAGGCAAAGTACGGAAAAAAGGTTATGATAAGGCTATTATATAAAAGACGTTCATTCCTCAAAAATACAAATGTTATTTTAAAAAATTAATGAAAGAGTATCATTAAAAATCTGTTATTCGAAATATGTTATTTAAAAAAAAAAGGTAGATGATCTTGATACAACATACTAAATTTGTGTTTCCTATTTGGCTGAGACTGGGAATCGGTAAGATCTACCTGACAACAGAAATTAAATTCAGAAACACTCATTAAGTTTCACAACAATGCCCTTTTTAATACTTTTTTTATCCCTGGGCAGGACTTACGAAGGTGGTTGTACAGTTCAATATCATTACGTGTAACGTTTTCGTTACTGATTTAAAGTTCTTTCTACATTCTGTCGCGTCTTCTGTGTTCAGGACTCAAATGTGTTTTCCTGAAGTACAGGAAATAACTCAACGTTCGTGACGTAGTACTGTATAGCAGTGCTCCGCAACCTTTTCTCACCTGCGACGCACAAAAAATCTTTCTGGAATTTCATGGCACACCAAAAGCTAATGTATATATGTATTGATTTATACACAAAATTTACAAGAAATTTTTGTTTTTAATTTGAAAAACATACAATTATAAAACCATAACATATTTATTTATATGCAATCATAATAATTATCATAATAATCGAAATTTTTTTCAAAAAATTAAAAAACAAAAATTCTTCAATTTGATTGGTTTATTTCAAATTTAAAAAAAGAAAACAGTTTTAGAGCTATTATTTTTAATTAAAATGGTCTGAAACCAATACATTTCGTTTAAATTTATGTTTAAAAAAGTTATATATTTTTGAGTTCCGAGTTATCAAGGAAGTGCCGAAAAAATTCAAATGCTGACACACTTACAATCACACACACAACCACACAACAGTGAAATATATAAAAACATTTAAAGTAGACATTATTAAGGAAAAAATTGTTATTGTGTATTAAATACATGATAAAAATTGCAAAATGTCAAATACATGTATTTGATTGCGGCACACCTATATCCTACTCATGGCACACGGTTGCGGAGCACTGCTGTATAGTACTGATGCTTTCTGTAACAAAATAAACGAATATACTTCTGTTTTCCACAAACATCACATTCTAGCAATTCAGCAGCCATTAGTCCCGTGATTCCTTCTTAGTAGTCATTTTGGCATTTTTACGTCATTTATTAACTTCTGGTAAGCGGTTTGGTTCTTCCAAACGAATCGGAAATATATTTCATACTTTTCTCATTTGGCATTCTATGGAATGCCTAGGAAATATGAAATATGAATCGTTTCACGCATTATCGGCTAGTTTCAGGCATTCTATAGAATGCCGGATTTCAGAATTTGCCGGTAACATATATAATAAATAGTTAGGAAGGGTTTAAATTTTTTTAAAATAGATTTCTGGCGAAAACCTCTCAGATTATATGCCCCGAATAAAGAAGGAATATATATATTCCTTCATTATTTTTGCCATGTAAATTCACACTTGGAAAGTTCCGTATCTAAGTGTAGATTTGTATCGATAAAATGCCCCATTATGATTATTTATAATTAATTTTCCCTTTAAATATCAAATTGAGAGGTACCAGAAATTATTATTGTATGAAGTTTCTGTAAAGCCTAAGTATATGATCGCCATTTCTGTTGTTCTAATATTAGCCAGTAACTTTTTCAGTCAGTCATCTCAGAAAGTTTATTTTGCCCTTATACTATTGCAAAGGCTGAGGACACTAATCCATCACTGGCGATCTAATTTGATGTTTTTTACTATAGTCTTTCAAAGAGCTAAGCAAAAATCGAAAGTTCTCATCATTAAAATTACTCAATTATTATGAGGAGAACTGGAACGTTTATAACAATATCTCATTCTTTCTCATTCTTCAACTTTTAAAGTCTATTGGAAATATTTGAAAATACTTCAGCATTATAACTATATTTTAAATGCATATTTTCTAAACTACTAAAGTTGCATTTGAAACTAGATTGTGTGGCATGCTTGCAGTTTCTTTTCCAGTCATGTTGGTATGTCAATTCCCCCCTCACCCCTTTTTGTTTTAGAAAACATTGAGGAAACGAGGAAGAAGAGTAAAAAACGTAGATCTTGAAGATAAAATGACAAAGTTGGCCGTCGTAGAAGATGAAATGGCGAAGGTTGCCATCGTGGGGACCACCTGAATGTGTAGAGACTAACAGAGGTAAACCGAATTCGAATGACATCATAAAATGTACTGTATTTGCCAAATTGACTTTAAGATTATCAACAGGACTGTTGGAGGAAAGAACACGCCTGACGTTTTTCGAAAGAAAGCCGGAAATCTGTGTAAATTTAAATAATTAATTTTAAAACTCCAGTTTAAAAGTTTATTTATTGTGTAATTATTAAAAACTTTCGAAGAGTTCGCCTTTATGGTATCTGTTCATTAATTACCATGTTACAGCATTGCATGCATATCTGGTGTCTGTTGTTAATCTCACTTGTCTCAACTAATTAGAAAACAAGTCCAAGAATTTTATCGTGGCAAGGATTGCAAAGGTGTTCGTTGGCATGAGCCTTGAGCCTAGTATATAAGTGACAGCAGGATGTTGCCCAGTTTCGCCCCAAATGAGGATCTCCCAACACTCTTTTCCTATTACCAAACCACTAGAAAAGATTTTCGGCTTACAAGATATTTTAAGTGCCCCTCCTATGCCGCGCAGATATTACACACATTTAGACATTATCCATGCCTTCTGAATTAAACCGGGGCCCTTCGGTACGGCACTCATCGTCACTAACCACAATCCCGTCTGAGCGGTAACTGCAATCTTCTCAGATTTTGATTTGTTGCATAAGTAAATTACTTTAAAGCATGACCTTTTTTTATTATTATTATTTCAAATAAAAAAATATTTATGTAAAACCATTAAAATGTACCATAAAAAATCGGACTCTAAATTTAACATTTGTTAGCTAAAATTTAAATCACGCTTTAATTTTGCTTTAAGCTAATTATATATTTTAATTACATGGACGAAAAACATGTTAATCTGAAAGTTAGGCAAAAATCAATAGTAGTTTGAATCTCTGAAACCAAAATCAATCTAAGGTTCTTGCTTAATTTTAAATTTATGTATGTTTTCGAATTGTTAGCATGCTTATAACAAAAAAATACGAGACCATGAGAGGTTACTGAACTATAATATTAAAATGTGAGTAAAAACGTGGATAAGTCTGATAGAAATTGAAGACAACGTGTGTTAATAAGAGTGTTAATGGCATGGCCTAGAGCAGGCATGCCAAACTCAATACATGAAGTGAACCACCAAATAATCATCAGTTCGGGCCATAAAGTAGAGGGGGGAGCCATTTTCATTCATAATTTGTTTAAAAAGTGAGTAAGGTACATAAAATTTTATCTAATCCTGTAGTTCCTTAAAAACAGAAGAAACGTAATAGTAGATCGGTATATTTTATTCTCAACACCTAGCATATTTTTTTTTCTTTCCCCCCCCCCCCGATCAACTTTCTCATGTTTGCAGACATGCTGCTTGCTCTAGCGATTTTCAAAACATAACTTTAGATGTGTGCCTATTAATATGGATCTGGTTAGGGGCTTGTTCTTTTTCATAAGTAAGAAATTTGTACTATCGAACGCACATATTACCGAGCATAAAAATCACGTACGATATAAGTGTATGGTTTTCTTACAACCAAGCAAGCAGCTATTTGTAAAACTGCGTGTAACATTGCATTAAATTTTTGTTAGATTTCATTTACACTGATAATTCTGAACTTCTGGTTCACACTGATAATTTTCTGAATCGCTTCAGTGCTATTAAAGTACAAAGAACTTTTAAGTGAGATTTCATTTTAGAAAAGAGAAAGTAGTTTGCAAGTGCCAAATATGGTTAATTAAGAGGAGTTGAGAACTGTGATACTTCTCATTGCTTGATGAGAATTGAATTCTGTATTGGTACAATATATTACAGCAGAAATAGAAATCAGCTATTTTATTTAGCTCTTTTGAGTCGCACTGAAGTCTTTTCAGAAGTCTCCCCGTTACGTCTTTATGAAATACAGAGTTCAGTGTCTGATCATCAGGAAAACGTTAATTGTGAATTATCCTTTTCCCGACAAAAAAGGTCACTAACGTGTTCATTACTCGAAATTTCTGAAACCGAAGTTTCTGTGGCCCTAATTCTCCAATCCAAACAGATGGTCATAGTTTTGTCTCAGGATCATAAGCAAATCACCAAGTTTTCATCTTCAGTGATAATTTGTTTGAAAAAAAAAACTGAGATATCTTCCATTTGGATCGGATTATGACGTACAGAAATTCGATTTTCTTTCTGCTGTGCAGTCGATGTGTAAAGGAAAATTATTTCTTTTTTCAAGATATTCCATACAATTTTGTGAGCAGTATTTTTACTAATGTTATCCGCAGCAGCTATCGTTGATGTGACAAAAATAGTAATCGTCGGTAGTAATTATTGTTCATCCGAAATTAATCGTGGAGCAATTTCTAGTAACCCATGGTCAGATTGACTTATTTCCATTAAAAAAAAAAGAATTGATTCATTTTATAATTATCATTTTCGAAGTTAATGCTGTGTATAAAATCATTATTAATTTAAATAGAAAAGCATATATCATAAAACTTGCAAATAATGCATATTTCTCCTGCCCTTGAAAAACGTTTAGTTGTCCAACTCCAGAATGAAGGTTAAGACTTTCAAGTTGAGAAAAAAATATTACGATGTCCTGGAACTCAATCTTGTGAGTCCTTTTCCATATGGATCCCTGTTTAATTTATTAAAATTGCATAATCCAGTTTTAATCTCGAAATTTTGATAAGAGAAAAACATAAACGAACTTATGTCTGTCTCCTTTATTTCTGAATAAATTCCCTGATATGAATGGTTAGAATTTCTGTAGACCTTTAATAATAAAACTACTGATCTGATATGTTTAAAATTTTAGTAATTTTTAAGTATTATCTTTAATAGTGACTGGTAGCTGGGTTACAATATTAAAATAAACCCTCAGGTGCCATGCGTGGAAAAATTCTAAGGAAACATACTTTACCAAAGCTAAGACACACATGCTTTTTAGAGAGGAATATATGAGGGATAATACCTCTTACAATTTAAGATAGTACTGTATCTTAATATTCCTCGAATAAGCTTCCATCTTAGTCTAGATTTTAAACTGGTACTGGATCACATTGACCAACTAGTAGAGGAGGTTTTTCTAATTTTTTGTTATGTATACTGTATCATAATTTTTTTTATTTAAAGTTTTGCTGCTATTTTATATTCCCCGGTTCGCAGTGTTATGTATTTAATTAGTTAATTTTTATCAGAATTTTAAACGCTTTATAAAGTTATAAACTATTCTTCATGCAATCAAAACTACTTAATCTAATATTTACTAACCCCGGATTCAGAATTTATGATGTTTCAGATTCTCAAACTCTGAAAATCCTGGAAATAGTTAAATAATCCATAAAAATTAAAATTTGAAAATTCGTAGCGAATACTAAGACTCAATTGTTAAAAGAAAAGCTTGGGTAAAGTCTGATGGTAATGTGACTTACTTGTTAAAAGAAAAGCTGAACTGAAGTGTAAATTCTTTGTTTTAAAAACAGGAAATGCTACTGGTAACAGGACCAATTTCTTACATCATATTGGTCGTAGTGTATGATAATGATAGCGGATATGTCAAAGCATTTTATTTCAAATGTATCCTTGATATTAACATTGCAGATAAAAAGTATTTGCAATATACTGATAATGCCATCTGATTATCAAAAATTCCTAGACGATGAAATCCATGTTACTTGAAAAGATCAAAATCCAAAGGTGTTTTGCATATCGCTTGTTTACGAAAAAAAGGCTCTTGTTCCAGTTACATCTTAAAAGAAATTAAGAGTATAATATCAATAAAATTACTGGAGGATATCTAAGCTGTAAGAAATGTATAGGCTATAAGATTCAATTTTTAAAATTAGGAATTTGCCATCACTAAATATTTAACTAAGTAGTTTTGGTGGCGTGAAGAACAGTTTATGTCATTTAAAGTTTTTTAAAGACTACTTAAAAGCAAAACTGCTGAAAAAAAATACTGCAACATAGTTTTGTTTAAACTTGAAAAACAGTCTTAAAACAGTTATTAGTCATCTGAAATATTAATAGAGTAAAGAGGCTGCTGTATTTTGAGTAAAAAAAATGTAAATATTTTGATGAGATGTTGCAATGTTTTGAGATAAAAAACAGTCGCACCTCCTTCTAGTTTTTTCCCCACTTTGAAAATGAGTTTTGAAGTTGTATTACTTATAAAAATAAATTGAAAACTAGAGTTTTCAAAAATATATGTTGAAATTCTGTCAAAGATAAAATTAGCTGCAGTTAAAGAAAAAGATCCCCTCCCCCCCCAAAGGAAAAGAAAGAAAGAAAGTTAATCCGTTAATGTTTTGTTATAATTTTCTTTGTAGTAATTTTCATGAAAAGTATTATAAAGATTTAGCTAAGGGGATTTCTCCCCAAAACTTTCACTTTAAAGTTTAAGAAATATTGCTTTGTGGAAGACTCTTTCTCCTTTCCAGATAATAAAT
The DNA here is from genome assembly GCA_000611955.2 of Stegodyphus mimosarum. Classification (NCBI taxonomy): domain Eukaryota; kingdom Metazoa; phylum Arthropoda; class Arachnida; order Araneae; family Eresidae; genus Stegodyphus; species Stegodyphus mimosarum. The sequence goes on from KK121094.1 coordinate 28,543, forward strand.
ATCTGCTTTATATTTCATGTTAATATTATAATCTCATAATATTCGAATAAATTCTTTGGTACATCAGCTTCTGTTAAACCAAGAAAGGGTTCTCAACCTTTTTCGCTCCATGCACCCCTTTCATCATTGAAAAATATCCTACCCGTCCTCTTCAAAACTCAAAAACAAATATATATATCCTTAACTGTTTTTAAAGCAGAGGAGGACTAGAAAATTCTATTTTTAAATTCTTTTTAAAATCCTGACTGTACCTTTTCGATAATGATTTTAAATTGAATTTCTGTTCCTTGGAGATGGTATATGGAAAATTTTTCTTATTATAATTTATTGTGAATATATATATATTTAGATTTAGATCATTTTTCTACATATTTTATAAATTAAACAACAGAAAATGTAGAAAATGTTGATGAGTACCCAAACTTGAATAAAATTAATTTTAATATTCCTAAACTAAAACAAAATACTTAACAGATAAATATAAGGCTGAACTTATTCCACCCTGAAACTGTGAAATTCTCTACAAGGGAGGAATTACCCCTTGGTTGAGAACCTTTGTGTTAAACGTTAGAAATTAGAAAAGCGGAAATTTTGAAAAACTGATAGTACCAGCTTATTTTATGTTTATAAATAAAATTTATGATAATTTTATGTGGATCGTTTATATAAAGCAGTGCAAACCTGTGTAGGAATTAAGCGTTTCATGTCATGCCGTAGATTTTAGTTTTAGTATTTTATAAAATTTAGGACTTAAAAGTATTATTAGGAAAGTTAAAAATCTTAAAAGTATTAAGGTCAAATCATGAAAGTATATTTTTATGATTTGACCTTAATACTTTTAAGATTTTTAATTTCTGGAAGTAGCTGTTGTATGAAGACTATTAGATCGGGTTCACAAACTTGCAATGCTCGTGAACTCCTTCTTACACCAAAAACCTGACCATGAACCCTGTAGTGAAATAATTCTATATTAAGTGCATAATAGAAAAATTACAAATTTTACTTTGATGTCTTAACGGTAAACGGTAAGGTAAAAAAATGAAAAATAAATAAAACATTTTGATATTTAAAGTAATATTTATTGAAGTTATGACTTCTATTTTAAAATGCAAAAACACATTTTCCCCCTAATGTGATGGATGAACCGGAAGGGATGATACGAGATTGCTTGTGTTCGCCTCTATGTTTGTAAATAACATTCGTATGTCTCTGTTTTGTGATGAGACTCATAATTGCTCTAAATCCACCTTCTATATTAAATAGAAAATTACGGGAAAGCAATCAACAGCTTCTCTGCAGTGACAGATAATGCATGATATAAAATTGGTATCTGTTTTCGTAACCAAAATTTGTGGTGTCCTTGTTCAAACATTGGTTTTACCTGCTCATTAGTGAATGATTTAGTAAATTTCTCCTGTATTAATATAGATTCATCTCAGTTGATTCTCTGCTTGAAAAAGGATCCAATACCTGGAATAACCAAGTGAGAAATGTTTCCAAGCCCTTGGCTAAGGTCAGAATGAAGAGCCGGTTGAGTGTTGGCAATAAGCAAGCACATTTTCATCTAGTTTTTTGCAATTTTCAAGGGTTTGGAAACCGAGAGCATTCTCCTATTCCCAAGTTTTGCTTGTACGCGAAAATTTTGCAATAAACACAGATAGTATTATTTAGTTATGATTAAGTTTAATTGATTGCCTTATAGCAAGAAATTAATTTCACTGAATTTGCAAATCAGTCAGCCATAGACACTATATCATTTTTTGAATTAATTAAATTGAGCAGCGAATCATTACCTTTTTTTCCCAGGAATTGCAACATTGAATCAAAGAGTGCGTAAAGTCAGTCTAAATATCCCTTTTAAATTGTCATCGAGCTTTCGAATTAACTAATCAACTAATCTTCATCATTTCCCAAACAAAGGTGAATAAATAATCTCTAATTTAAGGCATTCACTTTGATTTTATTAATTGCTGTAACGACAGGAAATAGTTAGCCTCATGTAAGGAATCTCCAAGATTTTGGCGCCAAAATGTTGTCGATGAATGTATAGATAAATACATTTGGTATACCTTGTGTTAAGTATGCCAGAAGGCCTCGATGTCGTCCTACCAATTGCTGTTGCACTCTCGGAAAAAATGGAGAGGATATTACTCAACTGTATGTTGTGCACAACTACATGGTATAGCAGCCCCATATACGAAATTTTAACGTTGAGGTTTCTCGTTTTTAACTTCTGCGACGGATTCGAGAACGGTCGAAATGGATATTTTCGTTGAAATATGACACCTGAAAGTTTTCGCGATTGCAATAGTATTTGTAGCACCATCTATTGAACAAAACGGAAACGAATGGGAAGGGTGAAAGTATGAGCTGTGGCTTTAAAACCTTGGAAAAAACAACAGAAATAAAATTAATTAAATTTGGTAATTTTAGTGATTGAGGAAAGTTTTCAAGCTTCTAAGTCATCATCAATCAGCAAAGGAGCTTTGCGAATGATTTACATTCATGAAATTTTGTTAAACTTGTAGGATTTATCTACTACTGTGCTCAGTATCACCAAAGTTAGATCCTAAAAATTTAAGCAAGTTTTCTCTAACGGAGTAAAACTAAATGACTGCTTAAGTAAACTGTTTTTTTATGCTACGAACTTGTAGATTACAAATAAGAAGTACAAAACTTATCTACCGCTGCATGCGGAAGACAGAATTAACCTGAAATTAAAGAGCCGTTTCCCTGGCACGCAAATTGACTGAAAAGTAGTATACAGTTTCCAGAATCTAAAATTAAAGGCTACCAAAATGTCACTTATCTCTTCTGTTAGAACCATCAAGCGGAAGGACAAACTGCTGAATTAAGACTAAGCAAGTAACTGGAAGAAACAGCTTTCAAGAATTCTTAGCTCCCTCCCCCCCTCTCTCTCTCTAACTGCACAAAGTGTGTCTAAAATTTATGTCTGATGGAAATTAAAGAGCAGGGCTTCAAGAGCAATTGTGATGGAGCAGTAAAAAATGGCCTGACAAAACGAACTAATAGAAAATGACTAGAAAACTAAAATTTTATTATCTTAAATATAAACGAATGATTAAGGCTGGGGTTCCCAACTGACGGGATAATTTCGCGATCTCGGAGAGAATTTTTGAACCGCACATTGGTAAATGGAGGTAGGAAGGAAATATGTAGTATTCCTACTTCATGAATTAATAGACTCAAAATTAACAAAAAATATCACAGTTTCGTATCACATAATTTCTGACACACACCGACACCCGAAAGATAACTTTAGGTATCATGTTAATTCAGCCAAATGAATAGAAATATTTCCTCATTTATTAAGTATAGTGCAATGCACATATTGATGAACGTGTGAATAATAATGCATGTTAATTAATAATAATTAATTTTATACAGACTTTTTACAGCGTATTAAAATTTTTAAAAAAAATCATATTTTGCAATTAACGAACTGTTTGGATTGCACTGTATAAACGGGGACACTTGAGAGGGTGTGATGTAAGGGCCAGCTGTTCTGAATCGTTTGTTCTGTTGGATGAATATTGTTTTTTATTTGCAACCGTAGTATCTAGTACAAAATATTGACCCCTTTTCAAAATAAAGTTTTTGAATTCAGTAGAAGAACTCAAGTACAGGTGAAAGAAGTACTGCATCAAATATAGCAATAAATGAAGACATGGTCAAGAGAAAGAAGAAAATTATATCTGAGGGTAGAATGATATGACTTTCAGCAAGTGATTGTACCAGGAAGGAATATCCAGAAAACTGGAAATATGTCAGTTCATGCCTACCCGTAGATCCGAACTTGTGTTCACTCATTCTCACAAGTTTGATTTTACGGGCTGGTGTGGGTTGACATGGTCTTCTCCTCTGCTGCTGATCATTCAAGGTATCAATCAGTTTATGAATTTTGCTGTTCTGAAGTTCTTCGTGGATCTTGTTATTACTTCCTGTGGTTTTCTAAAAATTGGTATGCCTGATGACATTATCTTGCGCTTTTCAAATTGCTAGTAATTTTTTTAATAGTCGCATCACGAATTAAGTGAGGCTTATGTAAGGATCTTGGATAAGAAAATTTAAAATACATACCGACATGTATAGATTGCTGCGTTAACTTGAAGAAATATGCATGTGAAGGATTAAATTTTTAATATTTGTCAAATAGGCTCAAATTTTTGTATAACAATTTTCCATATGTTTCTCTGTATTAAGGTTTTCACAGTGGCACAACTGTACTGTTTGGGCATTGTATGTTCTCATACCCAAAATACCATTTTTCACGAATGTATATTTACATTTCTCATTAGAAACCTTTTTTTCTGAAATTTATATTTTGAAGTTTTTCATAAATAAAGGAGATTTTTCTTTAAAATGTATGTTTTTGTTTTTCAAGAACAAATTTAAGGGAAAATAAAACATTTCGAGGACAGAACTCGTTACAAATCACAGCAATGCTCAACAGTATTTTAATACTCATTTTCTATAATATTATGTATATTAAAAACTTTATAAACCATTTTCTGTGCGTAACATTTCATCTTCCATCATCTTCAGTTTGAGTTGACTAGCATTATATTCCCTGTAAGTGGTCGGATATGAAGATTTGTGGTATTCGTATAAATAATTAAGAATCTGAAGCCCAAGGCTTTAAATTATGCGTGTTGAAAAATTTTCATAGCTGATAACTTTCATATGTTCAAGTTACATGTAGTTATCAGTACAGTCTGTAGTAGATTGTTAATTTTTATAATGTAGGCATAAAAGTAATGGGAAATTTCTTTTGGGGCTTATTTAAGTTGGGTTAATTATCAGCTAATTAATATTAACCTCATATTAACTATTGCTTGTTTCAAGTATGTAGTATACTAGCAATTATTACTGGGATACATAGTTAAGATAGTTAATGCTCTATTGAACTGTGATCTGAAATTGATTGATTATATAGTTATACAAAGCATTGTAACTATCTGGTTTAGGAGGGATTAAGTGGCGGAAATATTTCAAGAATACTTTATCTTTGTACTTATTAAGTACTTTTTTCAACTAGTAATTTGGATATCTGAGGATTCCCTTTTGTAACGCGATTTTTCTAAAGATGCGCTTTTCTTGTAAATCCAAATTTTTAAGGCAATGTAATATTTTCTTCTTATTCATTTATAGTAACTTGCTCAAGTGATTCCTGACATAAAAAGCACTTTCTACGTAATCTAATTTTTTCGATTTCAGTGCATTTGGCAAATTCTTATGTATTTTCCTGAAGATATTCTTGCAGTTAATCTTTGAGGTTACAGTGGATTAAACCTCGAAGTTCGTAATTAATTAATTTTCTCTATACAAATGAAACGTTTTAGCACCCACTTTTTGCAATTTTATGTGAAATTTATTTAATGGATTATTTTACGTTTAATAACATCTTCAGAAATTGCCATATTAAATAGTTTATAAATTAAAAGAGTATATAAATTAAGGTAAACAAGACTTGAGTGAATAGGGGATACGAATTTTTCAAGAAGTGTTCCTGTCTTTTGTGATAAAGTTGTGAGTATAAAATTAAATAAATTTGATAAAAAAAATACATTTATAGTTAGCTTGTTCATCAATATTTTTCTCGGAATTGTGAAGTTCGGGAGAATTCTTTCGGAACCAATAGTCTAATGGTTAAGATGTTATTATAAGCAATACAAAACAAATTTCCATGTATTTTGGAAAACGGGATGCTAAACATTAAAATATACATAGATATTTCAGTTTATCTAGTTGGCCGATTTAATTACGCAGGGCGCATGAGTGCTATTTGTTAAAGAGGGGATGGCTTTGTGAAAAGTATTTTAAAGCTGGCATTAGTGTTTATACTGTAAGGACTCATTTAGTTTTAAACTAACCAGTTTTGTTCAGTTACTTACCTTTTCTGTTTTCCCTCATTTCCATTTCCTGCCAGAATGATATTTAAATTTCGCGCGTTATGCAAAGTACGGTAGAGAGATACTATTTAAGCTGGTGTCTGAGTTGCTTCAGACAGAGCGTGTTCTGCCTTTCGACCACGTTGTTTCACTAATATTTAAACTTGCTATTTTACGGCCGTGCATACTACTTGCTGGTTTGTCTACATTGGTGGTGGGACTAAGAGCCAGCTCGCGTTAATTTTTTGTGTGCAGCTTCAGCTAATTATTTAACTTCGTTTTAATTTTATATTTTCTGTTTGGAGTTACAATCAAAAGTTTGGCTAAGTTGTAAGCACCAGGAGTACCGAATGTAAAGCCTTGAGTTGAATAAAAGGGTCTTTTCACCCTTCGTGCGCCTTGCCATTGATACAGTTGAACTTAGCGAATCGTCGCTTCACAGTGCAAGTAAATATCTAGCCGGCAAAAGTAAAGTTAATTTAGCTAGAATCTTAACAATATAGTTTTTCTGCCAGAAGTCTTGCTACTTTTCTTTTAAGAGATTCATTTCGCTACTGCTCCAGGTAGTGTTTCAAACACCGCGCAAACCCTGATTTTAATTCTGAACTCAGTTTATAGTTTTTCGTTTCTAGATGCAGCTATGATATGCTCTTATCTCTTGCAGTGCGAAAGAGCTGCCGACTAAAAAAATAGCTAGGATATTTTCACTAGAAAGTGGCTAAGTATTAACATTTATTTTGATTTAACATGGACAAGTCTTCTTTTATCATGGAACTCGGTATCTTTACGTCAACGTAGCCAGTATTGAAAAAATCAACAGCTTTCTCTGAAGATTGTTTTCGATACGACTGAATAGTTGTGATCTGCCTAAGATTTCATCCTATTGATAAAGCTTATCCAGACTGTGATGTAACTGATTATTGAGTGTAGACAATGACTTAATAATTTGCTGACTTAACTGGTAAAAAAACAGATTTAGCGATTTTAGTTGTAAAAGAATAACTAATAACCGATATCCATTGTTAATGTCTGAAAGCATTTTTGCTTTGCTTTTGTAAAGGTAATCATATAAGACAATGGTATTAATTCGTGCAAAAAACTGAACTATTACTAATCTATGCGACATAACAACTTCGTTTATATGTCAGTTTATTATAGTAATACTTAATAAGTCAGTGAAATAATGTTGGACAGTGTGTATTTTTTAATATTTTGATACATTTTGATGAAAGGAACCTTGTTTAGGATTTGTACCGTTAGTATAAATAATACAGAACATTTATTTCGCTTGTCGTAAATTATATGTATTGGTTAAATGTGTTCGCCTAATATTATTTCAGTATTGTCTTTCTGTCAAAATAAATTATGAATTTCTGTGGTAATGTAAAGGCTCGTTATTTTGAATTTTATTTAAAGGACAGGTTTTTAATAAATTATTCAGATTTTATTAAATTGCAGTAATGGTCAATACTTTGAAACAGTGGTTATTACTTAATGAAACGTTTGTGTTATTTCCTACTAATATGTGTACTCCAACAGATTTTAATTCGTAATAAAACTTAACGGTATTCATTTAGCTTAGCTTAAATATATTATATGTATGTGAGAGCAGATATCTCGTATGCATTCAAATCTCGTTCCAAAAAGTTACTGAATATCGTGACAGTAACAGTAATTATCATTAAATTGAGAATGCTTCTTATATCAAACTTGATGTATATTTAAAATTCGTGTTTCCCATCCTCGAGGGGGTTTGCAGTTGATCTGTAACTTTTTTTTTATTATTATTTTATTTTAAGTAGACATACGACAATATTATGTAACATAATGGCATTAGAAATAACCTCTTTTAATTACAGAATGCTGTAAGTTTTGACTGAAATCATTAATTGAATGTATTTGAATTAAATATAGACACAGTAGATATTTTATTAAAATGAAATGAAGATTTAAATTATTGAAAATGTGCTTGTGGCTTTTCAATATTCAGTTTATTAAGCAAGAACAAAACAAACTGTTTAAATTTTATGCTTCGCGCCGTGGGAACACTTGTCATGTCGCATGGATAGCTGCTGTATCGTATCGTAATGTAATGTTATGGTTCAATGATGTAAAGATGGTGGTATATCGGGAATTGTTAATTTGAGAATGAGAAGGGAAGTTTAGAAACAAAAAAAATTCCTCGAATATAAATATCCCACACTTCAGAGAGTAACATACAAATTTCTAGCCCATCTTGAGTAGCAAAATATCTAGGAATATAAACCTTGCAGTCGTTAACAGAAAATGTCGTTGAAGATATATTGTGCAAGGTTAATATATTTTTCCCGTAGCTTAAATCTCTTGTCTTCGTATTACGTTGCCGTTGGCAGTTTCAGTAGTGTCATAAATCTAAGATGTCTGTTTAATCTCAGCCGCAGCCCACGACCAGCCGACAGCTGCATCTAATTTAATTCGTTGAGGTTCGTAAATAATTTTTCACTAATTTTAGTTATGAAAAGAACCTTATTTCCTTTAATATATTAGAAATATTCTGATGGATGCGTTCTTGAGGGTGCTATCATATGCATTCCACGAATGCAATGTGAATGTTATATACTGTTGCAGTTATTTATGTAAACTAACGTAAAACCAGATAAGCGAAACATAGAAGCTACTTAAACTTCTACCCGTTAAAAGATCGGAGTGCTGGAAATCTAATAAGTCCTTTCATGCAATATTGTATATGAAAAAGAGAACTGCATTCGTTATGTACAGCAAAAGCACTGTACACTTCACAAATGTCTTCTGATTCTGAAGCTTATACTCTACAGGGAAATCTCACCAAATCGAACTCTATTTAACGAAACGATGAAGAGAGTCGGTTAAAGTGTGCATCTTCATCCCTTCTCCAAATCGAAGAGTGTTCCTATTTTCGGTCCAATAAAATCTATCTGGCTTAAATATGCTTTGATGCCAATCAAGCTCTTTTACATTAAGAAAACTGGTTTATTGTATACAACTTAACTAAAAAATCATTTAATGTGATCTAGCTAGACTTTTTAACAATTTTACAATTTAACAATTTTGCAGCAATTGTTTTTCATATGAATGCTGTAAATAAAATTCCTAACTGTGCTCCTAATGTGCATTTATACTCTGCATTAAAAATAGAATCTAAATGATAAATGGCTGATATTTGTTTTTTAAATTTATTTATGAAAGTGCATCTACTAAATATTAAAGAAATGACTTCAAAACTTTATATCATTTATCTCCTCCAGAATTCGCTTGTTGCAAAGAAATATATTCGAAACGTTAGTTAAAGTAAAATGGTATATTTAAAAGTGCTGAAAATGAACTTACGTAAGTATTCAGACACTTAGGGTATGATTAATGTTTAATAAAAGTATACAAATAATAGACTATTTAATACTTAACTGGGTCACTTTAGCTAAAATTATCCATTTCTTGCATTTTGTCGAGTATTCACACCTCAATGTTTCAAACAAGTATGTTTTCTTCCGCTCCTTTGTCAAAATTATTTTCAGTTTTATTTTTTGAAAGAAATATCCTTTTCTGTATTTGCCTTTCCAGTTGCATTCTTATGTTAGTTAAAGTTTCTTAAGTTCATAAAATGCAGAGGAGGTTTGATAATTTAAAGACAGTCGTTCTTTAAGGTGATACCCTAAGGATTTCATTCTTTATTTCAAATTATGAGTATTCATTTTCTGGTTGTTGTTCCGAATATTTTGTATTTTTATACCGATCCATAATATTTATCTAAAAAATAAATTCCCCAGCTCAGAGACAGCAAAACGTCCTCAAATTATTATGGCTGCACTTCATATTAATAATAGCAACAGGTTTTTCAATTCCAGTGTTTGATTGGGTTTTCACCGCATTTTAATTCTTCCATCACATCCAAATATATTAAATTTTAGTTCGACTTCAGATGTTATATAATGGTAAGTCGTTACTTAGCATAGATAAACGCCAGATACAACTTTTTTGTTGTTGACGAAGAATTTCTTCTTGCTATTTGGTCGTTATATCCACATGCCGTAATCATTTGTTTGATAGTATCGCGACTAAATTTTATTGCAAACCGTTCGTCTAATTCACCTGCAAGTTTTGCAGCGGTAATCCTTGGATTTTGCTTGATTATTTGTAAAATAAGGCTTCGAGACCTTGACATTAGCTTGAAATTCGGCCCTGATTTTGTGTCCATATACCCTACTATTTTGTCTTTTCTTATCATCAAGAAAAAGGGAAAGCTTTAACGATTTTTTCGATATTTTTAGTACTTTTATCCTCACTAGAGTGTGGATAAAATGTAAAGAAGTAATAGTTTCACACTTTTGACAATCATTCTTGTTATATATCATTTACATGAAATTTTCTCGCGTGGTTTTCTATAATTAAATAAACTAACCAACAGAAAAAAAATGTCAGCCAATGCAAAGCGGAAGCCATTTGTATGTGTATTTTACTGTAGATTATATGATAATTTTTTAATAATTTGAAATTTCTCTTTGTGGGCTTTTTACATGCAGAAACAACTGGTAAAATTTTAAAATTGAAATTATTTTATAGATGAGCTGTAATGTTACTCTGCTGTAAAGTTTTAGTTAGCTGCAAGAGGTCCTTGTATCATAAAAAAGGGAAACGGAATGTTTGTATAATTTGTTATATTATTTTTTTATATATTTTTTTGTATTTAAAGGGAAAATATTTGTAAATTCTTCGAAGAGCTGTAGTTAAAAATTTTCACTTTTTTTTAAACAAATGACACTTTTAAAATGTTCCTTGGTTTTTTTTTTTTTATGTTGTTGAGAGTTTTATGTAGTAGAAAGCATGGTTATATACCAAAGGAACGTATTTGATATAAGTGAAACACAAGTTTTTGATTGGTGCTTCCCTTGAGCTTTACAAAACAGATGAACAAGGCATGTCAGCCTATGACATGCGAGAAAACATATGATGGATAACAATTGATTAGCATGATTGTATAAGCTACTGCATTATGTCAGTAGAGTCTATTTGGCAATTCATTTAGGTCGGCAGGTGCTTGGTTGCAATTCCGTGTTATACTTCATACAAATGCTGTCCGGGATACTCTGCTAGATTCGTATTCCTAATCTTGTCTTCAGCACCTATATTCCATGCCAGGGTTTCGTGCATCAAATCGCCGCACCACGCGAGACAGAATCACGGCTACTGGCCACAACCAGAATGGCAAGCATTCCGGATAGGCATATCGAGATGACACATAGTCTTCACACATTTCTTGTCTTCTACCAGGGGATTGTATAGCGTTCAGCGTTTCACTTCTTGAAAAGAGAAAAGCATTCATTAATTAAGATTCAAGACGATTCAAGACCTAATAAGAATCATATATTTTCTATGCTTGTCCATGCCAAGATTTTTGATTAAAATATTGGCGGTGTATATACACATACTTAATGTCAGTATCTTTTTTGTCATACAAAACTCTGCAATGTAATCAAAATGAGTATCAGGGTGTTTTGTTCGAGAGTAAAGAATTGGATCTTCAACAAATGCTCTGCACTTTGATTGCCATTATAAGTCATTATGTATAATTGTCATCGTGTGTTTTCGGAAAAACCTAACTCTCTTAGTAGCAAACACAAATGCATCGTTTCTTTTGAAGATTCAGTAGATGATGTGTGTTCTGCTTCAGTACGTAATAGTGCTACAATCCTTGGCTTGCAGGATCCTCAAGAAATCATGGTTCCTGGTAACATGAAACCATAGCCACTGAATGATTTCCTGTCGAGAGTATTTTCAGCCTCATCCGCATCTATGTACCATTTAAGTCTTCATTTATTTTGCGGTCGCTTATTTTCATGTTTAATGCAGATTTAAGGTATTGTAATATGCGTTTTGCTAGAATCTAAATGAAAGTATTCATGTTTAATGCAGATTTGAGGTATTGTAATATGCGTTTTGCTAGAATCTAAATGAAAGTATTTCGGATTACTGTTAAATTGACTAAGTCTACTAACAGAATTTGCAATATCAGGTCGTGTAGATACAGCTAATAAGGAAAACGAATTTTCATATATGTAAATAATTTTAGTGAAATATATGTAAAATCTTAGTATCCCTTGTATAATGTAACATGAAATGCCTAAAGAGGACGAAGCTGTGCCGAAAAAATAAGATTATAGAGGCATGTCCATTTAATATTGAACTAAATGGCTAACATTTAAGTAATGGCTAAGATGGTTTTAGAGACCAATTTTTGTCACCAAATTTGGCGAGAAATTGCCAAAAGTCACCAAACTTGGCGACCATTGGGCGACATTTTAGTCTCATTCCTGTATAACTGTAACGGGTCTGATCCCTATATGTAACTGTAGTTGTGTATACCTTCCAATAATTTCTAGAAATCGAAAGTGGTGGAAATTTCCCGGCAGCAAGGGGGAAAACTATTTAAAACCTGAAAGAGCATCAATTTGTAGTTCTTTAATTCAGATTTGAGCTTAGAGGAAAATTTCCAGTGTTGAGAGATTTCCATGCGAGCTTCGCTGTTTAGGTGTGCTTTGATGCGTTGTGTTTAACATTCTTAGTAGTTTTGGAATAGTAACTACTGATTGTGTGCTGTGCCATACTGAGAAGAGCTGTCAGAAAAGTACTCTTGGAAAATTATAAAGTTATCGTGGGTTCTGAGTGCATTCAAATCCGTTACGAACTCGTCCGCAGGTAAGAAGAAAACTTATTTTTTGTCTACTCTTTCATTTTCTTTGCCGCTGTTTGACGATTCGCTTAATTTAATATTAGGGTCTAACGTTGTTAATATAGGCTTACGTTCTTGCATGCCGTATTTAGATAAGATAGATAGAGTTCTTTTATGTACTGAATTTGGCTAATTGATACATTTTCACTTTGTTCAATATTAATACCTAACTATGTTTTATTTTACTCAAGTCGTTCATTTCAAAAGTTTTGCTGAGAGTTTTCTTTGTGTGGGTCATGAATGATTCCCTTTTAGTTAGAATTATCAAATCATCTACACAAACATCAATTTAATGCAATTATATATACCTTTCTGCTCATAAATACAGTTAACTGACGTTATCTTTTTGAATCTGAGCGTCATCAATTTTAGATCTAATTTTAGATTCCACATTCTTTCTGCTTGCTTGATTCCGTAGATTGACTTTTTCAGCTTGTAGACTTTACCTTCAGAACTTCCGAAACCTTCTGTTTGGAATATGAAAATCACTTTATAAGTTTTCTTATTCAGAATAAAGCTGTTTGAATATCCATTTGAGGTATCTTCAGATCATATGCGGCAGCTATCGCCGAAAACGTTATATAGTCTATTCCATACTTCTGCGAGCATCCTTTAGCGAAGAGTCTGGCTTTCCACTGATCGACTGCATCGTATACCTTTCTCTTTATTTGGAATACACATTTGCAGCCAACGGGTTTTCCTATTACCAGGCAAATTGGTTAATTCCCGCGTATTATTCCTCATTAAAGAATTGTGTTCTTCTTGCATAGCTGCTTTCCATTTATCTGCATCTGGTCTGGATAAAGCATCTTCTGCAGTTCCTAGATTTGCAGAAGTTAACAAATTATCGTGTTTTTGCCTATAGATTTTTCTTCGTATGTCCAATTTTAGGTTTCCCGCTCTCCCTTCATCCAACACTTCGGAATTTTTTAGGCTTCAGAATTTTCTTGAGTATAAATAAATTCGATGAATTCTTCTTCGTTAACTGTTGAAGTTTTCGAATTTCCTTCAATTTCTAGCAGTTTCAAAAATCGGACATCGGGACTTTGTATTCTTTCACAAGTTCCGAGTTTCCAAAGAAGATATGCTTTTACGTTCTCAGAAAATCCAATAAGAATGTAGTTTTCATTTTTGGGGAGGAATTTGTTTTTTGTATTTGAATTGGTTAATGCAGAAACTTTGCTTCTTGTGATTCTGAAATGCGATATTGTAGGCTTTCTTTCATATCAATTTCTTCGGGAGTTTTTTATCTGTTTTTAGTATTGTAGTAGGGCATTGGTTACATATATAATCTGCTGTTGATACCATTTCTACCCACAATCCTTGGAGTAGTTTTGACTTGAACAGCATACATCTGGCCGTTTCAACTAGGGTACGATTGGAGCACTTTGTAACTTCGTTCTATTGTGGTCTATACTTAACTGAAAACTGACGTTATAAGGTCTTCCTTTTCGAAGAATTGGTTAAATTTCGAGACTTTTGAATTCTTTCTCATTATCGCTGCGAAGAATTTTCAGTTGCTGTCCCGTTTGCTTCAGCCTGGAATTTGTAATTCATAAATGCTTCAAGGATTTCAGACTATAATTTTTCGCGATTTGCCATCGGTGAATGTTGTGAAATATTTTGCACCACCTAAAAATGTCTGAAAAATAAATTACATTCATGGTTGTACTCTAAATATCGGCGTGTACAAGTTCAAGAATGTGGCGATTTACTGCGTATGCCTTTTCGGGAATGGTAACCGTGCTTGTTTCCATTTTGCACAAATTTCATAAAATAAGGTTTGATTATTACATTTGGAATCTTTTAGACCAAGGCCTATCTTTTTAGAATGCAGTACTGTTAAGTTGGCTATATTTAAGTGACACACCTTTCACGCCGCAGTTTCAGTTTACTACTGGTGTATTTGCATTACCCTTTATTATATTTGAAACCTCGTCCCTTTGATTTATAAGCCATTTTGCTTTATTGCTTGCAACACTATGCGTTTATTTTTATCTTTAACCTACTCAGGGTTATTTCTAAGCTAAACGTTACATATTTGTTGTATCAGTAAGTTCACTGAAATTAAGTTCTGAACTGAGAACATCGTTAAGTATGGTGCGTTGTGAAGTTTAACGGACACTTGCGTAAATTTTAACTTTCTAAAAATTCACCATTTTCTAACTCAACTTCATTTTGTATTTCAATTATTGACGTAAATTTACTTCTGTCAGTGCACATGTGTGCGATTGCTCCTGAATGAAGGTACCAGTTATGTGTTCCTAATTCTCGCGTTGTATTCGCGATGCTGAGAGAACAGCTTTGTTTAGGAGATTGTTAATTAGGTTTCTTGCTTTTTATTTTTTCTATATTCTAACGCTTGCAGTTATAGAACCTAAAGTCTTTCGTATTCTTAGACTTCACTTTTGCGTTGTCGTGGTATTTAGTAACTAACGCATCCTGCGCTTTAAATTGCTGACTTTAGATTCTTCTAGTAACTAGACTTTTAGGCTATTTAAGTCGGACAATCTATCACGAGATTCTGTCGCGATTCTGAAACTTCCAAATTCTTCATTTTTCGAGATCAGTTGCTTCATAAGGCTTTCTTTATAGGGACTTTAGGCTGATTAATTTCGTACATTTTCATTCACACTTTGTATAAAGCTTGGTATTTTTTAATGTGCACTACTACCGATGATTCTACGCTCACAGCAATGATTTCTAAAGCTTTCTGGTCTTTTATTACTCATTTTTCAACTTCTGGTTGGTTAGCTTCCGAAATTTTTGACGTGATTAACTGCCCACTCGCCACCCAAATTTCTGACTGATTCCAAATTTTCACTTAGAAACGCTGTGTGTCCAAATTAGTGTTATCCAATTTCTTAGTTTGAATATTCGGGTTCATCAGTTACAATTTTAGTAAAGCCAGAGCAAAAGAGTAGTTTTGCTTACCTTGTTTTTCATCAAAAAACACAGACGTCTGACCTGCTGCTTAGACGTACATCTCCAGTGGATTCTTGGGCATCTGGAAAATTGGGCTTCATAGCCTCTTTTTGGTGGTGTTGAGAGTAATGCGTAGTAGAAAATGCGTTTGACTATGAAAGGAGCATACTTGTAAGCGAAACATAAGTTATAATGGTACTTTCCTTGAACTTAACAAACTAGATGAGCATGGCATGTCAGTCTATGGAATGGTAAAAAAAAAAAAAAAAAAAAAAAAAAAAAAAAAAAAAAAAAAAAAAAAAACAAACACAAAAAAAAATTGTACTTGATGTACGATTGCCCATGTACTTGTCTCCATTTCCATGCGATACTTCATATAATTGCTGTCCGAGATGCTCTGCTAAATTCATATTCGTAATTTAATCTTTGACATCTATATTCCACGCTAAGGTTCCATGCATCCAATCACTGCACAACGTTGTAGAGAATCACAGCTACTGGCCACGTTGATAATCGTCTACAGGCCACATTTATAATATTACCACGTCATAATAAACTAATTAATTCCGAATTGGCACATCGGGACGACACATTCTTCTCATTTTCCTTCGTTTCTGCCGTGGAATAATATAGCTTTGAACGTTTCACCTCTACAGCACTGCGCAGACACAAGGAAGAATATTTCGACACAAACAAATATAACGGAACACAACGCTTTCAAAACAAATGATTTGAAAGTGTTTTTAAATTTGAGCTGTTCAAATATATTTTGTCAAATTTGCTCGAGAAGTCAATCTGCAAGATCCAGAAGCTGTACTCATATACACCTTTTATTAAATTTCATGTGTTTACTAAATTTCATTCATTTGTAAATGCAAATGTATTCTTAAGAACTACATTCTTAAATTTGTTTTTTCATTAAACTCAAATTCAACAACTTGCTTTCATTGAAAATTTTTAATATTAGATAATTTTTCTCGTTATTATTTCTATTCTTATATGAAGAATAGCTAGGATTCGGATTGGAGAAAATTTTAAGAACACACTTCTAGCCTTTTATCTTCTATATGACAGATGTCTTATAGGGCATAAAACTTTTAAGTTCTGGTTGTTAGTAACTTAGGAGAAGATGGGTGGTTTAAGAACTCTTAACGGAATGGATGTCATATAGCTGTACTGCAGATTCTTTCTCTTCTGGACTGTATCTTTAAAGAGATGCCTCTTTTTTGGGGGGGGAGGAGGTATTACATGAATAGATATATAATCGTAAATTCAAAATCTGAGGGAAATTCCTTGAGGATAAGTTAACTTTTGAATTTCTGTTTGTAAAATGAAAATTGAGATATGGTATTTAATGTAAGCTGAACTCGAAAAGGTGTGTTCGTTAGAATAATTAGTTTTTATTGCTTTTTGGCTTCGATTAGATTTTCAGCTTTATAGTGTTGTTATGCATCTATTTCAGTATTCCAAGACCCGAAATGTAGATTATATTTTCTTTATACTATTTGCTTAATTTATGATTTCTTTATATAAACTCTGGAAGCTTCAAAGATTTTAGGGTTCTGTCATTCCTGTCCTGTTATTCTACTTTGGCTTTAAAAAGGGGGAGAGAAATGTTTTTTTTTTTATATATTGTATATTGCAAACTACTGCGTAAAGGTTTTTTTATATTGTATATTCTGGTGAAAATATTTCTTCGTAAAGTCATCCACCTTTTCTTAGAAACCGTTTGTAAAATAAATGTTAATGTATTGTAATAACAAAACCAACCATTGCGGAAAGATTTTCTACATCTTAAATTTAGCAAACTGAACTAAGAATCAGTTTCATTCCTGTTAGAGTTCGCTATACATATTCAATTTGATTTTAAAAAATTAAGAATAAGAAAGATTTTTTTTTTAATGATTATTTTTTCTTAAATTTGGGAAGCCGATTGTAGCGTAGAATATAACTCGTTGGTACTTGTGCAAGATGCTTAGATACCGTTTGAGCTTTCCAAGAGCCAATTTTCAAAATCTCCAAATTCTCAAACGGGTATTAATATAATAAAATCAGTTAACACATAAGTAGCAAAGTAGGAAATATTCTACGTTATCCTCTTTAACTGTAAGTCCACCAATTTAGCCCGTTGTTAGTCGAACAGCAGGGTAAACAGAATTTCCTGTCACCATCTTCTTTATCTGCGCAAAATGGGGTTAGACATGGCATTTCCTAAATATGCAGCAAAAGCAGCTATGTGAAGTACTTTATCACTTAAGGCCTGCCTACAGTGTTTGCGTGAGGTTGTCATCTGTGTGCAAGCAAGCTGGAGAGTGCTCCCGCTGAGTTTTCCGGTGATCAAACAGAGCTTGACGCTGTCTGCTTCAAAAAGCAAATTAAGTAATTAGTCTTAGGAAATGAATGGAAAATCAATAAAAGTGCTCCTCACTTCATCGCCCGCTACAGGTTTAAAAGAATTCGTTGCGCTGTTTCAGGAAGTGTTAGGGTTGCTGTGCGCATGGGAGTTAAATTGATCCGCTTGCAGGTTCTATGCATCTGACACTCGCAATTATTAGTTATTTTTTAAGTGATGCTGTCATCCATTTAGATAGGTCGTTCAGCCATTTATTTGACAAATTTTTATATTTTAGATTTTGCTTAACTTGTTCCTCTTTTCCAGTGATTTATAAGAAAAATATAACTGACATTCTATCTATACCTGTCTAAGACGACCATCTTTACTTCCAAACTGTTTTATTTTCCTGCCAAAGTGGTCACCTCATAGGAGGCTTCAATTTGATTGTTTATTTAATTCTCTTCTCAGAAGTACTGATCACTTTTAGACTCGGCCATCTCAGAAAGGTGGCTGGCCACTATTTCCCCCCCCCCACACACACTCACCTTTTTTAGACCGATTTCTCTAAAAATGTTTACTGTTTCAAAATCTTTGTTACAGCTTTCAGTTACTAATAACGGTTTTGTGTCTGCTACATGCAGAGAACTTAAGTGATAGGTCGACTCCGTATTGGATCCAGGTGAACAGCTAACCGCATAGATGTTTTCCTGGTTCTCCTAGGTGCAATGTAAATGCGGGCCAATTTCTTTCCACGAAAACATCCCTTTTGTTAGGCAAATAACTCTCGACTAACTAACAGAAAGAAATTATTTTAAAAATCAGTTACAAACGAAATATCAATTGAAATAATGAGAATTTAGAACTTATTAAACGGGTGAATAGGCAATTTTTTTCTTTCTCCCCCCCCCATTATCCGTACCACAACTGGAAGCCCAGATTAATTCTTGCCGTGTATAATTGAAATTATATACTTCTGTATTTGGTAAATATTGGATTTATTTTTTAATTTCTTATATATTTTTTGTTGATCTATTTCGTATTAACTAGTTATGTTTTTAGTCATACATCGAATGGTCTTTCTTTCGTAGGCTTATTGAACTGATCTGTCAATCAGTATGTCCTTTTCAGCAAATCAGCAAAGTCCGGAAAAGTCAGTCACCTTGTAAGTGAGCAGTGAAAACTACTCAGTTTTTAGTGCCCTTTCTCCAATCAGTGCTACATAAAACATTCAGCAGAGTTTTAAATGAGTCAAAGAAAATTGTTAACAATCTACAACGAACTTGAATAATTAAATAAACAAAAATTTCAATCATTACAGAGCAGCAAAATTTTTCTTTAGTTGATTTGACGTTATTTTTAACGGATAACATAAAGAAAAATTTATGATTTCCAACGCATTCGTAATTTTTTATGTGTTATTATATAACTTCTCATTGTCCCTTAAAATTGCAATAAGTAATTATGATATTTATTGTGGAATCAATTCTGAATCTGGTTTCTTCCTTCCCCCGAAAGAAAATTACGAATATTGAATTAAAGAAACCGTAATTTAAGTGAACTTAGTATACATTTTAAGATAATTTTTCAAACCCAAAACAAAAGTCTGCAGGTATATGGCAAGTATTTGAGCATTGGGAAGCTTTTATTTCAAAAGTGTTTTTCCTTTTTTCAAAGAAATTGTTCCAGAATTTTTATGTAATTGTTTCTATTTCTGTTATCGTAAACAATCCATTAAATTCGGTCTTGCTTAGAATCCAAATTTTTTTGCTTTTGCTAAAATTACAAAGCCGTTGTTTGAAAAATTCATGTAAAAATTATAATTTCGAACGTTATACTTTCCGTATGTACCTAATTTATAGAAACTTAATTTTTTCTTACATAAAATATTTTTTAAATGTGTTGTTATCTTATGACCTAGATTAGATTAGGTCCGCGAAATTCGTAATGACTAAAAGAGAAAAATAAGACTCGTCATTGCCCAACGCCTTGGGCATCAGTACCATTTTTTTAACTAGCTCAACCTCCATTTTAATTGAGAGCATGGAAAGGGGGGATTCAGGGGTGTCATAACTCTCTTTCGTTAATACCATCCTTCCGAGGAGACCTTCAGCTTGACGGATTTTAAGTGCCTCGCATACCGCAGAGGTGTTATACATTTAAGATCTTATCACACATTCAAGACGTTTTGGAAGAACAATTCTTTAGAACAATTTTTCTGCTTTGTTACACTAATATGAAACAGCCATTCACAGCGGATCGTTTTGGGATTATCATGTAAAGGCAAAATCAGTGAAATGATGGTTGATGATGGTGGATTCGATGTTGATTGGTTGTTGAAAATGAATAACATTAAGTTTTGCGAAAGAAAGGGAAAAGTCATATCTTTCAAGGGTAAATCAGGTAGGAAAATTGTTTGAAACAGTTGTTCGTCTGAAATAAATGGATGTGTGGTTACCAACCGTACAAACTTTCTTGCTGTCTCTAGAATTCGAATCGGCCCAATTATATGGCAGTTGGCTTTGCTAACCAATTTCTAAAATGTGATTTGTGTTAGTAATAAAATATCTTTTAAATATGATTTGTGTCAGGTGAAATGCAAACGAAAATTAACCTTTTTTAACATTTTTATTATTATTATTGTGTATAGCCGAGGTGCTTAATCTCTAATGGCTGGATACTTGCTCGAAAGCATTCATCTATTTTAACTGCCTCATCTCTATGAAATTAAAAAGTATCTTTTGTATTTCTAATTGATGCTCGGTTAAGCAGTTGTATCTGAAAAGATATATTCTTCTGGAATGCGGTTTTTTTCGTGTTATGTATGATAAACGTGATACAGTGAGCTGATATTAAATTTTTACTGTTATTAAAATGTTTCGAAATGTAGAGCTCAAGAGTTGGATAACGTATGAGAACAAAAGATCTGTAATAAAATTATCACGTGTGAATATTTGGATCATTTAGATTTGCTATAAAATAAACATTATCAAACAATGAATATAAAAATATTAGCAATGCATTTTCGACTGGAGTTATT
>KK121094.1:49562-87093 GCA_000611955.2 Stegodyphus mimosarum
TTTTTTTTTTTTTTTTTTTTTGAAGCAGGAAAATGAGTTTTACAGTTTTTCTACCATAAATAAATTTAATCAGTTTTAATGTACTGTTGTATTAATAAAGTCGAGCTGTCCATGATAATTCAGACGTAAGTTCGGAATTAAATGTTGTTTAACAATGAAATTTTGTTCACTTTTCATATCTTAAGCTCAGAATTAAATTTGTCGTGTTTTCTTTTTAAATTATGCCCCTTCGACATAATTCTCCGGAATTTTTGTGCATTTTTATAATAAAAACTTTTTAAAAATATAATAAATTTAAAATTCTGAAATAAAGAATAGATCAAATTCAATATTTTTCTTGAATAGTGGGGAAACAAATTGTTGGAGCCTTATTCTGAGCATTTAATGAATAACTGGAAAAGCTGATTTTCTTCGGTGATAAAAGCTTCTTCGAGAGATATGCAGTTACTCTCAGAGCATCTGTCTCCTCAGTTTCTTTCACATACTGAAGAATCTGATTCCCTTAATTAATAAACTTAGTATAGGAGCATATATATATATATCCTTAGACAGGAAACATCATTGATTGGAAAAGTGTTGCATTAATTCAATAAGAGAAATTTGCTTAAATACTAATACGAATTAGGCGATACGTGTTTAATATCGCATAATGAACTAAAATTTATTTATGATTAAAAAAAACTACTTGTCCGGTTATTCAAGTTTAGAAGGTTAAAAATTATCTGATAATTCTGTTCTCGTCTTTTTAACACAGAATTCAGCACATAGTTCCCCTAGCCCCATAAAATTTTACGTCGCAAAAAGATTCCGATGTATTTATGTGATTATTGTCCTAATTCTTCGTTTCTAAATACCCATTTTTACGTGTAAAATATCACTAAAAACAAGATGCTTTTTAAGAATTACAGACTTTTCCGAATTCTGAAGCTACGCATTTTTCCAAATTGTTGATTTAAACACATATACTGTTACTCTTTCTAAGTCGAAGTCGATTATAAAAAATTAAAAAAAAAAGCGCCAAATTTAAAAAATTGCTAAAATTAAATGTATTTTAGCTTTTTTTAATTCTTGTTTTTTATTTCCTCCGAATCTAAGTCTTCCCTCTGTTAGCTTTGTGTCAAAGAAATGTGGTTGGTACATTGTGTGAGTAGAAGAATGAAAAAAGACATTACTATGCAGCAATTTAGGAACATTACTTAAAGTTTGTGTCTATATGAATATTAAAAAACAAAAATTATGCTTAAGTTCCGAATATGTTTCCTTTCCCAGGAAATGGTATTGCCATATTTTTATATCAAAATTTATTCGAATACTTTAATGGCATAGATAATCATCCTCCCTCAACTCCCCATCTTTGCCATGAGGGGTGGCTGAGAAGGTCAGCGGGTCGATTTCTTTCAACAGGGACGCCCAGTCAACTGACCAATAGCAGGCTGCGTTCATAAGCTGGGCGATAACCTCGTTTTTTTGTCTCGTCTGACCAATGAGAAAAAACCAAAATACACGAGCCATTAGTGCAATACCCAGAGCTTATTTTTCTGAGACTTCTTCAGGGCATTAAAATCTGCCCTTGATAAACTGATAGAATAAATAGAAAACGACATAAGGTTTTACCGATTCCAGTGTCGATGGTATATTATTCATATCAAACACGTGCTAGGAATGCATTATTTGAAATTAGAAGTATCCCCTGTTACGGGAAAGACACCTTTCTGGCTTGAATTGCAAAAGAATAGCATTGCCATATAATTGTCGTTATGTCTTATCTGGCATGACAAGTTATGTTGCTACTAGTATGTATGAATTATTTATTAGTTTTCATTATGAGTATGCACGAAAAAAAAATAACTTATCCCTTTCCAAAAATGAAATTGCATGGTTTTTGAGAATGCAGAGCTTGAATAAGTTTTTCTCAAAGCAGAACGAGCAGGTTAATTGCCATATTTCGTAAAGGGTGTTTGCTTATGATATCCGTATTATGCTTTTCCTGGTGATCACAAGGTTAAAAAAAAAAGTTTTCATCGATAAATTACTGTTAACTAAATAAACTTTATAGGGTTTTAATTATTCAGTTATCATTAAATATCTTTTATCAGTTACCAGTTACAAATGCTATAGTTTCTTCCTGTTGGTGATGTTATTTAAAATGCTCTAAATTAGCTCAACTGTGTGACTAATATTTATGTTGTTTGTCTTTGGGCAATAGCGGTATTTCTTTTAAATACTTTTGTTGCGTGTAGTAAGTATATGAGCTGGTTAATCATACAATAAATGAGAGAAAGTTAATCGCATGAGTGGGATGATACTGTAAAAATTATCCAAAGATCTAACAAATCATTAGGTTTTATTTCTGGGTTACGTTTTTAATGTTTGTACTATTTTTGACACTTCAGATTGTATCATTTGGTGTACATGTTACGAGCAGTTATTTGTATAAATATCACAATGAGACGGTCAGAATGTATTACCGATAAATTAAGAAATTGGGGCACGTAGAATTTTGAGTTGGAAAATTCTAGAAAATAATACATCTGAATTTTTTAATATATTTTATACCTATATAACCTTGTACAATTAGGGGTTTTAATTTGCTGGACTATCAAAAGTCTTACTTGTATACAGTTGTGCGGACTTTTGTATGAAGATTGCTTCTATCCCACTATCAATTTTAAAACTGTTTATCATATAGGTGCTGACATCTTTATATTAAGTCACGCTCAAGAAGATGTATGTCATAGCGAACGCTAGCTGACCTGATAAAGACGCCGAAATCCTTACACCAGGGCATACTTTTACTGCGGTCCTGAATTTCAAAAATTCCCCCCCCCCCCCCCACACGCGCGCGAATATCGCAAACAGTAAAAGTGTCATCAGGAAAATATGCTTAACGGCGATTATGCTAAAAAAATATTTAATGACTGAACTTTTAATAGTTTGAATTACTTCTGTGACGACTATTTCACTGTAGTCCAAGTTCACTATTGGTCTGTACTAATGACTAGTTCGCTAATTGTCACAAACCAGTAGTTAGTTCACTGTTGGTTGCAGACAGGTCACTTTCTGTTTGAGTTTGTTCTAGTTATTAATAGTTTGAGTTATTTCTGTGACCAATAAAATAAGTAATAGTTTGAATTATTTCTGTGAAATCAATTTTGTTAAATTAGCGGATTGCTGTTGAGTATGATATCCCGGAAGGATTTCATTACAGACAATGCCTTTGGGTACTGCTATAGGAACGTAGGATTATTTATTATCGAATGACACTTAAAAGGAATAAATAATATTTTATCCCGTTTAGGTACGAATCTCATCATTTTGATAGTAAAGCTTTTTTATTGAGTATATATATAGCATTTTTTGTGTTTTACTGTGAATTGTGTGTATCATATAGACTTGTTTTAATTTTGTGTGTATTCTCTCCTCCAGATATCCTTATCCCGAGTACTCAACGGCTTGAAAGAAAGCGAAAAGCATGCGTTCGGAGTGAGGTAGTAGGTTGTATAGTTTAGAACTACACCAAACGGGCGAACTATACAGCTTGCTAACTTTCTTCGATCCATGCCACAATCAACTCATCAACAGCGGAAATTGAAGACAAATCATCTTTTCTGCCCAAGTGTTAAGTGAAAAACTTTGTTTGATATTTTTTCTTGTGACAGTGACTTGCCTGCAACTGCTTTCAGCAGTTTTATGTGAATTGCCTGTGATTGAACTTTTGTAATCTGTGAATTACCTATGATTATATGTTTGTAGATCTTGAACTTATAAATTTCTTATTTATATAAAAAAAGGTATATATTTACTTTCTTTTGTTGTTGATTATCACACGAATTTAAAAAAAGCTTTTGCCTAGCTTGGAAAACTGCAAAAGAAAATGTAAGAAAAGATCATTTAATTTCCCTTCGTGTACTGTAGAGATGAAACTTAAAGGCTATGCATCATCTATGAATGAATGAGATACGCTCTTAAAAAACATTAGAAATACGATATTACCATCCATTATGCTTTGACTATCTTCACTATTTGCTTATGTTATGTTTAGCATTTTTATTTTCATTCAACATGTATGTGTTGGATTATCATGTGTATAAGTGGAATAAATTTTATGTAAGGTCTTCCAATTTTATAAGCGTGGCATAATTACCTTTTCATTCTAATTATTTAGAAATTTATATTAACTAGCTTAAAATCCGCAATATCTGATAACGATGTTGCTTTTCTGCACCTTTTCTCGGGATTTCGCTGTTCGTTTGAAGAAGCGTTAAAATTAACGCGTGCCAGCAAAAAATACTTAGATTTAAGACACAGGCAGATTAATTAATGAAGTGTATTAGATGTAACTTGATTCCTATTTT
Source organism: Stegodyphus mimosarum (assembly GCA_000611955.2). NCBI lineage: Eukaryota > Metazoa > Arthropoda > Arachnida > Araneae > Eresidae > Stegodyphus > Stegodyphus mimosarum. Next base: position 53,918 of record KK121094.1, read on the forward strand.
AATTCAGAGACTGGAAGGATGGAATTCTAGAAATTAAGGAGTGAATGTATATATTATTATTATTCAATTGTTGTTAAAAATCGACGGTAATGTTGTTAAATCGACGTTTAGTATGGTTAAAAAGAAAAAAAAATTTTGAACGTTTATTTTAAAAGTAAAATTTTGGTTGAGTAAAAGTTCAGGACAAATTTTCTGAACAATAGTTACGGAGATTTTGACCAATGCTTCTAAAAGGTATCAATCTTATAACAGTTCTCCATTCATTAAGATCTTTTATCTCCATTTAAACTGAAAACTTGTTATACTATTGCAAATTATTTCCATTGCTCAGAATTATATACAAAATAGCGTGATTCAATGTGCTATGTGATGTTTGATCTGTGTTTTGCATTCTGCGTGTGTTAAAACTTGAACCGGATTCTTTCTAAATTGAATTTTCTTGCATATTTGTTAGCACATTCATCGCTTTAAAAATATTTGCATTTGACCAAAAGTGCGTTCAACTTAATTTAAATTTATATACTCCTTGAATGTGAGATTTTAAAGAAATATGTCTCAATATGTCTGCTTTATAACTTAAAAGAATTACGTTTTGGTAGCGGTACTATAAATTCTGTATGGTTATTGAGATTCTATTTGAATTGCATTGCTCTGTATCATTTAATCTGATTCGTACCTTTATTCGCTTGATAGCTGCTTTTTAAAAATTAGTGTAATATTTTGCTATGAAATTATGGTCCAAAGGAGGAAATACTAAACAACTAACAATTTAAAAGTATGAACAAAATGGCTTAAAGAAAACGTTTATTGAAAAGCTTTATTGCTATGCATTCGCAATCAGCAGTGCTAGTTCCGATTCCACAAAGATCATCCTGCAGTAATTTCTCTGGTTCTTTGGAAAAGCAATTACACTTGAAAATCATTTGAGTAGTTATGGTAAATTAAAGTTCCTTTTAAATGAATGAATAAAAGTGTTCCAAAAATAAGTTTGGTTGGCTAGTATTTGATAAAAAAAAATCAAGTTTGGGGAAGAACAGTACGTGACACATAGCTTTTAAGTTATATGTTTGAATTCATAGTACATAATGATTTTTCACAGTTAAAATCTCCAGAAATCCCTTTGAAGACGAATGTTATTAACCTGTTAATTGCAATGCCCAATTTTTAAGATTTATTTCTTACTCCGTTTATTTTGAAAAGTTTAATGTTTTTTTTTTAAACTGGCAAATATTATTATATTATTTTTTATGCTCTCGTTGAAACTTAGGTTGCCTCCATTAAGTAGGAGTTGAAGTGTCTAATTAATGTGGGAATTATTAGTTAATTTTTCAAGATTTTATATTTCAGTGTTTTCAAAAACAGTGGTAAGTCACATTGTTAATTCATTATTTCTAACTATAGTTCCGAAATATTATTATTATTTTCTAAAATTTGCCGTTTTGTTTTCTTATATCTTTGTGAGATATTTAAAACTTTATTTACGTGATTAGTTTTTTATTATAAAAGCAACTTCAAATTTGATCTTATTAACTTAACACAAATTCGTGTTTTAAATGTCAACGGTAGTCAGGAAATCAAAAAATCCGGGTGAGGGGGAGGGATTGTAAATTTAAAAAAGTGGTAATTTATATTTAAAAAAATTTAAAAGCATAAAATTCGTGGTCCCTGGTCAGTGCAACTGTAATTTATCTCTTCGAGGTGAAACGGAAATTAATAACGCATGAATAATATGATATTCTGATTAAATTAAGAAAAAAAGAGGTTGTAATGTTCCATCAATCCTTAGAACTGTGCTGCTTAGTGTTACCTCTTCTGCAGAAGAATATGCGTTAACCTATCATCAACATTTTCATCTAGGAAAAAAAAAATATTCGCTTGAATGACAGTAACGAATAACATTTTCTAAGTAATATTGGCTTCATTGATATTCCCTGCGCTGTTTTTGGAAGATAAAAAATAAATAAAAATAAAATTAGGAAAAGTAGTTTTCATATCGGATAATAACATAACATGTCAATTAAAATAACTTTATACGGAGAAAAAATTATTGTGCCTTTATATTATCCAATGCTGTGAAGAAAGACTTCCGTGATTTGGCTTGTTTTATTTTGGATAACTTCCAGAGTTTGAGGAATTTTTATTTTGTGGAGATCTGCGATAATTTGTCTGCCTTAAAATAATGAAACGCATCAATTTCAGATGAAGTAAAACCTCAAAGTGTTGCTAGAGTTCGTTTCCTTGTGACAAAATGAGCGGCTACTTGTATATTTACTTTATTTTCCTCAAGTATAACGTAATTACGAATGTATTTCAGGAGGGATGCAGTCAGTTATTTACCTGTTAAGAATTTAATTGTTGTTTATGAATATAAAAAACTATTAATTAACTATTAAAATTCAAGTTTGGGTATTTATCAACATTTTCTAGGCTTTTTCAAGTTTAATGTATGAAACACGTTAAAAGTAATCTAAATTTAATGTAATAGAGTAAATGTAGTTAAATGTTTTTCATAGTACCTGCTTTTTAGTAGTTGTAGGGTTGAGAGGATCGTTATGTGTACATGTTAATCAGTTATATCTCTGACATTCCTTAATTTCAATATTCTTTTTACGAGCAATAAGTAAAAGTAATTAGGGTTCTAGCCTAAATTAAAGTAAAGTTGTAGAGGAAAACTTTTAACCCTTTTTGTGAAAAAGTAGTTCTAATGTTTTTTCAAATTACGTCTTTACTGATATTTTTTCAGCAGCTTAATGCGCAAAAATACTAGGCATGTTTATATTTTGTTTTTAAAAACATGTTTTGTAATATATAAATATAATTTGAAAAGGACGGGGGAAGATAAAAATTGTCTAGCAATGGTGAAAAGTTTGCATGCGGGGGGGGGGAGTTAAGAACCCTGCGTTAGTCAAGTACCCCTCGTGTGTTCTTGTCACAGTTAATGAAACTTTCTTCACAGCCGACGGCAGGCTTTATTATTACTATTATCATCCCTAGTGTACTGTACTGGTAGTAGTCTGGAAATTATAAATTAAAAAACAGATTTAAAACCTTTTTCCACAGTATCAGAATTTGAACTACGTACAGAGTGAATTAGAACAGATTTGTAATTAAGGATTTTATGCAAATAAAATGTAGTTTGTAATTAGTATTAACTATCTCAAACTAATTTATTAAATCGGTAGCCCGTATTGAACTTCTTAATATTATTCGGAGATTCTGTAAAGGGCGTTTGAACTGGAAAACACTTGGAAGAATCACCGTATCAGAAATAATTCTGTAATTTCATTCACGCAGTTGGTAGATTTGGTTCTCCTTCATTTATATGAGACATGTAAATATTATCTCATAACTCTGTTAATATTTTCTGTAAAAAAGTTAAAAACTCTTAGATTTAGAAATCAAATAATGTGTAACTAACTATTCATAGCCATCCCTCCTCTTTCCCCACCCTAACTTTTATTTAACAAAGTAAAACATGGAATGTTTAAATGTGTAATGTAATTCAAATATTATATTGCTGAAAGTATTTCTGAAATTATTAATAATCTTATTAATAATTATTATTGGTTATATAATCATCTGTATTTCATTTTACGTGCTTTGTTTGTAATTTTATGTGATAAATCGAGCTATATTTTTTTCTGAAGCCTAAATGCTTTCAGTTGGAATCTTCCTTTCACAGAATGCTTTAAATATTTTATAAGAATATAGGAAAATAATCTTTGTCTCATAATTTTTTTCCCTGATTACAAATAAACTGTATTTTGTTCCTCGATTCAAATTAATTTAAATAGGTATAGTTTTTTGTAGTGCTTAATACCGGTTAGATAAATGTTTTTGAAACTGTTGGATAATTTAAGAGAATCTCAATTTCAGGTATAGTTTTTTGTAGTGCTTAATACCGGTTAGATAAATGTTTTTGAAACTGTTGGATAATTTAAGAGAATCTCAATTTCAGAAAATAATGTTCTTCTAGGCTTTATATATTTGAAAAAAAAAAAAAAAAACGCTTTAATTGTATGGATGTAATTTATATTGCTAGTATCTAGCGCCTTGTTTGTACGAATTGTTATGACATTATCTTTAGAAGATTGCTTATAGTGTGAGAATGTTTCTCATCTAACTGATAGTATATGGGTAAATAATTTTTTTGTGATCCATGTGTCTACGTTTTTAAGAATGCAACAATGTAGAAAAACATCGCAGTTCGCGAATGATTTTCGAATATCATTCCTGAAAATCGCTGATGTCTTCAGTATGCTGCGTGTATTTTGTGATATTAACGTTTGCGAAAGACGACAGACTTGCCTCTTTAAATATTTATGCAATACGGATGCAGTGGATCGTTTGTCTGCAGACATTTCATGATAGACGGTGTCGGCACAGAGAGGAAGGAAAGACCCCACCAAACACTTTTGAAGCAGTCCATTCCACAAGCGAATGATTTCCGGGTATCGACCCGGCATGGCATCATCTCCGGCAAGAATCTTTTCTCCTTCTTAACCCATCCGCGCCAGGTGCTCCTTTCCTTCCTTACCCCAAAAGAGGGGGAAGGTTGTGATTCCACCCCTTTTTGCCTTTGTTCGCGATTCGAGTACCCCTACGGCGTTCTCTCACGACCTTAATCTCAGGCCTAAAGGTTCGGCAGTCTTCTTTGCCGGAAGAATCCCGCTCTGGGCTTCCGACGCGTCTTCGATTTTTTTTTTTTTTTTTATTGACGATGTTGTTGGAAACGCGAAATTGCCAAGATTATTTTCTGGGCATGTAGAGGGGTCACCCACCCTCTGTGTGTTTGCATGGGCCCTTAACCATCTCGTGTTATTGGCGAGTTTTTTGCAGTTCACACGCTGAAGCGTGAATTAGTTTCTCAAGCGCAGAATTAATGAGTGACCTGTGATTGAACCGAGCTTTGTTTTTGTCCAAGTCTTCCATCTTTTTTAGGCTGATTTCGGTTTGCATTCATTTTCTGCTTTATGGAAGTTTTGAAAATGGACGTTGTCTTGACAGCCTGATCTCATTCAGAGCCTAATGATATTTATTACAAGGTATTCTACTTTGTCTTATTTGACCTCTAAAGTGGAAGCGTGATCTATTTTATTTGCGCTGTTTCTTATCAGCTTAGGCTCAGTTTCATTTTAATTGGTCCAGGATTTAATTTTGACCATTTTACTTAAGTACCATTAGTTTCCTAATAATATTCAATATTTTAAGAGTGAATAAAGTATCGCTCTGGTACATGAGTAATAATTGGGTAAAATAATGAAGAATAGAGATAAGTTTCATAAAATAGCATTTTAATTAATATTCCCAGAGGTGGTTGAAAAAAAATTGGATTGGTTTAAGCTGTATAAGGGGGGGGGACTTTTATTATCCATTAAAATGTTTCGTGATACTTGCTGACTTTCGAACTAGCATACTTGCTACCACTATGGAATTCCGCATATGATTCTTCTTTGATTGTATTGAATGTGATTTTATCTTTGTTATTGCGTATGTGCTAAGCTGATAGTTTTCTTATGTAGTTAAAGTAATAGATGTAAAACCAGGCATATCATCTTCATCCTTGCAATTAACACAGGTCTCTATGGAATGGTGCTTATAATCTCGACTAAGATATGACGTGACAAGCTCTTCAGTTCGTGGCATAGAAATAGTGTAGCTTTGTGTTAGAGCATTATACAACACATGCAGAACATGTCGTAAAAGATATCGTACCTTCAAAGTTACAAGTAATTTGTAATTGAAGACGCATTTTTAAAATATTGATCTAACAAATAATGATAGAGGAAAAATAAAAATTAATAAAAGAGTAAAAATATGTTTTAAATTTTGCTTTCAAATAAGTCAAATTCAGAATTACATAAGCATAAAAAGGCCAGAGCTGCTTAAGATTTTTTTTTTAAACATTTTCTTCAGCATGTGATGAATTATAATTTGTTAATGTCTTTGATATCATCGTGTAAAAGCTTAAAGAAATTAATAATTTACGTGTATTTAGTATAATACTAACTAGGTTCTTGTGTAATGTATTTCTTCTCCATTAAAAACATTTCAAGAAAATACCCAGCCCAATTTAAAAAGAAAAAGAAAAAAAGAAAAGAAACTTACTGATGTAAAATATATTTGCTAACAGAATATTCTTAACCCAAAAAGGCCAAAGCAAATGAGGTTAAAGCTGATCTTTGTTATGGATCGGTAACTGAAAAAATCGTTTAAAAACTCGAGAATCATGCTCAGTATTGGAATTTAGTTATTGGTGTCACGTACGAATTTAGTAAGTTCTTAATTATGCACTAAAAAGATGTGTTTTTTCAGAGGGAACAGTCATTGACTAATTATTTCATCATGTAAATGTTTCTACTGACTTTCGAAATGACTTCGTAGATCAAATGAGGTTAGTAGGCAGGTCTAACTTTCTTCACCGTTTATTTAATCATTAACTAATTGGCCAAGACTGAATATGTCTTAGCCGAGTTAGCAGCTTAATCTGAAAAGTATAATACACCCACAGAAATTAAAGCTTAAGGCTTGGCTTGACTGTTAAGAAACTAAAATTAAAAGTGGGGAAGGCCTACTGACTGTACTGTGTAGCTGTTAGTTGGCCAGGTCTGCTGTAAGTTCTGAAAGGAATGCCTACTTAACCGAATTATCAAAGAAAATTTCTCCTAACTTTATATTAAAACTGAAACGTGACACTTCTGAGAACTGAGTAACCAGAATCAACTATTACAATTCCGTGGTGAGAGAGAGATAAGCACAGTCATTCCAATAACAAATAAGAACAAGCCAGATCAAATTATATTCGAAATTTTCCCATTTATCTTCTTCCTTTTTATCCAGTCTCAATTTACATACTTTTGGAATAGATGAGCTACTTGAAGAGTTGATTTGTTGAAATTGTCTTTGGAGGAATGGAATTAAAAATATTGTAATTTTTCATTCGTTTAATGTTACTAGATCACAGATAATGAAAACTGAACTTGTAAATTAAAACCCAAACCAGGCAAATGCAAATTTATTTGGGCGAACTGAAGCAGAATTAAAGAAGTCAGAAGCGAAGTGATTCAGGAAAGTAAACTTCTCACATAAAAAAATTTCATTCTGTTGAAATCAAGCTTCGAGTTTTAAGGAAAAGATTTTGAAAACTGGCTCGTATTCACGTTACACTTGGAAAACCAACCATTCAGCCAGCCCTTTCATTTGGGATCGGTTGATTCAGAAGTTTTAATGTACTCTTTTTCTTTGTTCATTTGTTCTTGTATATGCAATTGATTCCTTAAAAACCTTTCAAGCATTAATAACATTACGGCTGAGGTATTTTAAGATTGCTTAATAGTAAATTTTTGTTCCGAGTTCGGAATGTCATTCCGAATGAATGAATTCTGAGTCACTGCACGATGTTTTCGGGGTTTCCCCTCTAATTCCCTTTAACATTCGTCCTTGAAGACATGTCTTGCTTAAGCAGGTAATCCTGATATTCTTTTCATTAGCCATTTAACCTAACCTAATTCTAGCGGAATGTTGGAGAGAGATGGGAGGCGTTATTAATTCTAGTGGCAGTAAGTATTGGAAAACAAATGAAATAACAAAATAGTTCTGCTTTTGGTTGTATAAGTACTACCCAAGCATTACAATTTTGAATCTGTACAGGATTCTTAGTTGTTGGTTTAAGTGAAATGTGTACAAGTTGGGTCTTTTCTCCGTCTGTTTCGTATTATTTTGTTTTTAAGGTATGTTCAAAATTGAGGTTACATTTTAACATTTTGAAATTGCACAAATCTGCATGAGTTTAATCACTACTCGTCTGATTCCGCGTTTCGTGCCAAGTTTTTAATTAATAGTTTGATGTAGCCCATCCGTATCACATTTGAAGGATATCTAGCAAACATGCCACGGTTGTACAGTTTTGTTGGTAATTTTCTTCTATAAGGTATCTCGGCAAAAGCGCCGGATTTAAATGCCCGAAAGAATACTTTATTCTTAGAAAATTGAAAAAAAAAATTTTCATATTTACAATGGGTGAATATTCCGATTTAAAAATGTCGTGCTTGATTTGTCCTGGTAACATTGGCATTTCATCACTGTGAAGTTCATGTTGTAGGTTAGTCGATATGGCGCGCTACACAAAGGAACAGAAAGTTTTGATCCTAAATTCATTGCAAAAATGGCGAATGTTATGCACAGGCTGTTAGAAAGCTTCGTGCAGTCTTTGCATGTAAAGTGCACTAATAGAACAACAGTTCCCAGATTGATAACGAAATTTGAGGATGCAAGTTTGATAGCAGATATTAAATCACCACACTCTCGAACTAGCTGGTCTGTTGAAAACAGCGCTATTTTGCGGCGTGGCAGTTTTATTGCAAGTCCCCAAATTCCGATTTTAAAAGAGAAACAACAATAGCAAAAATAAATAAATAAAAAAATACAGTGTGAAATTGAATGCGTCGCCTGGATAGGCAGGTACGCTAAAAAAATTATTGCAAATTTCATGGCGAGAGGGCGGTGCTGCAGTAGAGAAACATATGCCGTACATTATTCTTTATTCTTATGTGGGAATTTTATTTAATTTACTTCGTAGTTATTTTATATTTGAGCAATTTGCCCATCGCTCTTGCTTTCAATTCACACTTTTTGTCAAAATTCAAATTATCTATCTAGTTGTTCTAGCGTGTATTCAAATGAGTAGAAAGAAATTAGTATTTAAGTGAAGGTTTTTGGAAGGTGAAGTCAGAACGCGTCAGATATTTTTCTATGGCTTTGAGTTTTCTTGCAGTTAGGCTTGTTTACGCCGACTCAGCACATACGAGTCAGAGCCAGCTTGCGTGATATTTAACATGGGAATCCGTTAGGCTATTCATTTAATTTTAAGTTATTCGCTATCATTTGAATTAAGCCAAAAGTGTTGGCATTTGTAAGCACACGGGTTGGTGCCATCTGTGAACTTTATTTGAGTTAATGAAGGGTTTTTTGCACCCTTTCGCTGATTTTGTCGTGCTTCAAGACTTAAGGATTATTCTCTAAACAGTCATCTAACTTCGAGCATAGTTTATGATAGCAAAGCATGCGAGACGTCATACTTAAATCGGAACATATACCTGTTGTAAGTATGTTAAAATATTTCCCATTTTCGGAAGATAAACTGTTCTATTAGATATATTGATTCCGCGTTTTTTTTTGGGGGGGGGGACACTGTATATTTTTGCTAGATGGTTGTTTTATAGCCAGTAAAGGCTTGAAAAGCAGAGCAAGGAGAGGGACGGAGAAGATTCGGTTGAAAGTTAAGGCGAACAGTAGACGATAAAATATTGTTATCTTCAACTTTGGTTATTAGCTATCTTGAAATGTTTGTGATTTCATATTGGAACACATGAGCTTCGTTATTTATCCAGTTAAAAAACGCTTGATGTTCTGTGTATTGTGTAGTATGATATTTTTTTTATCGTTTTCTAATATCAGAAGTCTTTTAAAATTATTTCTAAACTTGCACTGCCATTTAAAACTAAGTGATAATTTATAAATGTGCGTGAGTGTGAATGCGAAAATATGATGTATCTATTCTTTCCGTCTTAGAACTATAAATGATTGTATGTATATTAATGTAAATGTGAATAGAGGCGCATGTATGCATAGATACAAAAATACAAAATATACGCTCCCGCTTACACTCAAAATGACATGTAATAATCTGTATTTGTGACAGCATAGTTCTGCCCACTCAGGTGCATTACTTAAAGGTAAAATATATACATATTGCTCTTGAAGTTCATGCCAAGTTCAAAACAAAACAGGGCAATTCATAGCCCAGCAGGCTCATTTAGGATAATCGAATGTAAAATGGGTTTGGATTTCTTTGCCCATGGCAAAGCATGCAAAAACTCTTGACTAAGTGGAGAGATGCTGAAGAGTTTTCTAAGAAAACTGGCTCATGTTACGCATGAGGAGAACCTCGAAAGCGTCTTTACAGCCAGCCCGTTCCGGAACGAACTACCAGTGTTTAGCAATCTTAAACACTTGCCCCATTGGTGGGCATCAGATGTAAATTAGGTACATTTAATAGATACGCAAACAAAGTAAACCTTTAGAAATTACAAAGCTAAGTTCACTAATTCATTAATGTTGTATATTTATGCTAAATGGTTTGATAAAAGCATCTAAAACGAGTCTTATTTTTTAAATTCTGGACGCATTCCCCGTTTACGTAGTGTTTTATTTAAACTGTGAAATGTTTCGAAATTACCTATCTCTGTTAAAGTGATAACGTTTAACGTAAACGTTAAATGGATATCAGTGCCCAAGCGGCGCAGAATATCCTTTAATATTTTGCTCTTCAAATTTAAGCTGATTTCGATGAATGGAGGGAAGCCATAGAATAGATTTGGCCGGAATCCCATCAACTCTGCCCACCAATTAAAATCACGTGAGTTCTCATTAATCGTATTCGTCCAGTGACAATCAGCTCGGGCAATTCGCTTTTGTTAGTTGACGGAAAAGGTTTTATTGGTAGTTCCATTTTATTTTCTGTTGATGATCCAAGATGTTTAACAAATCAAATATGTTTCTAAAAGGGAGCGTGTACTTGCGTTTACAGTAAAAACCATGTTAAAAGTTGTGTAGGCTCCTTTGAAAATCGGCGTGAAATTGAATAACTGTCGTAATTCAGTCTTGGTGTGATATATATAAAAGGCTAAAACTTTGTTAGTGTTTACCATTTATCTATTTAGTGTTTTAAGGACACGAACAAAAATAAATAAATAAGTAAATATTAATTTAATCTTTTACAAGGAAATTTGTTCTGTTTTAAAAATATTTATTATTGGATAAATTTGTCTGTAGTTTTGTGTATAATCGTAAAAAGCTTTAATTATATATAAAATTATTAATATGAGAATTTTTATAAAAATTTTTAATTATTCTAATATTAATTCTAAATTTTTAGTATTAAAATTTCATATAAAATTGTTTTAGCAGTTCTTATTTTAATTAGTGCACATTTTTTGCCGTCGCTTTAACTGCACATTAAATGATTTAATGTACATTTATTTATGCTCTATTGTATTCTGTTTACTCTTTATATGTGTATATTTAATAATTAAGAAGATTCAGAATGTAATTTTTTGTTATATATCTATATATAATTAAGAATTAAAAAACTAAAAATTAATCTTTTATTACTGTCCTGAATTCTTCTTAATTTCTTAATTTTTTTTAAAAATTCAGCCATTAATAAATTCAGAACGGCTATTATGTGGAATTGTGATTTATTCCATGTTGATACGTTTACGTAATTAAACCATTCATTCATTGTACATTAATAAAATGGACATTTCTTTTCCTGCTTCTTTTGCCCTCTAGGCTTTTCTCGTCATGTTGCATTTGCCTTCTAGGTTCGAAGGCTTCTAGGCTCAGTTTCTACAAATCTGATTGCTTTATATATATAAATAAGGATTTGTTAAGATTAGATATCAAAACAGATTTTTGGAAGAGGAAATATCGTTTAATATTAAAAGCTGATCTTGAAGCCAATATATTGCAGTGAATTGAAAATAGACATACCATGAGTGCACTGTGGGGGAAAAAAAGAGAGTTAGCCTTTTTCTTTTGTATTTAGAATTGTAAATCTTTTTACATATCATCAGTTAGTCCGAATGAATTTTGTAATCAGGAAATAGGATCACTCTTTTGAGGAATTCCAAATTGTCAAAGTCGAGCACCAGTTCGGTGATGTTACTTTTGCACTTCATACTGACATTTAAAGTTACATGAATTTCAGGTATTTTGATTGATTGTTTAGAATCCAGAAAAATATAAAGATTGTAAAATATTTATCATTTTAGAATTGTGTGACAATCCGTATACTAAGATAGTTTATTTTAAACTTCATTATTCTTGCGAATTCGTACTAATTAAATTATGCAGTAAAACGATGCGTTTATAGTTTCAGTTTTTGATTCAATTAAAGTGATTTTATATTTTAAACATTTTTCACACTTTGCTTAAAGAAACAGTAACGAATGCAGAATTTGTTATTTCTTTTCGTCGTGTTATGTGCATTTGGCACTGATTATGTGATAAATCACTAAAAATGTTAGTTTATTACTGCTGTGTCAGAAAACAAGATTTTTGCTAGAGGTCTATCTTAAGACTGCAATCCATTTGTTCCGGGTCAAAAGTAGGGCAAGATATAAGCTGCCTTATGTGATCTAACTACAGCAAAAAGTGGGGGAGAGAAAAAAAGTAGAGAAAAGAAAAAAGGAAAAAAGAGGAGTGGATGTATAAAAAAATTGTAATTCTCATTTCTTTAGAGAGGGGCACATCGAAAGGAGGGGGGAAAACAGAGCGAAGAATAACGGCTGTTCAACTCTCCCGTTTCGTTTACTAACGTTCTGTAATGGTAGGGTTCGTGAAAAGAGTGCAAAACTTAGGTAGCTGGCATATAAAGGTTGAGGTTGAGGTTGAAGTTCTTTAACTTTCTTTTATTTCGTAATGGTTACTGTTTGATTTCAATTTCTGAAGAAGAGTCATTATTTTAATTCTGGATATGATAGAAGTTCTATAAATTCGGATTGCTGATTATTTAGAGGTAATACTTGCTTGTTAGGTTTTCGATAATAGTCGAAGGATTAAATAAAGTTTAAAAATAAATAAATCAAAGCTTCGTGCTTATAAGGTCATAAAAATTGGAAAGAAGACTATGTCGCTGCTTAGAAAAATAGATTAGTGTTCTAAGACTTCAAATAATTTTTAATGATGTTTTCAAGGTGTAAGAAATGGAATTAGCAGTACATTCTGGCATGATCAACACAGCATTTCTTTTTTTCTTTTTTTTTTTTTTTTTTTTTTTTTTTTTTTTTTTTTTTTTTTGTGGAATTTACTGATTTCCTTAAAAGTTTATAGAACTTGAATTTGATATTTATGTTTTCAAATATAATAAACCTCTTAAAATTCAACAGCAAGCAATATTTTATACGCGTATTTATGATTGTCATTGTGTCCAAAAGAGCTCGTGAAGAATCTGTATCCAAAATATCGGTCATCTTTAACAACCATTTAACTTAATTTAGAGAAACTTCAAATTTAACAATCTTTCATTGTTTTTCTAAAATAATTTTATTATTTTGGTTTACAAAACTTTAACCAAATTGAGTCATTTTCTTACATATGTTTACGAGAATAAGTCCTGATTTAAAAAAAAAGGGGGGGAATCATAGTATTTTTATTATCATCAGAAAATTGTATTTTTATTAATTTAATATGCTTTTATCAGTAATAGTAGTTTACAAAATGGAATGGTAACATTAAATAAATAAATGTGCATTTGAACATTAACCGGTCTTTTTTGTGGCTTTTGTATGTTTTCGGTTTCATTATGGTACATGTTTGATTGAAAAGTTACTCCGTATCTATTTTGACTCGACGATTGCATCTAGAATGTATGTTTGTGATAACTTAATAAAATGCTGCATGATAACTCAGATTCCACTGCAGACGATGCTGCTTTTTCCCCTTCTCTTCCGCCCCCAATTTCTAAAATTTGAAGCATTTGTCGAGATATTTAAATAGAACTTTGTTACAGTTTAAATGCAGGTAACACGATCTGAAAAGTTGCGAAACCGAGAAAATCTTTAGTGAAGTGGGGGGAAAATATTCTGACGTTAATCGTATTTGTTTCTATTTATCTTAATGTAAAATTCAGTTCGGTAAAATCATTTGTGTATTTCAAACGCTGAAGAGCAGTATTCTATTATCATAATTAATTAACGTTGTTCCATGATGAGGTATTGAAAATTACTTTTGAAGTTTTCTGACTTTCCAACTAATAATGGAAAAAATATTAAACAAAAGAATATAGGTATATTTCCGAGTATTTAATTGTAACTGACCATGGAATTATGCATATGAAACCGTGCATAAAATATTATTTCTCTCTCTGGCTCTCTCCTCACCCCTTTTTTTAAAGTAATGAATTATTTATTGTGATGTTGAACTCGCATTTTATATTTAAATTTATTTCAGCTGACGAATAGTTAGTTCTTCTAATTCCAAGAAATTGAATTCTGCGCACGGTAATGAAAGTAAAACTCCTCACAAAGAATTATGTTGAAACGATATCCAAAAACATACGTGGTTTTTTTGTCCAAAGGGGCTTTATCCCTGAAGGACTATTGTTTTCGTTTTGGCATATTCACTAATTTAGAGAAACGCGTCTGATTCGCTTTTCAGTTGTTGCCTCCAAACATTATCGCCCTGTATTATATTTAAAGAAATTAAATACTGAACAATCTGCATAAATGTAGGTATGTTTCTCGCATCGTAATAAAACAACGGTACCTAGAGCCAGCCAATTTTGAATAACGGACGTTTCCCTCCGAATATGGGCATCTGGAAGTCCAAATTTGGGAATTTGTTTTATTATCTATTTCACATTTTGTAAAACATGAACGAATTTTTGATTAACAGGCTCAACGATTTAAAAGCGAGCAATGGCAACACTCTACGGGTTATTTAAATATATATATATATATATATATATCTCCAGCGCGCGGAACTGTGTATCGGAATTTGTAAAGATATGCTCATTTTAAAATTATTTTGTGATATTGCTATTGAACTGAATTTTATGGTTTTAGTGCGAAGAACATGGTATTTAATAAATAAAGCTAACACACAAAGCGTTAAAAAAACGCCCCTTTGGACGTAATTTAAAATCTTAAATATTTCAGTTCCCCCCCTCCCAGTTGTTCTACTTCCTGCTTATTCGAGCGCAGTTTTGAAAAAAATAATAGAACTAAATATTATGAAATTTTAAGCTCAGATTCTAATCTTTATTATTTTTATCAATAAGAATTCAGATTAATACGGCCGATATGGTACTGGGATCATGTCAGCCATTTTTCTCATACGAAGGTATAAGCAGTTTATAGTTTTATTATCTTTGCTAATTTTTATGCCGTAATTAGTTGGTTAATTATATGAGATGGCAACATAAGAATAGTGTATCAAATTCTTTGTTCGAAAGTTGATTCTTGACGTGACGTTTTGTGAAAATAGTGAGTTTTCCTTTTAAAAAAATAATGAATAACTGAATTTAAACTTTTGTGTATTTACTTTGCGTGTTAACCCTGAGTCATGTGGATAAGAAATGTGATATTAGAAAGAATTTGAAAATTTCGTACTAGTATTGCTATAAAGGTATCGTTGATCCGTAAAGAACACCTGTAGAAGTTTACCGAATTGGTTTTATTCCTCCGTATGTCGCTGTATTTGTAGACAAGTTTGAAATCTGACACTTTCATTTTTACTGGAACTGTTACGATATTATTAACTTTTAAATACATAAAATTCAAATTGAAGCAAAATAGGAGCAGTTATATGCATATGTTCAAAATGAATTAGCAGATAAACAAGTATAGCAGTACACTGATTTTTGATAGCGCCAAAAATTGCTGTTATTCATAACGTGACCTGTGAAGTGGGAATGGGTGTGTAACATTGTTTATTGCATACTGTGGTTTACAATAATTTTTTTGTTGTAAATCCAACTACCAAAACGATTAACGAGCTTCTCGATAAGGCATTCTTAAATAAATACTTTTAAGGATGGTTGATATATGCGAATTATTTTCTTTCTTATATATTTGCCTATTAGCTTTTTTTTAATTTTGTTCATTAAATAATTTTTGAGAAAATAGAATAATTGAAACTTTTCCGAATAGCTATAATTCTGTTCAATGGCGGCCAACATCAGCATATAAATTCACGTGTTCTAAACATATTATGCAACCGCATGGCATGGATGATATTAAGGAATAACCCACGGAATAAGGAATGTGGATGATTTCGAAATGTTAGGTATATTTATTTCAAATTGCCTTTAAAAATAGTTTTTGCAGGTAAAATAACATACAAAACAGGTAAACGTTAAACATGTTAGAAAACTAAAATTGCCATTTCTAGTACATTTATTAGGGTTCCTCAGTTTAGTCCTTAAATGGTAATAGAGTATTACAAAGCAAGTTCAAGATAATCACTACTTTTCTAGAACGTTACCAGATATCTATCTGTATGAGCACTGTGCATCTCTGCATTGTATATACCACTGGTCTCAAACTGGCGGCCACTTCAATTATGTATTTGTTTTTAATACAGTGATTGCAGATTTAGGTATGGCATAAATTCATTGACAGGGGGTTGCAATATAGTATTGATTAGGCGAAGAGGGAAGCATTAGCCTTCATTATAATGGTCATTGCATTTAAACTAAATGCGAAATTAGCGTTGCCAGAAATATATTATTTTTTCTGCATGTGTCAAAGAAAATTTAATACATAGAAAAGAAAGAGAGAGAAAATAGGTAATCATTACTAATTCTCAAGTTTTTA
Organism: Stegodyphus mimosarum; assembly: GCA_000611955.2. Lineage (NCBI taxonomy): Eukaryota > Metazoa > Arthropoda > Arachnida > Araneae > Eresidae > Stegodyphus > Stegodyphus mimosarum. The sequence continues at coordinate 70,297 of KK121094.1, forward strand.
GAATTTGTTTATTTTTAGATTATGTTTTAAGTGAGTTATTTAGTGGTTAATTTAGCCTATTGTAATTATTTGATATAAATATCAGCCTGAAAATTTCATATTTAGCAGTTAGTGCGTTTCAGCTATAAAGAATAGAAAATAAATACTATAAATTTGAATTTTTCCCCCTTGCGTTATTATTATTATATTGCTTATGTGTGTTCTGATAATTATTTGGTAATAGAAATTTGAAATCAAGTAAAATTATTCTTAAATTTTGTTTTATTTTGTCGAAAAAGAGTTCCGACTTTCAAATTGTGCAATAGACCCTCATGGAATTTGAGTTTAAGACCACTGTTTTACGCTATTAAAAGAGGAAGAAGAAAATGCATATGCATTTTGAAGTCCATAGTGAATAATAATAATAATTTCTTAGCATTGCCATGGCCAGTAGAAAAGGAATTCTGAGGCCTTCAGTTGGCTAGCGCTTCATTGGCTATCTAGGCATTTAGAAGGTATGCTGTGAAGAATAATTGAATGTTTTAAAGAAAAAAAAATACCTTATTCACTGGATCAAGTAAAATTAAAAAAAAATATTGCAACCTATGCTTTAAATTTTAAACATTCTATAAATTTCATGCAAGTTTATTAAAGAAGAACTACTGTTTTTCGAATTTTGAAGAACTACTATTTTTCGAATTGTATAATTTTGAAATTTGGCAATAAATACTTTTCCTCAAAAAATTGTGAGTTGTCTTAGTTTTGTCTGTGTGATTTTCTTCCAAAAACAGATAGTACAACACAAACATGAAGACTATTTTTAATGCATATTGTTTAAAAAATAATTGATTTTCTTATTAGAATGCAAATAATACATGTCTACAGTTAAGTTCATGTAACAAAACAAATACAGACATCAAATAATAAATCATCTTGATGAAATCAAGTATCTTCTCAGTAATAATGAATAGTATCTTTTGAATTTTGAAGTCTGCATACTTTTTTGAGCGAGACTTGTAATTAAAAAAAAAAAACTAAATACATTGAAATTTATTAAAAATTCTGTCATTTCATCACAAACTTATTTTTTTATTTCTTCTCAAAATTTGGATAATTGCTGTTATTGCTAATTCTTTAATGTCGCAGAGAATAATGGTAATTTAGCTAGATGCTTTTTTACGTCCCATTTGAATTTATTTCCAAATCTATCAGACTGACAACTCTGTTTCTCAAGGCTCTTGATTTCCCTTGCTTTAGCCGTATGGCTTCTTCCCACCTATTTTTGCTTTCATTCTCCCCCCTTACGGAATTTCATTAAAAATAGTTTTAAACAAGTTAATTGTGAAAGTTATTGCTTAAAAACCACCTCATTGAATTCTTTTGGAAAAGCTTTAAGGTTTAATGCTTTAATTCTTTTTTTTTTTTTTTACAGTGCTTTAAACTGAAAATCAATTTAAAACAAACGTTATAGTATCAGATTTGTAAATAACACGAATATGTAATCCGGAATTGGATATTTTAAATCCTGAATTGCATTATTATTTTTTAAACTTAATTAAAATATTTAATTAAATTTAAAGGTGTTTAATATAATAGTGCTCAGCTCTTATAAATTTTAAATTCATATTAATAATTGCCTATAAAAACATTTAAGCACTTGATCATCAGCTGATGTCATCTTTTAACAGTTAGCTTTTGTAATCAACTTTATTAATACTTATTAATTATTTTTGTAGTTTTGTTTACTTTAAATCCTTTACTGGAATAATTCGCTTAGATTTGCGATAGCTCCAGGAAATCGTATAAAATAAAATACAACGTAATACGAAAAAAATCTGTTATACCTTCATTTGTTATTCTGGTGTAGAAGGTTTCTTTCTTTTACCTTTTCGTGTGACCTTTAAATATATAGAAAATTCACTTTTTCTAAAACCAAAATCTTCAAAAAAACTAACTGGAGTGTTTTTTATATCAATGAGGTCAGAGTTTTCCTGCTTTTTTCTCCCCCCCCTTACTGAGATATATTTCTAAATAATTACAACAACAGTGATTTAAATTGTGCCGAAGTTCTTTTAGTCATTCAGAATTCCATTGTTTAGTTGTTTATTTCTAAAAAGCACACTTGACGGGTTGTCTCAAGTGGACATCTTGTAAGATGATTCTTCCGTTAAGATATGTTTTTGATATAAAAAAGGCTCAAATTTTAATTTTGAGAAATTTTCAATTCCGAGGATAACAGATGTTAGCTGCTCAAGAGCTGATCATTTGCAAAAGGTAAACCCAGCGTAATAGATTGCATTAAGATAACAACACATTCATATTTCATGTATGCCTTCCAGTGACCGAGCTGCTTCAAGAAACCAGTGTGAGGCAATGATTTTTAGGGCTTTAAACACTAGTAGCGGGAATTACCTAGACAATTATGCCTATTCATTTGTTTAAGAGCATACCTAGGGGATGATAGTGCCAAACTGGCATAACAGTCTGAAGAGATTAGCCATGGCTCCTGTTTAATAAAGTAGATAAACTTTTTTAAAGCCGTTAGTTTAGGCAATCTGAAAACTGCTTGGCATTTATTTAAGAGTTTAGTCGTGAACTTCCTTTAAACCCAGTAAAATATGCACTCGAACAATAAGCAATCGGATTAGTTTGCGCATTCCAATGACATTTGTAGTATCTTTTCGTTTGTCATAGATTTTTGTTACCTGAAGTTGTTAGCTTCTTGTATTTCTTGCTGAAAATTTCAAAGGATGAAAACTTGTACCCTGTATGCCAGAAATGTATTATATCATATTGAGTTAAGTAAATAACCCTTAAGCACTTTAGCCTAGCCTCGCTTTAACTTTCTCTTGTCTTGACTTCTCTTGTCTGTAGAATTCCTTAACTTGTGAATCCCGTGGCTGTTTCGATCTACTGATGAGAGCTGTGTTTAAACAACATTTATTAGCTAGATTTGTATAATAGCTTATTTTAGTGTTTGTTTTCATAACTTTCCAATCATTAGGGTAATGTTCAGACCAAGGTATGTAAGACAATAAAATATTTTGAGCAGTAATTTATGTATACTAAATGATTGAAAAATCTTAACTCAACCGCTCAGACCTTCATTCTAAATGTGGCATTGCAATCTTGTTAACGTTCTGGAAAGCTGATTTTATTCGCTTGAAAATCAAGTAAAGTCGGCATATTTTGTTTTATCTCAATTTTATGCATAGCAAAGTTCTACGTATTTCCATTATTTTGTTCAGAGCTGTTTTATAAACGGCACTTCATCTAAATACTTTAACGGTGAATTTTCTTTATGGGAGATGTCTTCATTTGAGTTCATGTTTGTACAACAGGTAGTCCTCTAGTTTTGGTATAATAATATTAACTATAACTTTGTAACACTAAATGTTTTAATGCATATATATATACATATTTAGTGCTTTTAAAATTAAACTTACTATTTATTTAATAAATGCTTTATACATTAGTTAAACTGCACGTGAATTTAAAATATGTGTTTTTTATCTAAACGGTTATAATATATATATTTCGCCTGGTAAAGACGGTGGATATTTTAATTTTATAAAAATAATATTTTTTAAATGTTCTATTTAGTTAAATTAATTTTAACTTATTATTTTTATCTTATGATTTGAATGTTTCTATGCTTATTACTCTTCCAGGATCATTCTAACATGGAACTGCTTTTTGCCTATATATCTTAATTCGCTAATTTTTTTCTATTTGCTTTTTGCCTATTTCTCTGTTATTATAATTCTATTCCCTAATTTCTTTCCATTTGCTTATTGCCTATTTCTCTATTATTTATTCCGTTAATTTTTGTTAAAATTTTTAGGCTGGTCGGATATTTTTAGTTTCGTCGATTGATTTACTCTTTTTATTCTTTGCGAAATCTCAAGTCTGCTGCTGGACATAGCTTAGCCAATTTAGAAGGCTTTGCGCATATGCTTATGCAAATACTGTTGCCACTTTTTAAAATATAATACATAAGTATAATCTATTTTGAAGAATGTGACAATGTGTAAAATTTTTTTCCGTAGTTTTCCCTGGGAGTATTTAAAAATTTAGTACTGTTACATGAATTAATTAAAAGACTTCTCCTTGCACCTCTGTAAATTTGATGCAAAGAAGAGTTGCATTTTGAGTTGGCTGCATAAGCTAATAATAATAATTTTTGCACTTGTATTTTATTTCTGTTTTACAGCCGAAAAATCTGTAACTTAATATTAACTCTCTAAAAAAATCGCTATTTATTGGCTGTGCTTGTAATTTTTATATATCCTTAAATAAATACGGCGTTTTTTATATACCCTTAGATAAATACGGCATATTGTTAGATACATGACATCTCTCTGCAGGTTTTTGAAGTACCTGTTGTTTCTTACAACAGTATTTCACGTCAGGTGATTTCTCTTCAAGCTGGAATTCTACTGTAATTCGGCATGGTTTTCCTGAAAAAAATAAGAAAGTTGTATATGATTTGGTTATTGAAAATGCATACAAAATTATTGAAATAATTATAAATATTTCGACTATACTTGTATTGAAATTAATTCAAATTTTCAAACATATAGCATTTCTGAGTTAAATGGAGTTAATAAAGTCTTGTAATCTGTGTTATCCAGTAACCATAGAATTCGGTATTAGTTGCCCAGATAATACAATACAAAATTCATAGTTCAAGATCCCCCCATGGTGTTTTGCTTGAAAAATATTGTGAGTGAATACCAGTTGCCTTAGTTTTGACTGTTTTTCTTCATACATTTCATAGACAATAAATATTGTCAGATAATGCCGATATTGTACGCATTGTACTGAAATCGGTTGTTACAGAAGCAAAAAAAAAATTATTATTTTGTAAATAAATTAATTAAAGTAATTTTTGCTTATCCCTTCTGTGTTATCAGGTCAGGTAAAAAATTGAGAACGAAGAATTGAACTGAATTTTTGTGCTTAAAATCTAGAAAACAAAGTTATTTTAAAAAGTTAATTTTTAAGCCAATTTTGCAAATTTTATTATTTTATTTTTTTAACAAAATTCCAGGAACATGATCTTTGACATTAAAAACTTGTTTAAAATAGATAATGCTATTTTTTATTTTAATTAGATTACTTTATTAATCTTGCTTTTGTTGTTCTTATAAACAAAGTAAACAGTAAATTCCATAAGTTTAATATATTCTTTATAGTACGTTTGTGTTACAGTGCAAAATGTATTTTCTCAAATTTCATAACAAACTTCATATAATACTCAGTGCGATAAATATATAAATCTTATTCGCATCGATGGATGTACAGTCTGATAAATACATAAACCTCCGAAAAGCCGTTGATGCTGCGTATGTCATGATAAGGTATTACAAAATTGCAATATTTTAGAGAATGGTTGTAGCATAACTTTTTCTGCATCAGGAAAACTGGAGGATACTGTGGAAAGAAATTAAAAAATTCGCATTTCTTAAAAAGGCAATAAAATTAAAATGTAAAGAAGTCCTTTTTAAAGTAGTAGTTATTAATCATAAATTCATATTTTTTAAACTCCATTGTTGTCTGCGCTATTTTAGAACCCCTTTTCTTCAAGTATAAGATAAACCTATCTATTTGAGCGATACTAGGGGTTATGATTAAAAAAGGTGCATTTACAGCATGGAGGAAGGGTATATGTTGTTAAGGTATAATAAGTTGTTTAAGTTGTCTTTCATTAAAAACACTATCAATTGAAATTTCCATGAAACATGTATTGCCATACGCTTCAACTACAATTTACTTTTGTAATAAAAAATTATAGAATATTTTTGAACAAACTTACGGAAGAACATTTATAAAATTAAATAAATCAGTGAGGCACAAAATATTTAGTTCATTAGAGAACACCTGACTGAGAAGTGTTTTTTACCTTTTAGACGATTAATACTGTGCATGACTTCAGAACTTTCCATCTCTTGAGAAACAGTGCAATCTATCTTGAGAAACAATGCAATATCTGCTTTACTCTGTGATCAATAATATGTTCCGTATCGCAAAATTAGCTATGTTTATCTTATATATTCATTCAATTCTTCTGGCTTCTCTCTGAGGTTTTGAACTTAGAAGCTTTCTTTTTGAAGAGTAGAAATGCCATATTCCAAAAGAAACTCTATATCTTTTGGCAACTGAGGATTTATAATTTAGACCTAACCTATACCCAAATATAGGTGTAAACATTGAATTTACACTGCTCTTTCTCCATACATGACAGCAGTCATCTAGTGCTGTTCAAATGTCAACAATCTTGCTGCTGACATACATCAAATACAGTGAATTACAATTAATACACACGTACATAAAATATTATTATCTCTTAACTTATATATCGAAACTTAAGTATAGAGTTCTCGAAAAAGAATACTAGTAGATTAAAACGTGTGATTTCAAAAACGTTTAAACACGTCTAAATGACCGAAGCATTGAAATGTTGTGAAATAGTATAAGATTTAATAGAAGTTAAGCGATTTATTAGAAATTAAAGATGTGAATAAAATAGTATTTTTTATAGAAATGAGGCTAGTTTCTCAACTTCTGGACTGAAAGAAATATTTCAGCTTATTTCCACTTTCTGAGAAACTTCCATCGTGTTCAGCACAGCATGACAATTTTAAGATCCTGTCTGGCTATCATGAATTTATTTTACTAGAAATTGTGTATGATGAAAATATCTTTGATTTCCAACATACTTGCATTAAAGGATTGCAACAGTTATCTTCGTAATTTATCGGATTTGAAACAAGGTCGACTGTAGTTTCTGAATCTACCATGCAATAAATGAAGCAGATACTGAAATGTACTGGCATGAAATCTTCGAATATTTTCTAACATTTTAATGTTTTTAACAGTTGAGTAGTACGTATTTATAATCATGGCCTTCTTTTCAATGATTCTATATAGCATTCATATACACTAAACTTCTCGTTAGAAAAATAGAGTATAGAATATCACCAGCGATATAAATACCTCGTACTCATAGAACAACTTATTAAAATTTCTCAAAAAATATAAATATTCACAATATGTAGCTAATGCGTGTAATTTTGTATACATTTTAGACCATTTATATAGATTTTAATGGTTGAAGTATTTTTACAAAGTAGCATTTTAGAACATTTTTAAAGTATTCATGTAGCATGTACACCTGAGAGGCAAAGAGGTCTTCTGTCAAGAGCCCCTGCTCCCCACTCCCTGAGACCCTAACTTGCGATGGCGAAGGTCTCCCAGGTTAGATTCTCAGGCCTTGGGTAACAGGTCAGATAAATCATCGAGATCTTCACGTCTGCCAAATCGTCGGAGGTGAGTACACATTTTACTATATCTAATTGTAAATTAGAAAAAAAAAATTATGTGGTTCTAAAAATGATACAAAATGATTTTGTATAATATTAGAATCTTCGCACCAGCAATATGTAAAAGTTTGCAATAATACATACTTCAAGAAGAAATATTAATGTCGTAATATCATACTTATAATGGATTTTACGTTGTTTTAGTTTCTGTAGAGTTTATTAAATATTATGTTTAGTAGCCACCAAGTACATTATGCCGGTTTTCTTTGGAGGGGGGGTGGTGCTTGCACCATTTATTGTTGTCGTCCATAAGGCAGTCAAGGATTATTGAGTGTTATATGCTTTTGCAGCAGTAAAACATTTAGCAGGAGACATGAAAAATGAGTAACACCTTCGCTGGGACTCGAATCACGTACCTCTGAAATACGCGCCCAGCATGCTGACCACTACACCAAGTCGGCAGAAGAAATACCTTATACAGTTGTGGTCTTAACCGTATAACATCTGAAATTTCTGGATTTTCGGAACCTTTTTTTAAAAGGTAATGTTAGCTTAATAATTTATTAAATTAGGTAAAAAAGGAACTTTTTTTGGCGTTGATTTCGCCTAACAAAAAATTCTGCAGAAGTTTTTTTCGTTCCTGAAGAAGAGGACGTGCATCTGATCGAACTCTAAATAAATAAAGGGTGTTTATAAAGTCCCGGACCCATTTTGATGTTTAATAACTCATAAATTAATGAAGATATAAACAAACATGGCATTCATTGATGGAATAACTTATATATTTTCCTTTTCAGGTTTGAATATCTTTACTTTTGTAAATATCGTCTGCGCGTGTGGTTAATTTGAGAAAATTTCATTTTCCAATCTAAATATCTGTACTTTTATAAATGTCGTCTGATTAATTGCATTTTTATTTTTTGGCAACTATACCGTTAGGCAGAAAGGATTCCCCAAAGGTTAATGTGTGGTGTGGACTAGTGCACGACCGGGTCATTGGACCTTTCTTTTTTACAGAAAAGACGGTCTCATCAGTCGTATACTTAGACATGTTGGAAAGCTTCGTATTTCCACAACTAGAAGAGCTTCAGCCACATGTCTTTTTCCAACAAGATGGTGCACCACCTCATTGGGGTACCATCGTTCGTATAAATATCGAATGACCATTTTACAGGAAGATAGATTGGACGAGGAGGTCCAATTCCTTGGCCACCCAGATCACCTGATACAACGCCGCTGGACTTTTTAATTTGGAGATTTGTAAAAGACAACGTTTACAGGAGGAGAGTGTCGAACATTGATGACCTAAAAGCCAGAATTACAATCGCAATAGCCTCTGTGGATGCCGACATGCTTGCCGGTACCTGGCGTGAAATTGAATATTGACTCCGTACGACGAAGGGGCACACGTGAAAGTTCATTGACAAGGGTCATGAAACTTTTTGAGTCTATCTAACCATTTATGTTATTAATTTTAATCTATCTTTATTATTTTATGAGTTATTAAACATCAAAATGGGTGCGGGACTTTATAAACACCCTGTACGATTCAAAATTATGCCAGTATTAAGCTCGCTTTTTTATCCTAATTTAAATTAGTAACTAAGATCAAAAAACAAACTTTTGGTGTCTTTATCTCTTATATGGCGACATTTCTGTATGATTGGACAATTTTCATAATCTTTTCTGACTTTATTTGGGGATTGCATCTTTTATTTGACGATTTTCCTTCAGTTTAAAAAATTCATTCTGTAATATTTTGATCTTATTCACCGAATTGTTTATCACAAGAAGCGATACATCTCCCATATTTTCGAATGGAAACGAGCTAAACTTCGGCAGTTCGACAGCGTTATCCGAGTTCACATTAAGTGGTTTCTACTGCATCATATTTCTTTCTCTGCGAACCACAATGACATTGGTTGAGTGCTGCATTACGTTTTTTAATTTGAACTCCATTTCTTATTTCACTACTTAACTGTAGATCACTTTTGCTGTTTCCTATTTATGTGTATCCAGAGTGTCTCGATCTTAGGTAATGTAACATAATCTTCAACATTTTGGTCTTTCTGCAGCCATTAGGCCTCACTATAAGATATTTTATTTATATTATCCATTAAAAAGTTTAAAAATAATATTTAAATTACTTCACATTCAATTCATTCATTACCTCTAACTTAAACTAAGGAAAGATATTTTCAGTACATAAACGACCTCGTCTAAGGAATTCTAACCTAAAAGGGAGCAAAAATAATGCGAGTGAAAAGAAAATATAAATTATGTAAAAACTATGTACGTATGTAAGCTTAAAATTTTATTTTTTTATGCTTATTTCTGAATATCCAATAGTAGAACAACAAACAGTTGCATGAATTTAAGTTAAAAAATAGCGGAAATTTTGTTGAAATTATTATCGAAGCCCCACAGCATCCCTGTGTAACGAGGGAGTGGACGGGGGCCGATAAAACGAAGGGAGGGCAAGGTGAAACCTCAGTGGTTTCTTTCTTCAGATTTGGTGCACTTTGTCCGCTTTATCTGCTTCTGAACTCTATTGTCATACATGCCCAGCGCTTGCCTATTGCAAAACAACATATAGGAATAACCATTTTATGTTACCGCCAGCTCAGGACGAGATGCAAAAGAGGTTATATTGCTTTTATTGGGGAAGGGAGAGAATTTGGAAAAAAGACTGACATCGAAAAATGTTTATCTATACTAGAATGTTTGTATTTTCGGCCAACTTTGAAAAACAAAAGCAATTTAAAATAATTTTAAATATTATAAAGACATTCAAGTTAAGCCATTCTTCAAAAATGCAGTTAGCATAACCAAATTGACAAAAATAATTTTTCCCTTCTTTATCACTCTGTTCTGCAACACTTGGTGGAGCTCTTGCTAAGTACGTGCCGGTGTCTCATCTAACGCTCAGTATATGCAAATCAACTTATGCATTATCTTGGACGTTGTTAAGGTAAAATAAAGGCCAGAATGCGTAGAAAATTGTCTCGCTCATTATGATAAATGGAATGTTGCTTCTCCCTACAATCAATCAGCGACATAAAAATTACGGTTACATAAAGGACAAAATTCTGAAATCAAATGGGAGAAGCCATTATAATGATAATATCAAAATTGTGAACTTCTAATTTTCCCATGTAAGTGTTCTTTTGAACTTTTACATAATTAAATAAGTGCACTCGCATTCAGTCCGGTGTCAAAAAAGGGAAAACGTGGCGAATAATGTCTTTCTTTCTGTACGTTTCATCTGCATTGATGGACGATTCATCATCTCACTGCTTCTTTGAATAATCAATGATCTTTATCTTCATCAAAATTATGCATGGGTAAGTCCAGCCCATTGTATTCAGATCTTGGGTTTGGCTCTTTTTTTTTTCCTTTCCCAATCCTATGAATGAATGTTAATTATCTGGTGTCGGATTGTATCATCCACAATCTGCAATTTTGCTAATCCTGAACTCATGGCCCCTGTCATTGAGAATTTTGACAATTCGGAGGAACAATGATAAGTTATAATAATCATTATTACGATTTGCTTAATTTCTTATATATGTATAATGTTCTGATGTATTTTAAGGTCTTTTGCCTGTGTTGTGTAACGTAGTTACCTTTTGTCATTAACGTTTTCATGGAACACGTCGTGCATATCAAGTTAAAAATATGTAAATGATGAAGAGTAATTATTACTGCAGGTCATATAAAAGTGGTGGCAGTAGTTTCATTTCGGGACAAGCAAGAAAAGGGTTTTGCTAGATCACATCTATCCCTACTTCTTGGTTTAAGGATGATTTATTGTTCATTATGGGACCCACTATTATGAAGTATTCCTTTTTGTTGATTGTTCTTTCTTGTTTAACATGTGTTGCTTGTTTTTTGCTGGTTTTAATTTATTCCAAGCACTTGTATACTTTTTACGCACATACATAAAAGTAGTTTTCATCTCTAAACTGAAACCGTCAAATCGTTTTATGCATTCAATTCTGCTAATCGCCATTTTCACCTTCCCCCCAAATGACTGAGCTTGCAAACTGCAACTTTATTTCCAAATGTTTAGCAAGTTATTCTTCCCAAGCCAGAAGTTCATTTAACATGTATCGCAGCCTTAAATAACTTACAAAGGCGCCACAATACAGCGTCTCTTCTATATAATAACTCTAAAACAAGATTAGTTTCGTTTAACTGATCACAGTAAAACACAAGCGGGCTTAAGAGAAGGAATGTCTTCATAAGGAACTCTTTAAGGAAATTGTTCCTAATTGCGTTGCAAACAGAGAAGAATCGTGAGTTCCCATGCAACCAGCCCGTTTGTCGGGCACAAACCCTTATCAAACTAGCAGCGTTCAACGTTCACTAGGCTTTTGGAGGGCTTTTGCTTTCTGATCAAGATCTCTATCAAGTCCATAATTTTTTCATGTGTATTTATCGTAATATCATACTTAGCCCACTTAGGGGTGACAATTCGATGTAGCGTTCTATCTCAGTTTTCATGAAGAATCTTGGGGGGAGGCAGATCGTAGTTTTTTTACGCTTCTTCACGGATTCGAGCGGGTGTCGAAAGCATTCGATAGTTGCTGAAAAATAGTCACCTGTCTCTTTGAGTTATAGCTAATAAGCTTAATACCAGTAAAAACAGTGCTTACAAAACTATCATGGAAAATACAGGAAAAATAAAAATAAAAAATGGGTTCACATTTTGTCTTTAATTAATTGATTGTAGAACAGAAAGAAGATCCGATTTTTTGTCATTTCTTGATCTATATGGCAGGTACTAAGCCTAATTTTTCAAACAACTTGCTACAGGATATGAAGCTTTTCGCTTTCCTTACGATCCTGAGACAAAACGGTAATTATATGCTTGGGCTGGAAATGATTCGTCTCAAATACCTCAAGATTATTTCTTTTCAATCAAAAATGGTATATTGGTGACAATTTTTGATTGAAAAGAAATAATCTTGAGGAATTTGTTCCTGAGAAAACAAATGGTGAATAATTGGCAGACTTGAAGAGAAATCAACGTATAAAGCCATAAAATGCTCAATGGAGTAATTGATTTCTTTGCACGGCAATGCAGCGTCATGCAGTTGCAGTTTTTAGGAAAGTGTTTCAGCTTCTCTCTCCCATATTTATCAGATTTGACATCTGTAGACTATTTATTCTTTCTTAAAGCAAAGTCTCAGTTCAAAATTAAGGTCTTTATTTTAATAGTATTAAAGAGAATCATTTGACCTTAACAAGACATTTAAACGATTTTACGTAAATCCTTTGGGCATTTTATTAAAAGAAAGATCCTTATACAGGATACAATAAGAAACCACGCATTTCTGTGAGCTATCAAAGCCTGTATTTTTTAAAAGCTTTTGTATAGCTTGCTCAGTGGTATTTGTCGCTATGATCAAAACATTGCCTTTGGCTTTAAATTATTTCCTGATAAGCTATGGAGCTCAAATTTTGTACCCATATTCATTCTGGATGAAACTAAAATTTAGTGAAGCGTTCTCCTCCCCCCCAAAGGAGTTTTTGCTGATATCTTCATTTTATGAGCGAACTAAAACTCAAATTTTTACAGTTTAAAGTAATCAGTAGAGCGTAAAAATATTTTAAATAAAGTTTAAATGAGATTTGTCGTTTAATTTTTGATTTTTTGGCAAAGTCGTTGCATTTTTTCGACCATTTGGCCTACAGAGTTGTTGCTGAAAAAGAATGAAAAATTTTCACCTAAAATCTATTAGTCGAACTACATCGTAAAAAATAAATCCATTACCTTTACAATTTTCTCAAGGGTTCCATGCTTTTATTTTTCGTGATATGAAATTGTAGATGAATTTTGTAAATAGAATTATTTAATCCTTGTTCTCATTAAATTATGTGATAATTTTTTTAATTTACGTCATTAGTTATTTTATGAGCTTTAAATAAAAGCTTACTTTATAAGAAAATATTTATTTATTTTAAACTAGTCTAATTAAGCAATACAGTAATAACGTTTTTTGGTGTTGTATTCGGTGGTCATCGGTTTTGAATGTCTAAATCATATAAACATTTTAATGCTGAATAAAAAAAAATTAAGAATGAAAATTTGACATATCTTAAAAGATCAAATTCAACCAGGCGGAGACGAAATTTTGGGCATTTTGCTGAGATTCTGAGAGAATCTGTAATGCTTTTATCATTGAAAAATATTAGTATTGATAATAAATAAATGAAATGAAATAAACAATACGCATCCAAGAGCAAGTAAAAAAAAACTTTTAAGTGGAGAAAGAGAAAAACCTTGAAAAAATACGGACAATCATCAAAAAGTGAAAAACGCATGGAAAGGAAATTCAAATACGAAAGCGCAGAAAAGCATGAAGAACCCAGTAGTGGTAAGAAATGCCAGTACACAACATTCTTTCTGCCCCTCCCCCAGAAAAACGAATTTAATCGATAATAAATATGTTTGGTTTTTCAATATTTTGATGCTTCTGAAAAATTATAATAGTAATGCATCTGAAAAATTGTGATTATTTAAGGCTCCTGAAAAATTGCATTACTTTAAGGCATTATTTTCTGAATATTTTTCAGTTTCACTGCCTATGAGTATACAGAATTTTTTTGGCGAAGGAAGAAGACCTTACCATCTAAAAAATTCAAATTCAGAAGAGTGTAACACTTCAGAGAAAGAATAACGTTAAAAAATTATGGAAAGGGATGCACATGAAATAGTTTTAAGATAAACATTTATTGTAAAATTAATAGTTTAAGGCTTAATATCCGGAAGTTAAAAGTAGAGAACATAAAAAACTGTTCAGTAGCAGTGTCAAATAGTAGAGCAGGATTTTATGATATTAATTTAGCCCTCCCTTTCCTTTGCCTCAAATACACTTCTCATCTAATGGTATTACTCCATCATAATTTAAGGATACTTGTGCACTTATTTAATTATGAAAAGACTTAATTATTCAAGCTGTATTTATACATGTTGTTTAAAGGATCGCTTTTGCATTAGGTTTGCAACAAGTAATTGGAATGAATGCGCCAATTGTCAAAACGCCTATTTCCGGGGCGGAAAATTAAGAAAATATTTCTAAAAAAGATAAATATTTGTCTTTTCTTCTTAAAGGAATATAAAGCAGTGTAAAGAAGTATAATGTTTATCGTTTTTTAAACTTTTTAAAATTATTCCCTGTCTTATGTCAATAAACAATGTGCTTTTATAAAATCGAAGCTAAATGGCGTATCTTACGTTTTTTGATTGGCAACAAAGATATGATGTTGTGATGATCTTTATTTGCAACTGACGGGATTTTATTGCTCAATTAGAATGGTAACACCTGGAAGAAGTGACTAAAGTACATGGAGATAAAGAATGACAAGAGAGTTATAGGAGGAAATAATAAAAAGAGTAAATTGTATAATTATTCGCATTTAACTCAAAATTATTAGTAAGTATTGTAGAGACATCAGGTTATTTTTTTAAGCAGAAGACGAGAAAAATGAGCAGTGTCCTCGCCGGGACTTTAACTTTGGACGTCTCGAATACGCGCCGAGTGTGCTGACCATTACACCACGATTTCAAAGCGAGGAATGGCAAAACTGTACGGGGAAAAAAATTATTTCCAAAGTGCGGGGCTGTGTATCGGAAATTCTAAAGATATGCTCATTTTAAAATTATTTTGCGATATTGCTGCTGAATTAAATTTTATGGTTTCAGTGGGAAGAACGTGATATTTAATAAATAAAGGTAACATACAAAACGTTAAAAAAACGCCCCTTTGGGCGTAATGTAAAATTTCAAAGCTTTCAGATTTTTTTATATTTTATTTTTTATTTTATTATTTTTTCATATATTCGGTTTCTTGTATTTAACATGATTTTCTTGGGGGACTCTATCTACTGAAAACAAATATATGCATATATATATATATGAGCTTTAAATGCAGAATTTATCCCCCCTCCCAGAAAAAAGGAAAAACATAGCATTGATAAGAAGACTTCTTATAGTATGCCTGATTGGTTTGCGAATACTTCTTTCTACAGAGTTGGGATGGAGATATAAATAAGTAAAATCGATGTTAGAGAAATTTAGATGGAAAGGGTATTCTGTCTATTGTGAAGATAATACTTCAGATTGTTTCATGCAGCGTTTTTAAAATTAAATTTTAAACTTGTTTTTGCTTTTGCTCCCTCTTATTCACCTCTCCGAACGTTCGAATGAAATTCTATTTCATAAAATATTCCGAGAACAAGTAATCATAAATTATGTTAAAATTGTTCTAATTGCGCTAATTTTACCAATTACTGTTTGAATCCCTAGCTGCATTTTCCTTCCTGCTTTAGTGTAACAGAAATGAATAACTCACAGATTTTCGAATTCTTCAGTATTAAGCTTTGGGCGGAGCTGACGTATAAGGTTCGTTAAGTCAAAATCGAACGAAACGCATTAGACTGTGCTCATTCATTCCGAAGTATCTAAATTCTTACCCAAATACATATGCGTAATTACGTGCGCCCGAAGACAGCCAGCGCCTTCTGTCGCTATTTGAGGATCGTAAGCGATAAAGTATCAAATATAATAAATAAATCGCTAGATGTGTGTCTGAAACAACGTCCTTGAATTGAACCGATGGATAATAATGAAAGCGGAAGTCCTGCTGAGGAAGTATAAAGGACAAATGTTTGTGGCTGTATTAATTTGATTTCCGCAAATGTTTCCGCGCGTTATTTGGTGAAGAGAAGGGGGGATAGTCTTATCTTTAGTGTACACCTAAATAGAGGAATCTCTGAAACTTGGCATTTTTACAATCAGCTATTTAAAAATTCTATAAAAATTGGTACCCATACTAAGGCAACTATAATTCTTTAGCGTCGCACGGTACACTCCACAAGCCTAAATAAATGTAGAAAAATAACGCCAATTAATATCATAATCGCACAGGTGACATAAAACACTGACGTAAGTAGCTAAGCTAAATTTACTTACAACAAGTAAAGAAGTGTAAAAGTGCATGGAGCACTAAAGCCTGCATTACAGAATCGAACAGGTATTGCCCCATTACGCTAGAGTTTGAAAAAACTGGAATTGACGAATGCTTTTTCTCCTGACGAACACTAAAAAAATTAGCTACAAAAAAGATTTTAGGAATTGCGTTTCATTCAAAATTAATCATTGTCACCGACGCACTGATACAGATAGGGCAACAGTAGTTATGATTACTGCTTCAATTACAGTTACAGCATATTGTAGAAGAGGATTTTCCTATACCATGGTTCTTTTCTTCTTCTTTATTCTAGGGATTCTGTTAATAAGATTGTTCTTTAAAATATTTCAGCGCAGTAATTCGTAAACATTCGGCTAAGTTTCCGTGTGCAATCAAAAACAGGCAAATGCGCAATTTGTACATCCTAGTACGCATCTATGAATTAAACTGTCAGATGAATGAAATTGTGAAAAATTTTAGAATTAATTTTACAAAAAATAAAAAAAAAAAAAAAA